>JAUTXW010005279.1:606250-1212500 GCA_030620095.1 Kuschelorhynchus macadamiae
AGAGATAATCTTAGACCAAGACACTCCTGATAGTGGACCTATGGGGCACATTTTGGAAGCGAGACTGCTGCTAACGACTGCGGGAGATAGTAGTTTTTTAGGTCGGGAGAGTGTTTATTCTTTTTTCCGTTTTCCTATATTTTATTTACACTACATATCCCCTTAGTGAAACAGGAAACAAGAAGCCACCATCGACGGTGTGTGGTACCTGTAAGTGTGAAAGAGATAGCCACCTTGGGAAACATCTCCGAGTGTTTGGTTTACCCTTAAAAGTGAGTTGGGAAGACAAATACGCATTTCATCCAGGATACGCGAGTGCTAACAGTGTTTCCTCTGGATCGGTGATACACTGTCAGACGTCCCTAAGGTGAACAGGTTAATTTATTCCCGTGGCACAACCCAGGGAACCGGGATAAAGAGGGATCCAACTAAGTCTGATACCTCGGTGCACCAGGTTCCGTATTATCCCCAAGCAACGAGTGCTATCGGTGTTTCTTTCTGCAGACTATCGAAAGAACATCGGCCGACATCCCAAAAAAGAGAGTGTCCCAATATCCTTCCAGGACAACTCTGGAGATCGGGATAACCAACGTGAGGAAGTTAAAATGGAACTTTCAAGCTCTCATAAGATAAACAGGGCAACGAAAGCCAGTGAGTCGAGTGCTAACAGGTTTTGCGATGGGAATAGACGTAAGAGTCTCGTGGCAATCTGTTCCGACCCAAAAGTCCCGGAAATCCCAATAGCACAACCAGGGAGAGTGATTTAAAGGGACTAGACTTTGAGAAAACTGATTAATAGGAATTAAAGGCATAGAAAAGACAGGGAGCTAGTGCTAGTCGATATTCCTGTAGGAATCGATCCAGGAAGTCCCCAAGGATCACGCCAGAGTCCCGTGACCCCTGTAGGACTATATCACGCACCAGATACGACCATCCTCAGGTCAAAGTAATATGGAACAGAGGAGGACAACCGCCAGCAAATGGGGCGGTGTCCGGAATAACACAGATGGCGCGCTTGGAACCAGAAGAACAAAGAGTTAAAAAGGACATGGTCGTTTCCCAACACATGGAAAAGAGACAGACGGGTGCAGGACCACCTGGGGGTCAGGCGGAGGCCAAAGGTGGCCTGCTTCCAAATCAACCTCGCGGTCCCGAGTCTCCCGACCTAACCTAACATCATTGGGTCATGCTTTTGATGATTGGAAAGTTGCCGGAGCCAGCAGGTACCTACTACAAAATCCATTGGTGCCTGAATACTGAAGACCAAATTGTAGCAAGAGAAACAAGGGAGACTATGGAAGGGTTAGGGGAAGCACAGGTACTGGATAAATCACTCCCCGCTCCCCAGCAAGAAATAGAGAATCGACAGGTTGACATTTCATAACTATGCCAGCAATGGTGAGATAAATGGCATTAGCTCGCGAGGCAGTAGTAGTAGAGTATGCAGATGTCAGAATAGCCTGGATTACCAAGCAGTCAAACTTTTTAACAAAATCCTATTAGAAGTCAGAAATCTTGAATTTAGACTTTTCGAAAAAGCCATATCCACTTATCTAGTCAAACATGCTTTTTATAACTCCAATGAATTTTTAGAAGAATGCTAGACGATTTCGGCTTGAGGCCTTAATTTTTTTAACCTTATGTTTAAATATTCTCGTCTCTTAAATTTTAATGTACTCAATTTTAAATTTGTTGTATGTATCAGAAGTTTGTGTAAAATAAGACAAAATTTAAATTGTTTTTTAACTTTATTGTATATTATAGTATTGCTACATTTTAAATTTTATGACTTATGGAAACACATTTTGTATATATAACATTATTTGTCAAATAAATAAATAAAAAATAAATAAAAACAAGGGTGCAATGCAAGAGTGTTCAAATACAAATCTTTAAGGATCTTATCATTACAAGATCACAAAAATTGTTCGATTTGAGAGTATTCGCACAATTTTGGCTTGTTTTTATCTGTGGGTACAAATTTTTAAAGTTTCAAAAATAAAAACAACACACAAAATTATACTAAAAACAACTTTTAAAGTAAAAAAATAAATAAATAAAAAATTTGGTGTGCCCTGAACCGATAGAAATTTGGTCTGGTTAATTTTCTTTCAAGCATCTAAAATTGCCTTCGTTTTGCAAAAGTTTAGAATGATAATCACAGTTACAGAGTATCAATTTTAGACTGCCACAGGCATGCTTTATTTCGGATCTGTCGTGATGTTCAACATAGTAATAATCAACTACTACTGTTCAATAGGGACTACACGCCAAATATTATAGAAAATTTGTTCAGTGAAAGTCGCTATTTTTTTTAATATTTTGTAGCTTTTCACTTTCTCAGCCAAAGTTATCATGGTCACATAAAAACCGTTCGGGTGGTTTTGGAAATATGTCGAAAATAATGATCTGACATGTGAGTCTATACCTAAATTATTCTAAATAATATATTTATTACTATTCTGAACTATAATAAATGAAACACAATAAATTTTAAGAGTCACCATATTTTAGTATAAAACTTAAAAAAATATAAATATAAGTACATTACTAAAATAACCTATCCTAAAGAAAATTATAAATAAACAAATGTAGCCAGTAAGACAAACATCGTCCAAAATACAAATTAAAACAGCACAAACAAGGTCAAAGAAGCCAACATAACAGACGAACTTAAAATTTGCTGAAAATAAAACTGTACCGATTACAAAGTATCATTGAAATATTTTTGCAGGCTATAATATGCTTTACCTATTTTTGCACGAGTTCAGCAATTCGAAAATGTTGTGGTAAATGGTTAATATTTTGATGCTTTCATAAATCAACGATTTTTTTGTTTGTTTAGTTCTGGGTATTTTAGTACGGTAGGCACGTGGTTCGCTAGAAATAGCTTTATATTGCTTTTTGTGAACCAAGTCATTTCGACTATAAATAGGGATGTTAAAGTTAAAATTTTAGAAGATATGACTGGACTGACTGCAACGATCTCTATATTTGGATGTATTTAAATATCAAACAACAGAAAAAAAAACTGGATTAAATGACTGTTGGCGACAGAGACACCAAAAAGTAATACCATATCCAAGTTGGGTTTCTACCAATGAATAGTACACCAGGCAAATGACAAGTTTGACTCTAAGTTGGCAGTGTGTTTTTGAAAGTTTAGCTTATTATTCAAAGTGGTGCCCAGGAATTTTACACCTGTTGAATTTTCAGTAGTTTGGTAATTTAAACTAATAGGTGTTAATGGACGTTTAAAATGACAGCACATGGTTTTTTTATATTAAATAAATTTAATAAAAATATCCTGGGAAATATTATGATAATGATAATAGTCTCACCCCCAGACCAGAGGATCGTGGCGCGTCGTCAGCCAATAACGTAAACTTTACACGTATTTTTGGAGAAGTCAGATCATTTGTGTAGATCAAGAAATGAAACGTACTAATACAGAGCCTTGTTGAACTCCTCGTCCCAGTTCCGCAATATTTGTTGAAAAGTAAGTTTTTAACTGATTAAACGAGTTCAAGCTTCTGCAGCAGTATCCAATCATCGACACAATCAAAAGCTTTTGAAAAATTACAGAACACTGCCGTGGTTGTCTCACCACTTTTAGATCCAAATAAACTCTCTCATAAAAGGAAATATAGCGTCGTTGGTTCTTTTCGATTGTTGAATCCCAAAATGTGCAGTGGTAAAGATATTAAACTGTGCAAGATGTTGCACCAGTCTAACCTTTACGAACCTTTCCAGGATGCTAGAGAGCATAGATAGCAATGAAATTGGATAATAGTTTGAAGAATTATTCTTATCAACGATCTTATAAATAGACACAGTATAGGCTGATTTCAAGCAATTCGGAACGACACTAAAACTCTGAAATGTTATTCAAATTTTATTTCTTCTTTCTAACACATTTTTTATTTCAATAGAAGTAGTGTCAGTTTTATACAACCGGAATGTATCGGGAACATATACGTCAAGCAAATAATTTAAGGGATCATTTGATTTATCTAAATTGGATAATAGTCTCTCTTTCAATTAGCTTTAGTTTTATATTTAGAGATTTTCAATTTTTTACTATAATATAACTCTTTTTCCGTCCGTAATCAGCATGTATAAATACTTCTAAATTTCCTAACATAATTATAAAATCATTAAAGTAGTGTTTTCGTAGTTTACATTAAAAATACCTTACACTTTTTGCCGATACCCCAAGATGTTTATACACCCACTCATTTCTCGTTTTAGATTTATGATTAAGAAATGATGTAGATGTAGATACAAGTAAAAACTTTTATTCCAGTTTAAATTAATACAATTGAAAGTTTGTTTTGCTGTATATTTTACCATATTTATAGTGTTTGTACTTTTTGAAATTAAGCAGCCATGGCACGAACATTACTTCGTGGTCTGATTAACCAGCAGAGAAAGTATGACATGTCACTCCCGAATTGTCTAAATTAGAGCAGGTACAATCAATAATTTTTTATTTTGGAATATTCTCGAGTGTGCGTTGAAGTATTATAAGATGATAAAAGATTAATTAGATCTAAAGTATCCTTAGATTTTTTATTAGTGAAATAGTATTTTCTGATACAGGTAGAGAGTTCAGAAGGGCTTCATGATTAAAATTCTTTCTTTGATGTTATCATGAATCACGCTTAGGTCTGGTCGTTTGAAATTTTTTCGATTGCTAACATTTGGCCTTATGACCCCCTAGTCAATTTGGCAGCTCTCACCTGTCGCGGCAAGGCTCAGCTACTGTTATCATTTAACTTTATTTATGTCAGCTGCACCTGTTTGAACTTTATACCTTGTGAACAATAAAAACTCCTTGTCTGATATCTTATATTCCTTAAATTTAAAATATCAGACGCGCACTGATGAATCTGCATTAAGTCTATTTGTTGCAACTCCCCCCCCCCAACACTACTATAGCAACAACTGGAGTATATGTCTAGGAGAGCTATCAGAAGTCATAATTAAGCATTATTAGTTTTATCAAATGCCCAGAGATGAATATAAAATGTTGGTCAATGGGCTCCTAGACTGTCTGTAATCAACGAGGGCTAAAATAAAATGCATTTTTCTTCTCCACATTCACTCCAACATAGAATACATATCGGTTAGACTGATTGAGCTATCACCATATCATGACCAGAATACAGATCAAATAATTTATAAGTATTTTGTAACAAAGCTCAAAAAAGCAAAACATCAATAAGAAAAAATAAAATGTTTACTGGATTCCATGTGAAAAATGCATTAAAAAAGCATTCAGGGTGACCACTCAACATCTAAATGAACATAATGTGTCCCGAAACACTTAATTATAGTAAAATTACGGTTTTTAATATTCATAAATAAAAACAGCCATTAGTAATACGAGAAAAACAAAATACTACTTTCTGATCTTATTAAGTGAAATTAATTAGATATTAAATTATTTTAATATATAATGTTCATTTTCATATTAGAATGTGTTGTTTATATTAGGTTGTCATCATCATCTTTAGTGCTATTTTTCTTTTTAGAGTCTTCTTTAGAACCGACATGTTGGGAGATAGTATCTGAAGAATTATCCACAGATGTTCTTTTGGCTAGAGACAAAGAACTTTATAGATTAAAGCAGGATGAACACCATACTAGTGCAATGGTAAGTAACGATTAGTTGCAATTATAAAACACTATCTGTAAAGTTATGATTTTTTTGCTAGTCCATCGTAAAAATAAGTATATAATGTACAAATTGATATACATCGGAATCGCGCAAACTATAAGAGATGAAAAAAAATAGTAGATTGGCTTTATCCAACTTCCCTTGTTATGAATTCATCAACTTTATCAAACACGTGATCCAGTTTAGTTCGGCACGTAGTTATTTAGTAATATGTACAGTATATAAAACATTCTGTTATCTTTCATTTCCCTAACAAATGGAAGGATTCATTAGCAGGGAAATTCTGGGTAATTTGGTTAAACCGATCTATAGTATACTTCATCAGGAAGTTCTCTTTTAATGAATCCTTCCATTTATTAAGATAATGAAAATATCATAATTTGTATGTGTACTATACATATAACTAAAGTATTGCGTGCTGAACTAAACTGGGTACTGCCTCACTCCTTGGAAATAGGGAGGATTCATAATGAGGGAAGCTCCGGGTAAAACCAATTTATCGATTTTTATTATGTTGTTTTTTCAGACATTTTAATATGCTGCAATTTTGTTCCGCCGTATCGAATTCGTACCAACGTTTTACCACTTCTGCTTTGTCACTTTTGATTTGTGAACAAAAGTTAAAGTCAATTGAATACGTAGTTTTATATATATATATATATATATATATATATATATATATATATGTAGAATAGCAGAAATATATAATTTCTGCAGGTGCAAAACGGCCTACAAGAAGAATTGCTTTCGATTATGTCACAGGGTACCCTCCTGCGATCATGATTTCTGGGCCTTTACCCTCATCAGGCAGGCTTGTACCCAGGGAGATCTGAAATAACAGATTGCTCGATATGACAAAATCGAAAACGAAACGTCTATCGTACTGAAATAGTACTACATGCTAAGTATAACACTTAGCGCCACCTATTGGGGCTCCGGTGGTTTCCGGCTGCAAACCCATAGGAATTTGGCAAAGTATGCACTAGCACCATCATACGGAGAGTAGATACTAAAATCAATAAAAATGCGCTTTCACACACCTTTATCAAAAGTTCTTGGCCGGAAAAGATATATGTAGAATAGCAGAAATATATAATTTCTGCAGGTGCAAAACGGCCTACAAGAAGAATTGCTTTCGATTATGTCACAGGGTACCCTCCTGCGATCATGATTTCTGGGCCTTTACCCTCATCAGGCAGGCTTGTACCCAGGGAGATCTGAAATAACAGATTGCTCGATATGACAAAATCGAAAACGAAACGTCTATCGTACTGAAATAGTACTACATGCTAAGTATAACACTTAGCGCCACCTATTGGGGCTCCGGTGGTTTCCGGCTGCAAACCCATAGGAATTTGGCAAAGTATGCACTAGCACCATCATACGGAGAGTAGATACTAAAATCAATAAAAATGCGCTTTCACACACCTTTATCAAAAGTTCTTGGCCGGAAAAGATATATGTAGAATAGCAGAAATATATAATTTCTGCAGGTGCAAAACGGCCTACAAGAAGAATTGCTTTCGATTATGTCACAGGGTACCCTCCTGCGATCATGATTTCTGGGCCTTTACCCTCATCAGGCAGGCTTGTACCCAGGGAGATCTGAAATAACAGATTGCTCGATATGACAAAATCGAAAACGAAACGTCTATCGTACTGAAATAGTACTACATGCTAAGTATAACACTTAGCGCCACCTATTGGGGCTCCGGTGGTTTCCGGCTGCAAACCCATAGGAATTTGGCAAAGTATGCACTAGCACCATCATACGGAGAGTAGATACTAAAATCAATAAAAATGCGCTTTCACACACCTTTATCAAAAGTTCTTGGCCGGAAAAGATATATGTAGAATAGCAGAAATATATAATTTCTGCAGGTGCAAAACGGCCTACAAGAAGAATTGCTTTCGATTATGTCACAGGGTACCCTCCTGCGATCATGATTTCTGGGCCTTTACCCTCATCAGGCAGGCTTGTACCCAGGGAGATCTGAAATAACAGATTGCTCGATATGACAAAATCGAAAACGAAACGTCTATCGTACTGAAATAGTACTACATGCTAAGTATAACACTTAGCGCCACCTATTGGGGCTCCGGTGGTTTCCGGCTGCAAACCCATAGGAATTTGGCAAAGTATGCACTAGCACCATCATACGGAGAGTAGATACTAAAATCAATAAAAATGCGCTTTCACACACCTTTATCAAAAGTTCTTGGCCGGAAAAGATATATGTAGAATAGCAGAAATATATAATTTCTGCAGGTGCAAAACGGCCTACAAGAAGAATTGCTTTCGATTATGTCACAGGGTACCCTCCTGCGATCATGATTTCTGGGCCTTTACCCTCATCAGGCAGGCTTGTACCCAGGGAGATCTGAAATAACAGATTGCTCGATATGACAAAATCGAAAACGAAACGTCTATCGTACTGAAATAGTACTACATGCTAAGTATAACACTTAGCGCCACCTATTGGGGCTCCGGTGGTTTCCGGCTGCAAACCCATAGGAATTTGGCAAAGTATGCACTAGCACCATCATACGGAGAGTAGATACTAAAATCAATAAAAATGCGCTTTCACACACCTTTATCAAAAGTTCTTGGCCGGAAAAGATATATAGAATAGCAGAAATATATAATTTCTGCAGGTGCAAAACGGCCTACAAGAAGAATTGCTTTCGATTATGTCACAGGGTACCCTCCTGCGATCATGATTTCTGGGCCTTTACCCTCATCAGGCAGGCTTGTACCCAGGGAGATCTGAAATAACAGATTGCTCGATATGACAAAATCGAAAACGAAACGTCTATCGTACTGAAATAGTACTACATGCTAAGTATAACACTTAGCGCCACCTATTGGGGCTCCGGTGGTTTCCGGCTGCAAACCCATAGGAATTTGGCAAAGTATGCACTAGCACCATCATACGGAGAGTAGATACTAAAATCAATAAAAATGCGCTTTCACACACCTTTATCAAAAGTTCTTGGCCGGAAAAGATATATGTAGAATAGCAGAAATATATAATTTCTGCAGGTGCAAAACGGCCTACAAGAAGAATTGCTTTCGATTATGTCACAGGGTACCCTCCTGCGATCATGATTTCTGGGCCTTTACCCTCATCAGGCAGGCTTGTACCCAGGGAGATCTGAAATAACAGATTGCTCGATATGACAAAATCGAAAACGAAACGTCTATCGTACTGAAATAGTACTACATGCTAAGTATAACACTTAGCGCCAATTGGGGCTCCGGTGGTTTCCGGCTGCAAACCCATAGGAATTTGGCAAAGTATGCACTAGCACCATCATACGGAGAGTAGATACTAAAATCAATAAAAATGCGCTTTCACACACCTTTATCAAAAGTTCTTGGCCGGAAAAGATATATGTAGAATAGCAGAAATATATAATTTCTGCAGGTGCAAAACGGCCTACAAGAAGAATTGCTTTCGATTATGTCACAGGGTACCCTCCTGCGATCATGATTTCTGGGCCTTTACCCTCATCAGGCAGGCTTGTACCCAGGGAGATCTGAAATAACAGATTGCTCGATATGACAAAATCGAAAACGAAACGTTTCGTACTGAAATAGTACTACATGCTAAGTATAACACTTAGCGCCACCTAGCTGCAAACCCAAATTTGGCAAAGTATGCACTAGCAATCATACGGAGAGTAGATACTAAAATCAATAAAAATGCGCTTTCACACACCTTTATCAAAAGTTCTTGGCCGGAAAAGATATATGTAGAATAGCAGAAATATATAATTTCTGCAGGTGCAAAACGGCCTACAAGAAGAATTGCTTTCGATTCTTATATATATTCTTAGAAATATATAATTTCTGCACCTGCAGAAATTATATATTTCTGCTATTCTACATATATCTTTTCCGGCCAAGAACTTTTGATAAAGGTGTGTCATTTTTATTGATATCTACTCTCCGTATGAATACTTTGCCAAATTCCTATGGGAAGAGGTGGCGCTAAGGTTAATAGCATGTAGTACTATTTCAGTACGATAGACGTTTCGTTTTCGATTTTGTCATATCGAGCAATCTCCCTGGGTACAAGCCTGAGTAAAGGCCCAGAAATCATTGACATAATCGAAAGCAATTCTTCTTGTAGGCCGTTTTGCACCTGCAGAAATTATATATTTCTGCTATTCTACGCCAAGAAATAAAGGTGTGTGAAAGCATTTTTATTGAATCTACTCTCCGTATGATGGTGCTAGCAAAAGCCCCAATAGGTGGCGCTAAGTGTTATACTAGTACTATTTCAGTACGATAGACGTTTCGTTTTCGATTTTGTCATAAGCAATCTGTTATTTCAGATCTCCCTGGGTACAAGCCTGCCTGATGAGGGTAAACGCACAGAAATCATGATCGCAGGAGGGTACCCTGTGACATATTTGATAGAAATATTTCTTGTAGGCCGTTTTGCACCTGCAGAAATTATATATTTCTGCTATTCTACATATATCTTTTCCGGCCAAGAACTTTTTTGATAAAGGTGTGTGAAAGCGCATTTTTATTGATTTTAGTATCTATATATATATATATATATATATATATATATATATATATAGGGGAAGAACGATCTAAGTCCAAAATTTTAAAATATCAGATTTTGCATCATTTCGACGCCTTTTCCCTTGTACTTTTAGAGGCCATATAATATTGATGGGAATACCGATCCTAGTCCCCTAAAATCAGCGATAAAAATATGGTATACTTTGGAATAACGATCTAAGTCCCCGCGACTTTTGGGAACAACGATCCAAGTCCAATACGTGCCCACTGAAAACGTTTGAAATTCGTTTAGCATCTTAGTAAACAATCAGCCGTCGTAAGGAAATTACTGTTCGATGTGTTTTTTGTTAGATCGCTGGTAGAATGTCGGAAAAAAGTAGTAGTAGTGACAGTGATGTGCCTTTGAGTGTTTTGAAAACTAGTAAAAAAAAACAAAAACATGGACGTGTGAGTGATGCGGCAAAATGTATGAGAAACCATACGTACAAAACCGGTAAACCATGTGGATGTAAAAAATTTCGTTGTTTTGAGGTTACATCAGCTGAACAGAGGCAGAAAATTATACAGCATTTTAATAAATTGGACAGCAGAAATACTCAAAACAATCATTTATGTGGATTAATCGGGCTTAAGAATATTCATAGAAGAAGACCAAGGCAAAATGAGATAACAGCAAGGCTTAGAGATCATTCGTATACGTATAAGGTAAGAATTAAGCAAAATGACTCTGTTATTAAAGAAACTGAGGTATGTCAAAAAGCTTTCGTATCGTTACACGGGATTACTAACCGCCGTATCATAACTTTGAAGGAATATTTAAAAAAACACGGGCATAGCCTTGCAGATATGAGAGGAAAGCATAAGAATCGCCCTCACAAGTTGAGTTCTAAGTTAATTGAAAATGTTCGTAACCACATAAAATCTTTTAAGGGTAGGAAGTCGCATTATAGCTTAAAAAAGTCTTCAAAAATCTATCTTGCTGAAGAGTTGAATGTAAAAAAGATGCACAGGATGTACGAGGATAAGTTCCCTAATGCATCAATCAGTTATGAATCATATAGACATATCTTCGTTAGGGATTTTAATATTAGTTTTGGTTTCCCTCGTTCCGATACATGTAGTTCATGTGACGAACACATGGTTAAGCTAAAGTCACTACAAGAGAGACTGAAGAATACATCCGAAAATGAGGTAAAGTTGGATTTACAAAATCAAATTATTCGATTGGAAAATGAAAATAAGTTACATAAACTTAAAGCAGCTACCTTTTACAACAGAAAGCGACATGCTAGAATACAATCAAGACAAAATGAGTCTATAGAAGCTATTACTATGGATTTTTCAAAAAATCTTCCCACCCCCAATATTACTACAAATGATGTATATTATAAGAGACAGCTTACTTTTGTTAGTTTTAATATTCATCAGTTATCAACCAATGAGGCCGTTTTTTATACATATCCTGAGATCATTGCCAAGAAGGGAGCAGATGAAGTTGCGTCTTTGCTTTATCATTTTTGTTATAATATTCTACCAGAGACTGTTACAATTTTGGAAATATTTTGTGACTCATGTGCCGGACAAAATAAAAATTACACCATAATTCGCTTCCTACATCATTTGGTGCATAATGAACGTAGATTTCATAAAATAAAAATCACATTCCCAATTCGAGGGCATTCTTATCTAGAATGCGATAAAGACTTTGCTCTTATTAAACAGAAGACCAGAGTTGAAGTTCCATCTTAGTGGATCGAGGTTTTTAAAAATGCTAGAGTTAAACCGAGTCCTTTTAAAGTCATTGAGTGTACAACAGAGTTTTTTCATGCATGGACAAAATTTTTAACACCTATGTATAAAAAAACTTGTCCATTTCCAACCAGGCCAATAAAAGAGCTAATAATAGATCATAATCATCCACGCATGTTAGAAACGAGAGAAAGTTACAATGGAGCTATGTCTACTTTCGTTGTCAGAGCTCTAAATCCTTGTCATAGGAAAGCTGAAACACCAGATAAACTCTACACAGGACTGATTCCTATTCCCAAAGTGAAGTATGACCAGCTGCAAGAACTTCGGAAGTTTGTGGATGAAACTTCACAAGAGTACTACATCAATTTGCCTTCTGCTGGGAACAATAACAATGCGAATGATGTAGATATGGTAAGCCATTATCAGTCAAACTAGTTCCTCCTTCCTCATGGTTCCGCTATTTCTTTTACAGCACGAGTAACTTACCAGCCATACCAGTAACGGTGTCCATATTGCCCATGAATTTGATGAAAATATGGTAAGCGATTACGATAAACAATAATTCAGGTCATTCAGTAATTTCGGGTTTTGGTTACAGCTGTGTGTGGACTTGGATCGCTATTCGGTACAGTGGAAAAACAATGTTTTACGTTTTTTTTTCCTAAAATTCTGTCTATTATTTTTTATAACTTGTAATAATAAAACATGTTGCCTATGTTTATGATTTTTTATTAAAAAAAATAGTACGTATCTTTTTAATTGATCTTACCTCTTTTAGAAGTCTTAAAACTTTTAAATTGATTTTTCTCGAAACTATGAAAATGTGACTTAGATCGTTCTTCCCCTGTAGTCATATATATATATATATATATATATATATATATATATATATATATATATATATATATATATATATATATATATATATATATATATATATATATATATATATATATATATATATTTTTTTTAAACGTTTATTTTATATTGTTCTTTTATATTGAATCAGTACAAAACTTATACCATATACGGCTATTTTCGACCGGCACGAACATTTTACCTGTTTTTTATTAGATAGCTAATTTATTCCGTCTTCTTGAACTCCTCTCAAAATTTTAACATTCCTTTATTGCACTTGACTTTTGTACACAATTTGAACAAAATCGTATAAGCAGTTTTTCAAACTGACTTTTTGAACATTTTATTAGACCATCTTGGATTGGTACCAAAATTTTACCAATTCAACCCTATACGACGCTTAATTTGAGGTTTATTATTTTTTAAACAATGTATTAGCCATGTTGGACTTCTACCAAAATGTTACGGTTCTATCCCTATAAGGCCCCTAATTTTTGACTAAAAAAGTTAATCGGGTAATAAGCAGTTTTTTAGCTATGCCTCAGACAGACAGACGGATAGACAGACCGACGGAAATGGAAAAACATGTTTTTCAGCATCAAGGGATCCTAAAACTAGAAAGTCTGTAAACATTTGAGAGGGTGACTTTTTCACTATTACAACACTTCCCTCCTTCGAAGGAATTCAAATAGTTAAAAGGTTAACTGGGAAAAGTGTTAAAAATTTCTGCAAGTAATGTATGTTATGCTAGTTGTTGAGAGATTCTATCTATGTGGGTTTTTTTGAACATTTATCATACATTTTTTTGTATATGTAAACAATTTTATTTTTGAGGCAACTTTTTGTACAGAAATCAAATATTCAATTAAACTAAATTTAAATTTTCTTGTGCGTACTATATTGTCCTTATGCAACATATATTCCCTAGCAATAATTTTTAAGAAAATTCTGAACATTAGTTTTGTGTTTTTTTAAGTTTTATTTTTTAGATTTTTAAACTGTTTTTAATCCTCGTTATTTTCTGTACTACTTAATTTAGAAAAAAATACTTTTAATATGAAAAACATACTTCTGTATTTGAGCTAGAAGTGGCTAACATTTATTTGCATACAAGCATCACGCATCCCAGGACCGAACTCAGCTGCAACTTAATTGTGCATACAATAAAGTGAAAAGTTCTTATGAACGAGGGCCGGATAAAGTTTCGTTGCTGATATACAGCCTGTTAATTTGTTTTTCGTTTTCTTCTTTAAGAGAGATCTTTAAATCAAATTTTATACGTGTTTTTTTTACGGGTTGCTACTCCTTTAACCCTTCTGAACTTTGCTACCAATGCTACCAGTCACTAGCCCTTTTTGTAACAAGTCAAATTCCTCATTATGGTCTCTTAGATAATTTCGATATTTTGCATAGTTTAGAAGTTAAATAACTTCTAAGCTGTGCAAAAATGCATTCGTGTACAACTATTTTAAAGGTCGTAATGGATGTGAGACATGAGAAATATAGTAAAATTGTAATTTTAATGCATTATTTGGTTTTAGGTCTGCATGAATCAACTTATAACTTCCAAAAGGTTAGACAAGAGTATGAGAAAGACTGTAAAAATGCCCAGTGAAGTCTTAGTAAAAAGTTCGGGAGGGTTAAAGGGTTCACAAGGTTTACATTAGTCATAGTAAACCAAGTAGAACATTTGATTTTGTAGAAATGTACAAGGTGTATCAAAGAAATGAAAAACATTATTAGCATTTTAACACCTTGTATCTCATCGTTTCAAACCTGCATAAAAAATTAAAAAACCTAAATGGCTCATTCGTTACACTTATATTGTACTCTTGACTTATATATAAAAGTAATAGAAATATTTGGCTCTTTCAAGTCAAAAATCTTCTAAAATAGATATTTCAAACGTTATTTTCAATTAACACAACAATTAATATAGCAGTGAGGTTAAGTTGGCACCATTTCTTTCTCGGAAAATTGGCTTTTTTGAAATTATATACAAAATTCTATTTCAGTTTAAATCTATTTTGTTTGTGAATATACAACGGAACAATAATTTGGAAAGAGGGTGATGTAATCAACGGATATCATTGGCGCATTGAGGCTATTATCATACTATACTAAAATTCGCGCTTCTCTGGAAAATGTTCGTAAATAGGACACTTTTAAATAAACTACTGGAAGAACAAGCGAATATTTAGGTCAAATTGAAAAACCTGTATTTTTAAAATGAGAAGAGATATTGAGATCAAAAAATAGTTTTATTTTTTATAGTCTTAAGTTTTATTTTTTATAGGCTGTAGGATATGCAGTACGCAGAAAATATACTGGGTGTGCAAAAATTATTTAAGATTAATTAAAAACGCAGTGATTATGTATGTATTTTTCAACACTCTAGAATAAAAATCGATTTAATTTAAAAGTATTCATTTGAGTTTTCCGGAGGTCTGAATATTTTCCTTAAAGGCTTTGTTAATTTCGTTCTTATTTTATTATTACTTAAAACTCAGGTCTTTCTTTTAGAGATAAAATATTCCAACATATATAATTCCTTTACCTCAGCCTTAAAGATTTTCTAAATGAACAAAAACTAATTATTTCTAAAACGGTATTAAAAATATTTTTGTCTATACAGGATGTTCCAAAAAAGCATTTAATTTTTTTTAAATAGGACATGTATTTTTTCCATATTTGACTAAAGGTTACTTTACATATTTTTAAGCTATTAGATTATGTTAGTTTATACCAAATGCTTTGGAAGATATAGACCAATTTAAAAAAATCATTTACTTTAACTATTTCTGTATTTCATACTTGAAGAAATCAAGAACTACTTTTTAATTTAAAAAACCCAAAATAATACATATTCTTTTACAAAGCTATAATATTTTATAAATGTTTGTATTTTGTGTACAGGGTGTATCAGAATTCGTTTGCTTCCCATACTTTTTTAACGCAATTTCGCAGTATAATATATCATATATATTCTTATATTATATACGATACAAGTTAGACTGATCATATCATTTTTTAAAAAAATCTTCTCAAAAATAATACAGTTTTTAAAAACTTTTCAAACTGATTTTTACATTTTTGCCAAGGATTAAGGAGATCCAGCAATTACAAAATAAATATTGTTTTTATATATTTTCGGAACAAATAAAATATTGCAAAATTTAAAATTTAGTGTAAGCTTAGTTAAGCTTATATTATTCATATGCAGTCATTTCAAGAAGTGACCTGCAATGATTTAAAAATTCGCTTGTCCTGTTTGCTCTGCCCAACAGTTTAAAAATGTCCTGTGATTAACCACGTTTTTTCTAAATAGCACAAAATAACTGTTGCTTATTTACTCTTTCCAAACACGAATATATTAAGGTTTACTCGTATGTGCCTTTACAAGTAACTAAAATAGTCAATTTTCACCAACCTTTATCGTTATATATGATTTTTCTGAAAAAGTTACTGAAAACGTTCAGCTTTTTCTTTCCCTTGATGAATGAACGGCATACGTATTTTAAATTGATTATTGTCCAATACCACATATGAATGAATCAAATAGTAGTAGCTTTGACCCTGGCCTCATCAAAAAATAGTGAGAGAGCAAATCTGTTTTTCATTTTGGTATTAAACCCTACATATTTCGATTGTACAAACAATTTTTTTTGTATTGCTAGATTTTTGTTAGGTTATTGACTTTTTGAAAATTGATGTATAATATGTCCTATAATAATGTGATTTACTCACATTGCATTTTAAGAAATAGTAATAGGTCTGGTATATGCCCCTAGGTTTCAAGAAAATAAAACACCGCGACGAAAAAAAATGAATCACTTTAATTATGTTTTTCATGGGTTGTTTTTTTTTGTAAAGATATAGAAATACTTAGATTTGGTGAAATAGCAATGAATCTATTACAATTGAAATAGACTTGCAGCATTTATCAATAATTGCGGCTGTCTAGTTGTTTGTCAAGAACATAGGGAGGGTCTTGAATACTTGAATCATTCTCGGTGACAACTCAGGTTTGAATTAAGTTACTTTTTACCTTCTTAGTAGTGTAAATCTCACTAAATGCATGTTCTAGGAAAATTCTAAATTTCTCATAAAATAAAATTAACTACTTTATATGTTTAAAATTCTTCCAAAATGTTAGTCTCATACATATAGTTTTTGTGAATGTTGAGAAAGCGGTAGTGTCATTGGGAAACTTTATTTCTAAGACCTAAAAAAAATATTAAATTTATTTGTAATAATGATTTCTCTGGCTGTCTCACTGTTGTGATGTTATAAAACTGTATTTGATAAACATATATATGAATATTTAATTATGCTATTTTTTAGTTACAACCAGATGTCTCTGTTCCATATACTGCAATCTTGGAAATGTCTGTCTCTCTGAATGCCCGTCATTTATGCTTCTTCACTGATTCTGGACATCTTTGGCTTGGATCAACTGATTTACGACATAAATACTGTGAGATTGACACAAATACTGTTCACAAGCCGAAGCAACTTGTATGGTAAGTTAAGCAGATGCCATCAATTTTCTTACATTAGGGTATTTAGCACTGTCTACTATATATGACATCGATACTTACTGATTATTTGGTATTAGTCGCATATGTTTTTTTTTTGTGCAAAACAAGAATCATATGACACATTCTGTTGATTTAACGCTAGTTAATAATAAAGTACATGTAACTTTGACGTCAGTGGTTACATTCATATTTCTAATTTAAAAGGATATTAAGACTGTGTAGTCTTAATATAATGTGTTGACATCACACACACTCTTAACAACAATTTTGATAATCATTTTTTAAAGTAAGAAATACCCAAAAAATATGTTTTAATTTTGTATGGATATACAGTTTTAAATCATGCTTTTGGCATGCCACTTCATTTCTGAAACTTATTTTAAAGTTTCCTTGTGTTGAAAACATAGCAGTCACGGTTTTTATATACGAAATACCAAAAAATCTTAGTGTTATTAAGTTGAAAGTCATTAAAAACATCGGCAAGACATACAAAACATCTACTGTACCACACCTTGCATATGTCACAAAAAAAATGGAAGAAATGCTGTCCGCACATGCCTCTAACAGAGGCACTTTACATAACATACGAGTAAAATTGTGTAATACCAGGATTTCGTCCGTTAGGTCGTAATGCGTTTTAACCGAACAACAAAAAATTAATTTTGGAGTAAATGCTCACAAGTGTGCTTCTATAACTTTTTATTTAAAAAAAATCCAACTTGAGTATTTAAGTGAAACCATTAATTTATCCCTGAGTAGTAAGAAAAGGTACATTTAGGGAAGAAGCATACCTTTGTTATTAGGAAAGAATAAAATCAACATTTAAACAAGAAGGGGTAGAGGAGCTTTTTTCCCTCGCCCGAGGAGGTACTACCCCACATACACATTTCAAGGACTGGTGAAGTCTTTATTGACATTTCCAGCCCTTTGTATGTGAGTCGGTTTTCCTTTTCCCGTTTTCGGCCTTTTCTTTACTTCCTTTTTTTTTCTTTATTTTACTCAAGCCAAACAATCTTATATAAAAAAATTATGATAGATTTTCCTCAAGTAAAATATTCCGAAGTTAAAATACCTCTCCTTTCAGATCTCTGGATGAGATTGTTATACCTTAAGATTTTATAAGTAAACTAAACTCCTGGTTAGAGCAACCAAAAGCAAATTTGTAGGTAAAATTTAAAGTTGAATATTTTTAAAACGAGAAGAGATTTTGATACGGGTTTTCAGCTGTCTCTTGCAAATTTTTTTGCATATTTGCAATTTTAAAGTCTAAATCTTATCTGAGCTAAAACATTATTTATACAGTGTGTTAAACAAGCCTCGGCAAATTTCCAAAATTTTTATTTTCTTTTGCTAGATCAATTTAAAATAAAAAAAAAACAATTTGAGGAGTTGTTTAATATTGTCAATATATCAAATTTTTTGCTAGAGAGCTCTTAAATCTTTTATCGTATGCAGGGTCTGCAGTAGTCAGAAAATATACAGGATGTGAAAAATTATTTTAACATTAGTTAAAAATATAGCGATTTTTTAGATGATTTATATATATTTCAACTTTGTGTAGCTGAAGAACCAATTTAGATTTAAAAGTTTTATTTAAGTTCAGACGGAATGCGTAAAAAAAGTATTCAAATGCGCTTTGATACACCATGGCAATATTATGGCTTTGCAAAGAATGTCCATTTTATCCTTATTTTGTTACATAAGAAATAGTTATTGATTCCTTAAATTATAAGATGGTTGAAGTAATGGACATAACTTCTGCAGCATTCGCTATAAACTAACATAATTTTGTATTTTTAAAATGAACAAAGTAAGCTTAAATATCAAAACAAATAATAGAATGTAGCATTTAAAAAAATTGTCTTTCTTGAGATACTTGTATAAACAAAAATATTTTTTAAATATCATTTTGAGAATATTTATGATTGTACTTTAAAAAAAATCTTTACAGGCAACACCTTCTATAAATAATTCTTTAGGTAAGATAAGCTTTACGCTTACGTAAATAAGCAATAATAATTGCAAGACATTGCTGAACGCCCCATATCAAAATTAATACAGTTTTGATGTTTATGATCTTTAGTCTCTTGTGTTATCATGTGGGTTCTAACTGATATTTTTGAAAGTTAACGGTAATTTAACCTTTAAATTCTGAATATAACTTACATTTACTGTAGGTGTGGAAATGAAACAGTTGTTGTTTATTGGGAACACGATCATACGGTCCGTGTAGTAGGGAAAAATGGACAAACTCAAACCTATATGTATGACAGTTCGATTCATTTAGTTGCAGAAATTGATGGTATACGGATAATATCGAACACGCATCACGAATTACTACAAAAAGTTCCGGAAGTTGTTCAGAAAATATTTAGAATCAACAGTACCGAACCTGGAAGTTTTCTTCTGGAAGCTTCTAAACAGTTCCAGGTAAATATTGATATACGTTTCGAGTTTGGATTCGAGTTCAAAGCTTACATATAGGGTTATTCATTATATTTAGTCACCCATCTACAGGATTTATTTTAAAAGTCAGAAAAACACATCTCGTCACCCTGAACCAACTGATTGGTAGAATTAACCTGAATGTGATGGTAGCTCATGGTATTTAAGTTTTATTTTAGTCAAATATTATGTGTTTTTAACTTGAAAATATATAATTGGTACTTTTAGAGTCTGAATCAGACAACACACCACTGAAAAAAAGATCAAAATTAGGATACTAGTAGATAAAAGGGAATTTCCTTTGACTCCTGCCGCCTAGGACCACTCAGGCTTTCTGGGGATTCCCTTTGATCTTCGTCGCCAAGCATCGGATGTGTTAATTACAGGTGCGCTCGACCATGTGACTTATTATTTCGCTGTTCTAGTGTCTTTAGGTCCTTTTACTCTGACGCCACAAGCTTTCAGACCAATGTTAGATGTATATTAATTTAAACCTAAAAAAGTATCTATTCTATTGTTATGTAATTGTGTAAGGTTTCGATCTCTGGATCTGGAGATCCGTCCGATGCTCTGCCGACTACGCTATTGGAACCTTGATTATAACATCTAGAAAAGAGGTTGATATTAGTGGGTATATTTACATTTATTCATATGTGAAATATAATAACACTAGGATATCATAGTTTGTCTCAAAACAAACCATAAAAGGTAAAATATAAAATATTAAATTCGCAGAGAAGTAAAAGGATAAAAATGTTATAACGTGTTAATGACATTTTTATATAATTTTGTAGGTTAGAAAACATATAAAAGGTCATTGTAGTTAGTTAACTTCAACTATAAACCATATTCCTATTATTTAATTTAAACACAACTGCTTAATATGAGAAGTACTTATATCTATTTTAACCATTTATAGTTGTTTAAATTTATTTCCAAAACAAAAGTTTAGATAAGGCCCAATTGTTAAATATTGTTTATTTGGATTATCAAGATTAATGTGTTTTTACACTAATATTGGACGATGAGTGAAACAAAAAATATTTTATTACAAAAAGGATGTTTTTTTTTTTAAATCACTGTTTAAAAGCAAACTATTGTAGGCGTATTTATTACACCCCTAAAAGAACCCTATAAGTTTTGGAATAATAACAAATTTCAGAGTGAATTAATTTATTTATTACCTATTGCCTATCGCTTGTTATCTATAAATCGTTAATTATTGGATGTTAGTATTATCATTCGTATAAGGTATTTATAACAAGCTATATGTCAGGTTGTGATGTTTTGTCTACCTTTTTATGTTACTTTTTTATATTTTTTGTAGACCTTAATCGTATGGCTATGATTTGACTATACACTCTCATAATTGTCTATCTTTTTATGTTACTTTTTATATTTTTTGTTCAGCATAACCCTAAGGCTATGTTTTGATTATAAACTCTCGATATTATCCGATATTTATTTTTTGAGAGCTGCCAAAATATTTTTTTTTTAAATAAATTACGACAGTAAAAGTTGCAAGGAGGAAACAGTTTTTTTGACATATATCCAAATATTTTTTTAAATAATCACACCACTAAAAGTTATTTACAACTGTAAAAACCGTATTTAACAATTTTAATTATTTTAGTTAAATTCTTTAATATT
The DNA here is from genome assembly GCA_030620095.1 of Kuschelorhynchus macadamiae. NCBI lineage: Eukaryota > Metazoa > Arthropoda > Insecta > Coleoptera > Curculionidae > Kuschelorhynchus > Kuschelorhynchus macadamiae. Next base: position 627,720 of record JAUTXW010005279.1, read on the forward strand.
TTCTTAAATACATTAATAATTGTCACATGGAACTGTGAAAGCCGTATTTAAAAATTTTACGCAGTTCAAAAGTTACTAGGACAAAAGTTTTTTGACAGTGTCAAAATATTTTGATCAAGTACCCACTAACAATTACATTAAACTGTGAAAACCTTAATTAAAACTTTTAATTAATTTAGACGTTACGAAAAAAGTTGGTTAATTAGATTCTGGGAAATTTCTATTTTGACGATTACGTACATATTTATCTCTTTATTTGTTGTCCTTCATCAGAAAAAAATATCAATTAACCTGTAACCTGTATCTTAAAAACTAGAGCTAATAGAAAAAATCTGGTGGCATTTTTGGAATCAGCCCATTAAAAACATCTAAAATGAGATGTTAGATTTCCGGCACCAAATTTTTGTTTTTATTTTGTTACCCTGTGTTACTAATATTGAATAATTTTTAATTTTCAGTTACGAAAAATATGAAGTAAAACATGAGTTATATTTGAGGGAAGTTTTTTCTGCAAACTGTTCTGAATGTATTGTGTCTTGATGTTTTTTTTGACTTATAATAATGTGTACTTTTGATAAAGGTGTTATAAAAAAATCATTCTTAAGAAAAAGGAAAAAGAAATAACAACTCATTTAATAAAATCTGCGCACAATAATTATTGTTCTGTTTTCAAAATAATTTCTTTTGGTCTTAAAAGCAAGCAAGATTTTTGCTAATATGTGGCCGATGATTAATAATCTTATAAACGTATTTTAAATTTAAATTGTTATACTGTATTTGTTCATATTTTAGGAAAACCTTAAAACATATGCTATAATTATGTTTAATCTGTTGTGTTTTAGTGAATTACTTTTCCAGTTACATATAATGTTCTTTTTTTAGAAAGGCAGCCATAAAGCCAACGAATACATAACACTGGTGAAAAACCTCGAGGATGCGGTTAACCAGTGCCTAGATGCAGTGGGATATGAATTTGATGCAAACATACAAAAAATGCTAATTAGAGCAGCTCAGTTTGGTAAATGTTTTATTTCTGGTATTAGTTCCGACAAATATGTCAAGATGTGCCGGCTTCTTCGAGTTTTAAATGCCCTACGGGATCCTAAAGTTGGAATTCCTCTGACAATTGAACAGTATCCTTTTCAGTTATATGTGTTTTGTCCGGTAAATTACTTGTCAAAATACAAGTGTACTTTCCTTAATGTCGTTGCAGATTAAAATATATGAAGTTAAAAGAATCCGCCAGTGTGGATGAGAATGAATCATTGAAAAATTTATTGGATCGACTGATAGTTAGGAACGCGTATTTCTTGGCATTGCAAATAGCAAAGTATCTGAAACTGCCTGAAAGTGTTGGAAGTAGTTATATTCTTGTTCACTGGGCAAAGTATAAGGTAAAATATTCTAAAATAAGATTTATTTTATATTTTTTACATTATCCATTTTTAACATTATCCAGTTAGGCCTTTTCTCCGCAGAAATGAAAGGGAGCTTTTTTGACAGCGCCAATTCTGAAAACGTTTTCAGGACAGGATTAAGATTGGGGCTATGGTGACCATAACCCCACGGTTATAGGCAGGGGCCCCAGCACAGAGCTGTTTTTTGTTTTATGAGGATTTACTTCTTTTGCGTGGCTCAATACTTAAAGCTCTAGTCCCTATAAGTTCCTACTCCGGCCCTAAACGTTTTTGCTTAAAAGTTTCGAGCGGAATTCACAACATTTAAATTCTTAAAACAAATATATGTTTTATTTGTCTTACGAAAATACGTAAAATAAATGATTAAGTTGCGTTTTTGCACTTTTTCAAACATACGGCGCGATTCGTCTAGAAGCTGCGACATTGGTGGTATTTTTTTAAAATGAAATACTCTATTTTCCATTTATATTTGATATTCTCGCAAAATTCTAAATCTAGTGTACTCTTAGTTTTTTAAGTTCAGTTTTTTTTCAATTTGGCAGTTTCTATCTAAATGGTTCGACTTAGGAGGAAATAAATTGCAAATTCGTATCTTACAGGGTTATCACTTTTGTGGAAAATCCTGGAAGTCAGAAAATTCGAAATTCCCCATGGAATTCAGGGAAAATTTGCAGAAAACCTGGAAAATTGACATAAATGATATATATGAAAATAAAAATTAGTTTTTAACAAACTTAAAAATAATCCCATCCAGTCCTACTCACAAAATCCGGAAAACTGACCTCCAAAACTTTTCCTAATTAATAAATTAATTTTCAACAAAACTCTAATTAGTCCGATCCTCTCGTCGATTCCTACCGGACGCCACCTACAATTAATAATTTTTAAAAACAAGACAATACCATGCGGAGGTACGAAGAAAGAGATAAGTTAAAGGACGGGATAATTCGTTTCCAGTGAATGTTTTAGCATCATGTGTCTACCTTTTTTTATGATTTGGAAGTATTGTTAGTTTAAAAGGATAGAGGGAAAAACGTATATGTAATCGGCAATTTGACATTAAATGAATACACAATCTATCCAAATTTTCTGAGAAACATAACCTCCCGGTGGGTTTTATCTGGGTCGTTTCGGGACAAAGGGGAAGTCAAAAGCTCCGAGTGTGTAGTGTTCAAATGCCGTGAACGTGAAGATTCCAGTGATTTTTTTAGATTTTATTTTTCTTGCTTGCAAGCCTTCACAAAGGAATAAGTGTAATTGCTGGCGGAAGTGGGAGGAATCTGGGATGCTTCAAAAGTAATTGATTATACATGTGTCAGACGGTAGTAAACACAAGGAGGTGCTTAAGCTGGTTTCATGGCACCAATTTTTTTCTGGAGAGCTCAGGGGTGTATAACTCGACTAGTTTTCCCCTAATAATATACTTGCAAGTTGAAAACATATCAGTTCTAATAACGAATAAAAAAAGTGCAAAACGCGTCAAACTACAGCCAAAGAAGGGAGTCAAAGTCAACCAGTTCTTTGCGGTTGAAAGTGTTGTTTTAGATTTTGAAGGTGTTTCCTTTTCCATATTAAAACGCTAAGGCGAAAAATGCCTTGATGAATCGCTTAATAAGATTTCACATAAAGGACAAAATGATGTTGCAATTTGCGTTTACGATGAAATAAGTGACCAGACACAAACTAGATATTTGACATCAGTCTTTATTACTTGATGTACTATGGCAGAACATCTACTCGAGTATTTAATTAAGTCTTTTCAAAAGCTAAAAGTAAAAGCTTATTTGCGTGATAATGATTCTCTTGTTGATATGGGAACATGTAGTACGTGTAGCTCTTTAGACCAGACACAAAGCTACTGGGAATCGGATTTAACTGGAATATATTGACTTTTTAAGGATCCTCCAGCTAGACGAAGTGATTTTATTACTAATTTTACATACAATTCTGTCGCAGGATCTGATATGTCTCATACCGAGACCGTAAGGAAAGTCTATTGGCCAATCCTTTCTAGAGGTGGCGAAAAAGTTCTCCTGATAATAAATATCTTAAGTTTTTTTTTATTTTTGTAAAGGATCAGTGTTACGTTATTTATTGATAAACAGTTTTGATAGTTGTGGTCTTATTTCTAATGGCATCTTAAATAAAGTGTTAATTATTTTTAAAAAAGTTTAAGTTTTAGTTATGTTTATTATAAGTTTAAACTTTGTGAAACCAATTTACTTTTCTAGTAAAATAAATGTTTTATAGTCATGCTGATTTGTAAGAATTCTCTTTGCAAAAATCTAATGTCTATATTATGTTTTTTTTTATATATTTTTTCCAAAAATTATGTAGTGCAGCACTGATTTTATTCTTTATTAAAGGCAGTTCTTGCCCTGCATGTTTTTTTGGCCATGGTTTTTTTTTCAGAGAGACCTGGAAAGTCAGAGAATTTGATATTTAAATTGTGGTGTGAACCCTGTCTTAGTTTTTCTTATGGCACCACTTTTCAGTTAAGCATGGCATTAAAGTTTTTCCAATGTGTTACTGAGAAGCAGAAAAACTCTTACTTCTGCTTGACCAAGAGTTGATGCTATAATAAAGGTCATAAAAACCAAGATAGGAATGCCAATTTATTATAGCCTAATCAAATCGCCAATATCAATTGATCCAAGGTATAAGAACATGCGTTATGAAAATTGTTTAGACTTTCGCACTAATTTCAAATATGTAATGGTATTCCATTAAAACAAAAATACAACCGATGTCACAGCGTCTAAACAGACCAGCCTGCATACTTAATACCAATGTTAAAAGAAGCGCAATTTTATAAATCATTATCCCTCAAAAGCGCCTATTTTTAAAATGCCCAAAAACTAATAAAAAGTTGTTTAGAATTTAATTTTGTGCCTTAATATGACATTTAAAATTTGATGCTTTTCCTGCGTTTCCAATTGTTTTGACGACAGGGAATTTTAGTACAATTTTGAGTGATATTTGAAGGTATTAGCTGAATTTCGAAAAAAAAGAACTTATTTACTTTTCCAACCAGATAAGCTACATTTTTTAGTTTCGCCTCCGTAAAAATATCGGTAAATTGCCTTTGCCTAGTACGTTCTTTTAATCTGAGCGCAGTAAATAAATCCGTTATTTTAAAAATTTGGTCACTATTTGATAATAGCAGACAAAATGATAACTAAAATCCATAAAATTATAAATTTTAAATAATGAGAATTGAATTGAAAAATTAAGGGTTTTTCTAAGACTCGTATTTTTTTTTGAATTAACACATTTTTTTTGGTATCAACAAATTAAAAAGGTATTTAACTTTCCATTAAAACAACCTGAAAAAAACAGTAACACGTCGATTTTTTAATCTATGATGTCATACTTAGATACATAATTAAGATTTAAACAAATACAATGCGTATTTTGTTTCTTTTTATGTTCTTATTTTTCTAAGATTGTCATGAAGTTTTGAACAAACTATATATTTAGTTACTACGAAAAGGCACGGTAAATTTTCAGATCTAGAGTTGCCACAATCGAATTATCGTATATATTAGATACTATTTTTTGAAGTACCCATGTCAAATAAGGTTAAAGATATCTCATAATTAATATAGGTTGGTCAGCACCAAGCAGAGGAAGAAACCGTGGCTCGTGAAATTGCCGAAAAATTAGGTTATTCTTCAGGCGTTTCATATAGAGAAATAGCAGAAAAAGCCTCAGAATATGGCAAGAATAAATTGGCTATAAAGGTGAGTGAATTATTTGCCGGGCAATTTAAAATTGTTTATCAGATTTTGGGCTGCCGTAGGCAGTTTAAGACTGAGGTACTTAAATCTTTACGGTCCCTTTTATGTAAATACAACTTTACAAAGTCATTTAAAAATCTTAACGTAATTATAAATTGACCTTTAACCGGGACTTCACTCCTAACACAGATTCTTGCACATACGCACACAGATCACACAGTTTATGTTTATTTGGTAATAAGTTTATATATAAGTTTGGTATGTCGATGCGATATCTCAAGGAAGTGAATGGTGATATATTTACATAAAAACAATGAAAACTGTAAATATCTTAGTTCTGATATGATAAGTAAATACACCACAGGGATATACTAAAACAAACTCATTTTAAGAAAAATATGCAAACCGTAGTTTTTATGGACCCAAAAGCGAAAAACCTAATTCAAAAACAATAGTTTTGTTAAAAAAATGTCCAACTTCTGACCTCCGACTTCTGAATCCATGCTGAATATATTAATATCCGATTTTAAGAAAACTGAGAAACATTTAAAACTTTACTGTGCCAATTTGTATAAAACCTGTTCATCTTATTTTTATACGTATATAGTCTTCTTGGAATAGATTCCTATCGGTGCTTGGTAAACTACTAAAAATGGATCGGACCAATAGTTTTTAAACTGTGGTGTTTACAAAATCCACACATACAGACAGGTTTTTGGTTCCTTTTTTGGGATCTATGTCACCTGAAATGTGGTCATGTGACAAAAGAACGCTATTCTTTTCTGTCGTTACAGAAGAAAACAGAAAATCAAGTAATTAAAGATGGCGGAGAGTGAAAGTGGTATCGTTAGTTGTTCCCATTGTGAACGCGAATTAAAAAGAATTCCGCATCGATTTCCTGCAGTTGGTTTTTCATGGTAGCACAAGGGATGCTGTAATTTATCTATAAAGGAATTTAATAAGAAGTTATCAGACTGAAAAAAAATAAAAAGTATTCCTGGGTATGTAATTCATGTGAGGTTAAAGTACAGCACTTGAGCGCAAAAACATCACAACAAAAAATTGGGCTAAGATCACGTGGTTCTCCAGCTGTTGATGGCGCGAGCTACCTGCAACCGGGAGTGACTATTGTTGTGCCGGCCGCGGCCAAGCGTCAGAGGTCTGGCGATTTGGACGATGCCATGGTGGGAAGAAAACAAGGTGTGCCTATGCGCAAGTTTTGATGATGCATATTGTGAGGCGAACCCAGGGCCGATTAAAATGAAAGGTTAGCCATGTTTTTATTGTGTAAAGGCCTCAAAAAATTACAGTACACCTTTGCCAAAATTTGTTAAAAAAATGATTTTTAGAACCTGGCCGACCTAGAAAATATAGAAAGAAGAAGAGAATTAATGAAAAAGTATGATTTGCCTTTGTTACCATTTGTGATTGTAGAAGCCCCGACATATGTGGAAATTAAAAACATTGACGTGAGTTTTAACAACATTTTATACAAGCTTGTTTCCATTTTAAAAGCAGTAGATGTTTGCTTTGAGCTCATTCATGTACTGAATTTAGTATATCCCTTTGAAAGCGAGCATGGATGTTTATTCAGCTCTCTGTGTTGATCTTAGAACCAAGTATGACAACATTCCCAATATATTAGATATTGTTAATAAATTAAAACTAAATAAATAGACGCAATTCTTTATTTTTTTTTCATCTTAAATAATGTAGCACTGTTTGTCTTTTTGGATATATTCTATTTAAGCCAAGAATAACATTGATTTTAACTACAATAAAACAATTTTTCGGTTATATTATCCCTAATCGCCTGTTTTTTATTCTGTTTTCCCAATTCTGCACATGCCTATTTGAAAATGAAATGCAAAATCTGTTTAAATGTCAAATTTTTTCTAATTCACACCACAGTTAGTCATCGGTTTCTGCAGTCTTTTGAATGTGGCTATATATCATGCCTAAACACTTTTAGCAATATGTCGGCTCTCAAAAAACATTTGTCAAATTATCATATCAGAAACCTTACATTTAAACAAAATGTAGAAATAGATAAACAGGTTTTAAAATTACCAGATAAAGTATATCCTACAGAAGAAACTAGCTTAAAAAATTATAATAATGAAGAGGATAATATACATTTGGAAATACCAACATGTATAAATAAAAGCGATATAATTAAAGATTCCGAAGCTTACTGCTTAAAATTTGTTTCTAAACTGTATAAAAACGATACAGTAAATAGATCCGTCGTTCAAGAGATAATAACTAAAACTTCAGAACTAATTAACAATCTATTTTCCAGTAAAAATGCAAAGTTAAGTTCTGACGAACTATGTAATTCTAATCATGCTGATTTAAGTTCTTTTCTAGTAGATTTGTGTGAATCATGCAACTCAGAGTACAAGAGGCTAAAAATCTTAAAAAACTCCAAATATTTTATAAAACCGTTTAGTTTCTTTACTGGTAATATGTTATATAGCTAAAAAAACCGATATGAATAAAACAGTTGCTAAAAATAAACCTTGTGAAGGGCAGATTGTTTCATTAAGAAAAATTCTTCGGAATTTTTTAAACATAGCGAATGTTTTAGACGTTATGCTAAACCATATCGTAGAGGAAGAAACTAAAACAAACATTTTATCCAGTTTTTTTAATACTGAGTGGTGGAAGGCAACAAAAAACAAATACAGTCCAAAGTTAATTTTATTTCGACGATTTTGAAACTGGTACACAAGTTGATTGCATAAATTGGGAGGTGTATATTTTTCATTTCCATGTATACCACCAAAATATTCATCTAGATTAGAAAACATTTTTTTGTGGGGGCCTTTTTATTCATCCGACAGAGCAATGTTTTTTAATAAAAATGTTTTCCAGGTATTTAGAATCTGAGGGGATTTTAGTGAATCAAAAAAGAATATTTTTCGTTGTTCCTCTGTTACTTGGTGATAACCTAGGTATCAATTCCATCATAGGAATGAATGAAAGCTTTTCTTCTTTACTTTTGCAGAGCTTGTGTTATGCCAAAAGCATCTACACAAAATGAAACTTTCGAAAACTCCCACTTGCTAAGAAACAGGGAAAATTATATAATTCATTTAAACGAAAAATCCTATGGGATAAAAAAAAGCTGCGTATAGAATCAATTGCCTTACTTTCATAATACAGAAAATATACATTTTGATATAATGCACGATATATTTGAGGGCATTTGTCGATATGACATGGGAAAAATCCTTAAATTATTTGATCTGTGAAAAAAAATATTTTTCTCTCGATATTTTAAATAACCGCAAACTATTTGACTATATTGACGCAGACGTCGGAAATAAATTTCCTCCAATACCTTTCAGCCAAGTAGAAAAAGAAGTGATTATTATGTTCTCATCTGAAATGCATAGTTTTGTCACGTATTTCGGAATGTTAGCCTATGACCTTGTGGATGTATCAGATAGCGCATGGCAATTATATTTACTCATCATTCGCATGGTTTTAAGAAAATACTTCAACAAGGATGAGCTAATTTATTTAAAATACTTAGTTTCTGAACATCACAAATTGTACATATAACTTTTTTCAAAAAATTTAACCCCGAAATATCACTTTTTGTTACATTATGCCAGTTGTATAACCAAATTTGGCCCCCTTACTCAATTTTCATCCATTCGATATGAGGCGTTTCATAAGATCGTAAAATCAAATGCAAATGTTGTGGCTTCAAGACGTAATATTCCTTTAACTTTAACTCTGAAGAGGATATATAAGGGAGAAAGTCTCTTTGTAGAAAAAAAAACAATCAGAAAGGGGAGAATGCGTTTGTGGTAAATTGGGTAGAAATAAATGCAATTGTTTATAGACCTGGCTCAGTAGTGCAGATTGGTCAAGATGAATTTGACGAACCGCGGTTTGGAAAAATTCAAACAGTGCTATACATTAACGATGATAATATTAAATTTATTTGCGACATATTAAAATGTTACGGAATTAACAAGATTTTAGAAGATTACGAAATAGATTTGTTAGCAGGTTTGGGCTGTGAAATTGTAGTTTTCCGACGAATTTATTATAAACCTACAAGCATCAATATCATTGGAGATGGATGCAAGTATATTTCAGCTATGAATCAGGAGTAGATAGTTAATTACTACAAAATACTTAATCTGTCTATTTAAACTGAATTCTACAAATATCAAAGTCTACTATTAATTTTGCATTGTTATTTCCGTAACGAAAATTTTAAAAATATTGAATTTCTTTTTGTGAAATCACTGTATTTATTAGCCTGGTTACTTACTATTTTTTTAGATTTAAGAGTTCTTCTCAACGATTTATATATTTGAAGTTATGTTTTGTTATAATTTATTATATTTGTTATATTGAAGTTTTAAGTGACTTTTGTTTAAATAAACTAAGTTTCGAGGGGTAGACCATTTGGGAAGTCTGGTGAACACGCGTTAGTATGTCTCTCTATGCGAAGTCTTTAAAAGTCTGGAAAATCATAGAAGATCTGGGAAGTCTGCCAGTGGTTGACCCCTCGCTAAATTTATTTAAAATCTAATTTCTCTGCTCTCAACTAAGTATGTTTTATTCCAATTACTTACTATCATGTTAAAAATTACGTTAAAGTTACATTTTTTTGTCAAAAAAGACTGATTTTTTTAAAATACGAATTATATGTCAAACATGCTTTCAACACCAGACTTGATTTAAGTTTAAAGTTACTTTTCTTTAAAAAGATTGATTTCGTTTTAAGTTAGTTACTTAATAAGTCTAGAAGATGGATGACCGATTTTGATAAACATCCTGTATACCAAGTACGCCTCTTGATATATGTATATATTTAGGGTATATATGGTCTTGAACCTAATAAAAAAAATCAGGCGCATTGTGAATTTTATTTTACGCCTATTAAGAAATATGTTTGGGGTTTATAGGTCCTTAAGATCATACCTTGGGTATATGTCAAGAGGGATATTGGTGTATGAGATGTTTAGTAAAATCGTTAATCCCAAAGCCTATACAGGATGTCCCAGATTTAGTCATACCACTACAGGCAACTCGAAAACTAGAAGAGATACAAGGGCAGTTAAATTACAGAAAAGTTATATATTATAAAGGCTTTTAATATGTTGTTTTCAGTTTTTAAATTCAACTTTCGGTTTGACTGGAAACGATATCAAATTTGTTATTTTAATAGAACACTCTGTATATTATTAAATATTTGAAAAGGTCTTTTCATCCTAATTATATACATAGCCGGGTTTATATATTTATATCTTAAAAAATTGACGAACCAATCGACAAAAACCGCACAATAGAAACTAATGGGTTGGAAAGAGAATTGATTTTCATGCATTTTTGTATAGCAAAAAATATTCTCTTTTTTTAATGGCACGGTTTTTGACGATTTGCTCAGCCATTGTTCAAGATATACAAACCCGGGTATATTTAAAATCAGGATAAAAGGACCTTTAAATATTTTAAAATATCTAATAATATACAGGGTATTCCACTAAAAATAACAAACTTGGTAATGTTTTCGGTCAAAAAGAAAGTTGAATTTTAAAACTGAAAATAGCATATTAAAACACTTTAAAATATACAACTTTCCTCTAATTTAACTGACTTCGTATCTCTTCTAGTTTCTGAATTTTGTTGACCAGTAATACAAATTTGTTTATAGTTATCAAAATGATTAATATATATATATATATATATATATATATATATATATATATATATATATATATATATATATATATATATATATTATATATATATATATATATATATATATATATATATATTTATATATTTATATATATATAAAATTAATATATTGTGAAGAAATATTTACATTTTCAGTAATAAATAATATTTGTTGTTTATTAATAAATATTTTTTTATATTTATTTAAAAAAATATAACAGTCAGAGAGCCTGCAAACAAATTTTGTTATAACTTTAAACAAATATTTATTAAGCCATATTTAAACTAGAAATTTGTTAATAGTTTATTATATATTTTTTAGAACAATAATTTTGTTTTGTATATGACATAGATAAGAACAATTATGAACTTCTATATTTTGCACGGTTAAAACGGTTTTTTATGTCACACTACGAGGATCTTGTCAGGAAATCGGAAAATTCATAAAATAAAAGAATCTACATAAGTAACTTGGGCACAATTTAGCAGGTCTGAGGTAGAAATTTAGACACACTATCTCTGTTCTCAGTTTAAGTGAAAATCACTATAGACTACACGCCTTTCAAAATAAGGCTTTTGTAGCCTTCAAAATACAGATAAGTACCGGTTAGAACCATGCAAAATAACCGAAGTGTGTGGGGTCCATAAGATTATTATTTACCTATCAATTGTATTTATGCAGGGCTGTATGTGCAAGATCGTGCAAGGCACGACGACGGCGCCTAGAAGTATTCACAAGGCGCCTTTAGTTAATAAAATATGTATAAAATAATTACTGTTACTGCCGTTTTTGCTTCGTATTTTGAATAGTTAATTGGCGTATGCCCAAATAAGAATTCATGATAATACATCTGTTTTATTTACGTATCTAACAATTATTCAGATTGAAACAAAAATATATTTATTTCCATAACATTTGCCATACAAGATTAACAAAATTTTACCAGTTCATTCCTGCTTCACACCTGATTTTTCTACAATATTTCAAGTAAATTGGATTAGAAAAGAAATAAGACTGATGAAGTAGCTATATTTCTTGAGCATTGTAATTAACCTAGTTTAGTTTTAATCACGGAACACTTGCTTAATCTATATGATTTCTGCCATTGGACAAATTATACAACTATATCAGTAACATGCAAAATTATGGTTATCAACATGTTATACTAAAAGATTTCGATTAGGTAGAATTTATAGCAAAGAACTTACTGCAGTAATTGCAACTACATATATACAATAAGTTACAACTTTTTTACGATTCATTAAAACATATTTTTAATAGAACGTTTACTATAAAAAGATTAAAAATTAAACCGAAAACATTTTGGATCTCTAAGTACCCTTCAAACATCTGCCAAAAATTACGCTCGCTACATTATGTTAGAAAATATATAAGCAGTACTGCATTTTTAAAATATTATTGTACATATACAAACATTTATAGAAAATTAATTAAAAGAGCTGAATGTATGTACTACAGCAAAATACTTAATGCATGGAAAAAAAGAGACTTTAGTGCTTTTAGATATTGACCAACTAGAAATTTTGAACACTATAAGAGAAATAAAAAAATGCAGCCGATCTTGATTGTATGTTAATAAAAATATTTGAAAACTTATCCACTACTGCTTTAAGCTGTTTGCTTAAATGTGTAAATAATAGTTAATAATAAATAGTAATAATAGTAAGTATATTTTCCGGACTGCCTTAAAACAGGCTTAGTAATGCCATAGAGGAGGCGATGAAGAATGTCCTTCAAACTTTCACCCGATATCACTATTACCTATTAAGTGTAAATCAGTTTGGCTTTTAGAATTCAAAAAGTACCGGAAGTGCAATATTTTAACGTTGAAATATAACTTTGATAATCTGACCTATCAGATACTAAGGTTGGAAACAAATCAAACACGAAATTTCTGGGAATCCACACTTAATAACTTGAAATTTATTAACCATACAAATAATCTAAATGAAAAGGTTGCAAGAGGCACTTGTGCCGTTCGTATTGTTTCAGATGAGCTCGGCATTACTGCAACAAGAATAACTTACTTTGCATATTTTAATACTCCAATCTGTATCTCTCATACATTACACAAACATTCAATTTTATATGAAAGTAAAAAAATGCACAACCTGTTGCCACAAATATTTAGAAAAAAAATCTCTTAAATGGTTCAAGAAAAAAATAAAATATAACTTGCAAGAATTTTACCATGATAGTTTGTGAGCATACCATAAATTTTGTTTTTTATTATTCATGTATTTTAAGTTCTGTGGCTAAGTTATAAAACCTTTATAACTCTTTTATTATATTATATATTTAATGGTGAATTTTATTATGGTTCTATTTATAAGTTTTTGCGTTTGTAGTTACTTAGTTTATAGCGTATAATTTTTTATTTTATTTTTCCAATGATTAGACCCTAGTATTTTTATTTTTATGGAGCTTACTTTGTTGACAAGGATTATATGTTTTTTTTAACAATAAAATGTATTTGATTGACATCAGTTAGGATATTCTTTGTCTTTATTCCCGTAGGTACATACTCAAGAGAATTAAATAGACGTTTTATTCCGTTTCTGTAATCATCTTTATTCCATCACTTATACCTATTATATTAATAATAATGCATTATTAAAATCTAGTACCTGAATATTTGAATTTATTTTTCTCATAAATAAAAATTGTTCAATATATATGTCGTGCTAAGGCAGCCTTAACTGTATAACTAACATTTGCAAAAAACTAAGCTTTGCACTCCTTCTTTTATCGAATAATGTTTTCGTCAACACACGCTGCTCACTTGTTGCCTCTGAACAGCCTGTTTTCTCTGTTGATTCGCTAAAGTGGGTCTCTTCGCTTTAATGCCAATATACAAGCTAAAATTACTTAAGGCACTGTTAAGTTTTGGACAGGTACTATTATTTGTTCTTTTCCACAAAAATTATTCTTAATGTAAAATTTGCATTCTTCTGGTGTTTTGATATATCTAGTTGTCTTGCGAAATACATACCTGTATGCTTTATGATTCCTTGGCATGTAAATCTTTGTGGTTTTTTTTAACTTTTCCGGTAAGCGTTTGCTATTATTTTATTAATAATTTAAGCGATAGAACGTGAGAATTATCAATTTGATATTTTTGAAATTCTAGTTTCGTTTCGTTTAAACTAGAAGTTTTTAAATTAATTTACAAATTTTCTGAGGTCGCAAAAAATTGCGAAGAAGTACTATTAATAGCTAACTTCGTCCTATATTATTCCTTATAATTGTAAAAATCTTCCATCAAATTCAAAGACTGTATCACTAATTCACTAATATATTTTTATTTTCAGTTATTAGACTATGAACCTAAAGCAAGTGAACAGGTTGAATTATTGCTAAAATTGCATGAGAATAAGTCAGCTCTTCATAAAGCAATTGAAAGTGGAGACACAGATCTGGTTTATATGGTTATATTGAAATTAAGGGAGAAAATGTCATTAGGAGACTTTAAGGTAAGAATCAACAGAACAGTTCTCTGAAGTTTAAAATTTTCAGTGCGTTTGCATAATAAACAAAAGTATGTAAGTAGAAAAGAGGCTAGCGTTGTTTGGCATTAGTATTAAATATTATTTTGTTTATTTGTTCAAAACAAGATTCGAAAAAAATATTGAAAAATACTTCTAGATGCAAAATAGCAAAATGGTCTGATCGAGGTTCTTTTAAATCTTCCTGCATTCCGGGTCTTGCTTTTCGTGTTGCCAGCTGATTGTTTTCTTGATATTTTTTTTTGGGATACATTGCCCCACACATTAACATTTCAGCAGCAAGAACAAAATTGCCCTGTTGTCGGTTATATTAAGAAGGTACGTGATATATGCGCAGAATGTTACCTGAACGTCACTTGTATATTTTTTTGCTACTAAGGTTTAGTTAGGTAGCAGTCACACAGTCGTGATCGATCGTGTACAAGTGCTGTCGACTAAAAGTGCATGCTAAAAAGCATGAGCCACAGCACCGTGTGCCACCATTCGGTTAATAATTGCCAATTTTGACATTAGCATCCAAACTTCAAAGCCAAAATATTTTAGAAATAACGAAAATAGAATATACAAACAATGTGTTGTTTGATTTATAACATTATTCATATTAATACTTAAGATATTTTAAATGTTAAAGTCAGAAATGGGCAATTAGCAAATACTATCGAGTGCTCCGAGTAACATCCGTCGATAGTCGACTAAAAACAAGCAATTTCAAACATTGTTGACATAATTTGTTTTATTTTTAGTCAGTTGTAGACGATTCAAGATGTTTGTACACGATCGATCTGTGTGACTGCAGCCTTAGACAATTTAACTACATGATTTCGGCAATTACCTAACATTTTGCCAACACACTAAAGTTGTATCTAGAAATTCTTACCACAGGCACATTTTCAAAGGTTACAACTTTACAGTTGATCCGCTGACTGTTTACAAGTTCGTCATTTGTTATAATCTAGACCCTTTATGTAATATAAATCATTAATAAATTAGTGTAATACTTGTTGACAGGCAATCAAGTAGGTTGATGGCAACTTATGCGCTTTCCGTAGGGTCAAAAAGGCGCCATTAACAATATCAGCATCGGTTACCGCTGGTGAAAACGCAAGTTAACTCACTGAATCCAGTCTTCCGCGCGCCGTTGATTATTACGGAACTATACACGATTATTTATATTTCCTTTTTTTCTAGGAGGGAAGTAGATATTGATCTTATCGAAACCACCTTTTTCTTCGCAATATTTTTGTCATTCCGTGTTTCCTCGTCGTGTTTTTTGTCGTTCTTCTAAAAATATTTTTATAATCACTACTTTAGTTTTTCACAAACATTGTCTCTATACAATTCAATGAGAGTAAACCACTTTTTTCCTGAAAACGCAATCATTTTCTCAGTTTTCGTTACGAAAAGTAGAATAATTTCTACCTATAGTAGTGGCTGTAATAATTCTAAACTGCGATCAAAATAAATATGTTTTACTTAAATAAATCCTTAACCTTAGATAAGAAATTCGTTTTTCTTGTCTAATCCCTTAACAGTGCATCCACGTCTACCAAGCATTCACTATGATCGCAATCGACTGTTATGTAAAACTGCCGCTTTCGGCTTATAACCTAGAAATTATTCAATTTTTCGTATCATTGCCGTATTGCCGTTTTTAATAAACAAACAAAATGACGAAAACTCAGAAAAGGAATGCGTTGTACAGAGAAAAGGAATATTTATGGTAAATTAAAGTAACCAGGACATAACAGTACAGTTATCGTGACAGTTCCTTCACTATTAAGCAGTTACCACTATAACTACTGCTGTGTGAAACTGCCCCTTTATAGTCGGCTAGCACTATCATCTTTTAGTTGCCTAACACTTCAGCTGGAAAAGATAGCCAATTAATCAGAGTGACAGCGCGCACTACAATCCAATAGATGGTCAACTATAATTTTTTTATTTCATAGAATTTTTTGTTCGGGTGCGGAACAGATTTCATGAATGAAGAGGGTATGTGCTTTAGACGTCAAATATAGACAAAGAAAATGTAATAATAAGTAAATAGTACAAGTTAAATACATTTCTTTTTTGGTTTTTTCGCAACTCAACAAAATGCCAAAACAGAAATTTGTTATCCTAAGCTTAACAAATAATCCCAACACATTTATAAAAAAGTACAAGTCAGCATTTACAGAAAGTACAATTTAACATGCTATTCTAGGATTTACAAAGGCACCCAAAAACTGTTGGGAAACTAAAGGATAAGTTTTGCTAGTTTTGATCAAGTATTGCCACTTGTTGAATCTTCAATAACTTATCATAATACTACATAAAAAATGTATACCATCAGTACTACTAGTATCAACAGATCACCGTCGAACTGTTTCGTAAATAACATTAAAAGACGAGTCTTACCAGCTCATCCAACTACTAGTTGACAAGAAATTGGTGACATATTACTGATTTTTTAGTTCGATATGCCCGCAGTGTCATTCGGACAGTGAGTTAGAACATACCAACTAAACTGTTGGTCAATTTAAAAGTTGATAGTACGCTCGATAGCTCATAATATATCAATATGAGACTAAATTAGAGTTCAAAGGATTCAAATAATTGCATCCTTTAATATAACAGTAAAAAAAATAACCAAAAAGATAACGGAAAAGGAAACTGCGGTAGTCAATATAATAACTGTAAATGGCAATTATTTACTCTCGGTGTCTACAACTGTCTTTGTAAAAGTCGATGTATTACAAACCACGTATTTGACATAATCGTTAACTAATGACGCACATTTAAATACTCAGCGGAACAACCATATAAGATTAAGTGTTAAACGAACCAACAAAATTTGTTTGATTACAATAAAAAATTCACATTTTTCAAATTTTTCTAGAAAAAAGAACGCTGTGACTAGCCGATATTCATATCAATCTCAATTTGAAATATCCTGTATACTGTAATCTACAGCTTTTATATTTACCAATAATAAATATACAAAGATATCAATCATGTTAAAAAAATTACAATGGTTAAATGTCAAAAATTTAATATTTTTTCTAGTTTGCATATTTATATATAAAATTCAAAATAACTTGCTTCCGGAACGTTTATGTAATTTTGTTTATACTCGGTTGTCAAAATCACGCATATGACACTAGAAATTGTCAAAGTTTTTATTTAAATAGAATTTCGAAATCGTTAACCTATATAATAATAAATTAAAACTATCTATTAGGTCACAAAGGTCGTTAAATGAATTTAAAAAAGTGTTAAAAGAATATTTGTTAAATACCCAAGATTGATATATTTATAAAATAATCTTATTGTAATATTAATAAAATGTATAAGTATTTTTAAGAGTAGCATTTTTGCTAAATAAACCATATTATACTTTACATATAAACTACAAGGAAGATGTTGTTCAGGGTAGGTACTAATATGCTATATATATATGTTTATTGTTGATTTTAATATCCATTTTAAGGGTAGAAGAATAAAAAAATGACTACAGTGTCTGTAACAATATCATTATTATCCTCGAAATTTATACTACCCTGTATGCATATAAAAAGTATGCTATTTTAATGTTGTTCCTCTTGGATCCTACAATAAAATATTTATTTAAAGTTAAAAATGTCAAAAGTTAAAAAAATCGGCTTTTTGTAATAAATCTTATAAAACTCCAATAATCGCCTTTTTTCGCAAAACCTGGTTGTTACCAAGGCACTTATAAATATCCATTAAAGTTTTCTTTTCAAAATTCTAAAGGCAATTTTTATGACTAAAAGTTTAAAAAATTATTCCACGATTTGTCTCAATACCCAACACCTTATAAGGTTTTATTTTTGGTGTTTGTTATATTTTATTGATACTTAATGACTCTTTAGTTCACCAAGAATAACCATTATAAATTTCTGAGTTCGACTGGGCTAGCTGATTTTTAAATTAGAGCATTCGGAAAGGTTTTAGTTTTAATTTTTAATAATGCACCGGCTAATTGAAATTTGCAAAAGTTTTTAAAGATATTTTATAAATTGGCTATGGGTGCCAGAGCTGTAGGAGAAGAAAGTAAAGAAAAAATAAATTATATAAGGTATAACAAATAGACAACTTTAGGTATTAAAATACCCCAATTATTAGAAAATAATTAGCTTTAGGCAATACGCTGTAGATATATTCTAAATTATACAAATGAAAACCATATATTTTCGTTACTACCAATTGAACCCTCGGACTGCAAATCATACAGGTGTTTTTGTTATTCGCACATGACTCTTATAAGACTTTAATTAATTAGGTTATATAAGCGTGCAATAACAAGATTTACAATATGTGATAAAGTGAAATGATATTTCAAATAAAGAGGACTTTTGCATTCAAAATATGAAATTCAGACAGAATGTTAATATTCACTACTACTTAAAAATATTGATAAATAAGTTATATCTAAAAATTTCAACAAATTAATGAAATTATTGAAATTTAATACTTTTTATGTGCAATAATCTAATGAAGTAAGATTGGAAAACACTTTTCTCCAAAAGGAAATTAGGTATGGTAAATAATCAAATGATTCAAGCTATCAGAACAAAACGTATTAGAAGAGTTAATCAGTTAATTGGTAGCTAAATCTTAGTTTTTTAAGCAGCTGATATTTAATCAGTTTGATGAAAGTTAATTGCAAAAATGAAGTCCTTTCGGATCATACAAAGAATGTAACTCAGTTATGTTCGGTGGTTAATATAAATTAGTGTTTAGTCAGATGATCTTTAATCAGTTTGATGAAATGTAATATGATACGTTATTAATAGTAATAAAGTGTTACTATATAATAAACAATATGTGTCATGTAAATACCGTACATCTTATACATGAATTTTGATGTTCTACTTAATTAGAAAAATATATTTAAATATTGATTTATAAAAATACTATTATGTAATAGGTATACATTAATTACACGCAACTTACAGACATTTTCATATTAAATTTTAACTAGGAAGAAAAAAGAAAAGCCTGAAACAAAATGGCGATCATAAGCCCACATTTTTACACCCAAGAATGGAATTTTTTCAAATATCAGTTGAATAAAGAACTTACCAGATGTTATAGCATATGAAAGCATTTATCCATCACTGAATTGAGATTTTATCGGATAAAATCGAGTATCTAGGCTGACTAAGTTAAAATATTAACTAAAATCCAACAGAGAATTATCTCATATTGCCTTCAACGTTGCAGTTTTGCAAAAGAGACCTAAAATGGCGGTTCCATTCGGTTTTATTCACTTGAAGTATACAAAAAACAGAACCTCTGTATGTCACTCCGAAACATGGTGCCAGTTACTTCTTAGCAGTGAAGATTTTTAAAGATAAGAAAACCACTAAATGGATAATATTTAATCACTTGAAAACTCTGAATTCTTTCCGATACCAAAATTCATGTGATATGCTTCAGATGGAATCATTTAGAAACCATATCATAGTATATGACTCAAATTATAAAGATTATGTATGAAATAATTTTTAAATCCAGCGGTAATAATCCAAACTAGAATATTATTTCGCGTATTTCCAGTCATGCGAGAATTGACGAATCAGTTGATTTCGGATCGATAAAAATACTTTGCTACTTTCACGCTGTGTCTGATAGTCCAAGCGCTTGATTTTTGAGATTATTAACCCAGGCAAACTGGGTTTCAATGCTATTAATTAGAAAATATAAAATACTTTTAATTAAAATTTTTTGCTGTTTATTCTGATCCAAACTTTGTAACGAATGAAAAAGTTCCATATACATAAGATTAGAACTAGACACCTATTTGTGAAACTAATCCGACAATATCGCGTGCTACCTATACGGCACAAAATTACAAAAAAATGCCTATTTAAACATGGCAGTCAACTTGCTCCCTCTGAAATTCAAGTAAAAGAGAGTCATGGATACTGGCCTGCCAAAATAAATAAATTCCAAGAGCAACAAAAGATTAAGTGACACATGATCTTTTCTGCTCTACGAAATTACTTTGTACTTTCTAATGTGCCAAACCAAAATTTTATCCATTAAGAACGTCAATTATATCAAATACAATGTTATACTCATTAAGTTTAATTTGTATAAATATTAAGCTTTGAGAAAATGAAGAGTATTAATAATTTGATTTCTTGTTAAGGGAGAACTGCACGCAAAAAGTGAAAAACTAGCTACAAGGTCTAGTCAAGTTCAAAGTAAGATGAAAAGGTACCTACGTATTAGAAAAAGCTTCCTGCATATCCGACCTGAAAAAAATGTGTTATGTATAGGCAATTTATATTACATTTCGTTTAAAAATGGGTTTAAAAGGGTTCACTGCAGAAATACAAAGACATGAGTACGATTTACCATTTCAAATTTTGCAGTTTCGTAGACAAAGGATCAAAGCAAGGCGGTAAAGAGCCATTTTGTGGAAAAAAAATTATATGCGACGGCATTTGTGTCAAAAAGTGGTCGAAAAATGGTCGAAAATGGACAAATCTACTTCTATTTAATAATTCTAGATGTGATTTTTTTCAAAAAAAAATAAAAATGAGATACAGGGAATTACATTTTTTGTTTGTTTTTTTTTTCATGCAGCTCGTATATTTCTAGAGATAAGTCATTTAAATTTTATATGCTGTTTGCTGTGAGCAATCCCTTCGAAATGGTTGTAATACATTTTAGAAAAACCTATGGGGTATTTTTTTCCAGGTCGCGATCCCTTTTACCCCTCGAAAATGTTTGCTTAGATGCCTTTGGCCATTTTTATAACAAATAATTTCCATATTCTGTTCTCTAACTTTTTGGTCTCTGTTTTTTCGATATTTTGTACCCTTTAGAAATTTTTTAGCAAAATTCATGCCCACCTAATTTCAAGGTCATAATGCAGTTACAATTTTACCATTTTTCCGTGTTCCATATGCTATCGATATAATTTATTTGTCTATATGTCGATAGTTATCGATGTATCGATATATTTGCGACAAAATTATTGAAAAGCAAAAAAAAAGTCCTCACCTTGATTATAAATACTCTGTAGATTTTTCTACAATGTATTATAGCCATTTCGAAGGCACTACTCATAGCATACAGTGTATCAAATTTGAATTATTTATCTCGAGAAATGTACGAGGTCCATGAAAAACTAAACAAAAATTAAAACTTTTAACACCTTATATCTCAAAAATGAAGGCTTTGCGGACCCATGTTAATATTAACTTATATAAAAAAGTATGTCTTGTATTTTTAGCCATCAATTAAATAAGATCCTTTATAACTCTTCGACTTAAAAACGAATACCCTATATCAAGACTAATAAACGGCTAGAGTAAAAATGAAAAATGTTTCGGCAAAGAAGTCCATAGTTCACATAAGTTTTATCACAGCTGGTATAGAGTCATTTTCTAACGCCTGACATAATTCCAAAAGCGAATTGTAGTAAAATCTGTAGAATACATTAAATTATTGTATGGTAATTTCTAGCTAAGAACACCCTGTTTATCAGAATTTTTAACACTATATGATTGAATTTTTAAAATCCTTTTCGGACTTTTCTACATGAACTACTTCTTTATACCTTCCATCCAGAAACTTATTCGTTGAAGGAGTAGTACACCCACAATCGAAATTTAATTTCATTTATGCGTGTGAGATTCGTTATGCTGAATTTGTGTTGTTTTTCGATCGTCATTCTTTGATAGATACTTGAATAAAGTTTGTTGATTTGTTGTAATTGTGCTCCTGCAATAATCGCTATTTTGAGTAGTTTTAACTGTGAAATAAATAACCTGTTTGGTGTCATGTTAAAACTGGTAAAAGCCGTATATATTCTGAAAAATTCTAAGCAATAACATCGTTTATGATCTAATTATTGCTATAGATTTCGATATTACGCCGAAGCACTGAAGGAACATTCATAAAATAATATTTTTATTATTTATTCCAAATGCAAATAAACTGATAATATGCAAATAAAGTGATAAAAGGCTATGAAGAGTTTCTTATTTTATCGTATTTAATGTAGGCACCTGTTACGGAAATTTCCTCTTATTTGCTTGTTTATGAGCAAATGGTGGACCTTGTTGAGATTATAATTGAATATACAGGACCGACTTTGCAAATTTTGTAATTTAATGTATTTTAACTTGTAAAGTTATATTGACTGATTAATTTGTATAACATGGATTGAATAATTTCACCCGTTAATTATAGCCATATATTTATAAGATACCTCTCGTCTAACCTGTGCTAAACCTAAAATTTTGCCCGGGATCTTCTGTGGTTGTCTTACATAAATGCCTTGATAGACCCCAAGGCGAGAAGCGCGTGTCTCTTGTATATCCTCCTCTTTCGATCAGTTTTGTGTATAGTCTGAATATCTGTTGAGTTGTAATGTTAGAAACAATAATAAAATACTAGCAATTGTATCTACATGTTTTGAAATCGTTTAGTATGAAATTTAGCTGCATTGCGACTGCCCAACAAGTATTAAGTTAAGAATATGGGTCACGAAATTTCGATGAAGTTCGAGAACTCAGCACAAAACTATCTCAGGACATATGTGACATTAAAAGTGAAGTCAAAAACCTTGTAGGTCTGATAAAGAACATATCACAAAGAAAATTACACCAAAAAATCTACAAACCACTATAGAGTCAGAGAAAAATTGGAGCTTACGGTAAACCCTAGCAAAAGACCAGTGGCGCCAAATACTTGCTCTAGCAGTAAACAATAGGTCACTCTTTGCTTTTAAAACCTAAAGGTTCATTTTAGTGTTTCAGGTTTTGATTTTTAATATTTTGTAATGTATATTGTGTTACCTTGTCTTTTTTTAAATGAACTATTTATTCATACTATTTTAGTTCGTTGTGTGGTCGAAGTTGGTTAGGTTTTTTTCTATATACATATAATTACATTTCTAGAATTTAAATCAATTGGCTATAATTTTTTTCTGATTACTGTGAGCCGTTTTTGTACATTTGAAACTGTCTGTTTGCATATTTGCTTATTTATATCTATACCTTTTTGTTGTGTTAATTTTTTACATTAATATATATGCGATATTATATTTTTTTTATTTTTTTATTTCTTTAATGCCATAGTGTAGGTTGAACTGCACATTTTTCCATGTTTATGTTTCTATCTATTGTGGTCAGCCTAGTTATATAGTTTTCATTCTTGCTATTGGTTCATTTGGAGATTATCAAAACAATAACATTGGAGATTATCAAAACAATAACATTTCTACTGCTGAAGTTGGGTAAGTTGATGATATCAGAAACTTATTTTCATACAACATTTCCTTTTTAAACTTAATACACTTAAATATCAGAAGTATATTTAGGAACATGGAATGTTTATTTCGTATATTTTTGAAACATCGTCCTTTAAATATAGACTGTATTCTAGTGTCTGAAACAAGAAGGATAATAGATGTTTCAATTTTTCAGATTGAGGGTTAACCAGCTTCTTTAATGAAAGTTATCTAAACTAAAACGACGGTGTACTGATTTAGATAAGGTCAACATTGGTTAGAAACATCAATATATCACAGTTTCAAGATTTTAAATACGTCTGTGCAACTATAGAAATAAATAATAAATTCTCTTTCTTATGGCAATCTATAGTCCCTCCACAACAAATTCTTACGATTTCCTTCATTCTCGAGAGGCCGCTCTTACAGCAAACAATTTGAATAAGTGATGATGATCTTTTTGGGAGATATAAATATAGATATCATAAAATATACACACTTAATACAGGAGTATTTGAACATACTGAGTGAACGTGGGTTTGTGTCTTTTATCAATAAGCCTACACGGGTTCAGCTAGACTCGATGACCTGCATTGATCACGCGTTTGTAAAGATGAGAGATGGTCTTAAAGTCGATTCAGTGATTCCTTCAATTATAAAAACTACTATCTATTACGGACCATTATCTCGTTCTCAGCATAAGTCTATTTTCGAATGATAGGCAGATAGCTGCTGAAGTCCGAGAGCAGTCTATAGGAGTACTAAATGATAGATAATTATGAGATAAATTAAAAAACGATATATGGCCCGAAATGTATATAGAAAATAGAGCGCAAACGGCATACACGAAGTTGATCTCAAAAATTCAGACTTACATTGAAGCAACAGAAAACAAGAGAACAAGAGTAAAAAAAGGAAAGACTGGATGTCAGTTGGTCAGCATGAACCTCAAGGAATCGTACAACAAGTACAGAAACAAAATAAATTCGTTGCGAATGCGTTTGATATGGTACATCCTGGACTTTTACTAAAAAAAATGTATAATGTGGGAATACCAGGTCAAGTATATCTTTTATTCAAAAATCTAAAACAACGTGTAAAAGTTAATAGTACAGTAAGCGAAGAGAGTATTATGTTCTTTGGTGTGCCGCAGGGAACAGTCTTTGAGCCGGTTCTATTTTCCATTTATATTAACAGTTTACTAATATTGAATTCCCAAGATTCTATTATAGCTTTTGCAGATGATACAGCTATTCTCTATGGCGCAGAATCTTGGACATCTCTGAAACAAAAGGTTACACGCGACCTAGAAATGATATTTGCTTGGTTTGAATCTAATTTGCTAACAGTAAATTATGACAAGATCAAGCTTATGCCATTTTTGTCATTTAACATGCACTTAAGGAAATACTTGGCATTATTCAGTTGAGAATAATTTATTATGGTCTAGCTGAGTCACTGATAACCTACGGGATATTGGCATGGGAAAGTTGTAATAAATCGTCTATAAAACAAGCTTAAATTGCCCAGAAACGAATCGTCAAGCTAATTTATAATAGACCTACAAATTAATCTACAGACCATTTGTATCGTGAGTCTCAGCTGCGTGACCCAAGATAGCTGCATGCGAAAAAACTTATACCCTTCATATATTGAAGCAAGGGTACTCTGGATCTGGTTAATCATATATATGACACAAGGGCGAAACTAAACCAAAATTGTAAAATAGACAAAATGGAAAAGTCAATCGGACAACGATTTTTTTAATATATGGGACCTAAACTTTATAATATTCTTTCAAATAAACTCAAAGTAAATCAATAAAATCTTTGAAGGTTAAACGTCGAAAATGGCTGTTAGAAAACAGGGAACTAATAAATAATATTATTAATTAATGATTGTGTGTGTGTGTGGGTGTATATTTAAAAAAGCCAACTAGTGTCAAGATTTTACGCATTTGTCCGTATGTAGTTTGGTTAAATGGTTTCACCTAGTGCTTATATTATTAGTTTAAAATTGGGAATAAATACATGTGTACCTTCCTCTTCTCGATATCAACTGACTGTTCAGTTGAAGCTTTACTCAAGGTGGCTGACTTAATCACGAACACCTTACAAAGTTACATCGACAGGGGCACGTAGTAGAGGTTATATTGTAATAGGTGTATTTTTAGAATTGTTTAAAACATATCTTGTAACCCTATTTACGTAATATATTATTATTATTATTATTATATTATATGTACATAGTTTTTTTGTGTTTCTAGATGACCGTTCGTAATTTCCCAGTAGCGCAATCGCTTTATATAAAATACTGTAAGGAATACAACAAATCGGCTCTCACAGAAATTTACATTCAAGAAGACGATTTTCCTTCTCAAGCTCAGATGATTATAGAAGAATGTCTTGAAGACAAGGTAAGGTAATTTTTTTTTATTAAATTGGTCAGGATTTTGAGAATATATTACTAAGGAGAACCGAGTCTAACGTTATATACCTTAATTTTTAGGAAAAAATACCATTAGTTTCAGTGACTAAAAAATAAGCTCTGTTACACAGTTTTAAAACGTGCCATGATACTACAATTATACATTTAGTAACCCAAGTGCCTTAAAGGATACCTGATTAAAATAATAATTTAAAAAAAGTAGTTAAAGTTTCGGCTTTTGAAAATACTCACTTTCATCTATAGATTAAAAAAGTCCTGGCTAAAAATATCAATGCTCAGTGCAAATCTTTGGACTTTAGGAACATAAAATCTGAAGGATATCTTGGCTATAGAGTGTAGTTATTTACTAAGAGGTCATGTTTCGAAATTCGAAAAGGTCAGACATTCAAATTTTAATATGAATGATCTGGAAAAGGGTAAAATACGTAAATCCCATTTTATTTTTTGTACATTTTAGACTTATTTGCAATTCACAGGGCACAGCGAAAACATCTGGAGAAATACTAAGAAATATGTTATAAGTGTACAAATTTATTTTTGCAAAAACCCCTTGGACATATCGAGAGATCAAATTTTTTTTTCTGTATGTTGTTATGCAAGGTCGCGAAAAAAATAGATAAGCAATAGTGTTTTTTTGCTATATAAATTATTTTATTTCACAAACTTTACAAATTCAAATTCAAAACATGCTTTCTTACCATAAATATATGGTATTTGTTGTCAAAGCTTGATTTTTATAAGGGTTTAATGCAATTAGAGTATAATGAACTAAGCTTGTCTATACAAAAATCGGACATCTTAAAAAATTAAAAGTAACCTTAAGAAATTTAATGGATAATTTTTTAAAAAAATGTAAGTATTGTTGTTTTAATACAGGGTGTTAGAGGTTTGACTAAAAATATTTTAACATATGATAGTATGGATTCAACAAAAAATTCTTATATACCATCGGTAAATTTTCAATGGTTTTTGAGATATCATAGTTTAAAATGTTTAATTTGGGATAAGGTTTAAATTAAGTTCTTGACAACATGGCAGCATTGATATTTGATTATAGGAGATCACTCACACATAATTTTTGAGATTATTTATTTGTACAATTTTAAACCCACAACCCTAATTATTATTAGGTTTATAATTTCTAATAATTAATGGAAAATATCAACTTACCAAGCATTTAATTGGAACTAGATGGGTAATTCACACAATAAGAAAAGTATTCCAAAAACTTAAAGTAAATGCCGAATCCAACATTATAACCACCATTTTCCTTCACTAGAGCTAAACTATGTATGTTCCTCGTTTTCAGGTGCTAGTTCTTTCTGAGGTCCACGATTTATTGTGACGAATGATTACACTTCCTATATCCAGCACTGTTTGAAAAAACACAATTTTGTGTCATTCGAACGCCGGGAAAGATATCTTATCTTTCTGGTTTTTTTAGGACGCTAAATATGCATTCTGTCTACATTCTCCATAAATAAGTAACATGTTTACATATTCGCATTTGCATATATTTTTAAAATCGGCACTACGTATTCAGTCGGTATGAAATTATCTTACATTATTAAAAAACTAAGCTAGATGGAGCCCGGCTTTTTATTAGCGAAGTAAGGTCAAATAGAAAATGTAGGGATTTTGCTAAAAATTGTATATTTAATTGTTTTAACAAAACAAAATTAATAAAAGTATTAACCCTGTGTTTAAAAAAATAATAAAACAAAACACTACTTTAAGGCAATTTTTCTCAAAATTGGTAAGGAATAGACCCAGCGTTATATAAGACTTTTAATTACTCGTACAATAGATCATACTCTCACGAGTTAAATATTTTTAGTCAAACTCCTAACACCCTCTATAATAAGCACATTTATATACGAAAATTAAGACTAAAATATTGTAGGATTACGAAAAGAGTAATGATAAGGTTGTTAGCTAAAGTTATAATTATAAAATTCTTGTAAATTGTAGTAAACCTTTCTTTGCAGTAGAGACGATACAGGTATTAATAAAATTTTATCTGGGATCCTTAATTCTCATACATTAAAGTGAGACTATTTTTAGGAATTGGCAATGGTAGAAGATTACCTTGCCGTGTGTTATATGTACCTAATATTGGACATAACTAGACGTTACTTGATGGAAACCCATTTTAATTTAAATATTTTCAACGATCTCCTGCCATTCTAACAAAACCAAAATAATATATCTGATAAAAAAAAACAATTAGCCCAACCCTTCGTATAATAATTTCAGTACCCAGCTACTAACACCGTTATTACATGTGATTGTGTTGGGAGCAGACTTAAATTTTCTAAAACTAAGTTGCAGGCACATGATCGGGAGTTTTAAGCCATTTCTCTAACAATCACAGTAATCGATCGGCAACTGCACTCTCTAAACTGCCCATAAAGGAAAGATCATTAACCGCCAGCTAATCAGCAAATATTTATTAAAGGTGTCTGGCTTAACCGTGGCGCCATCTATTATGATGTTGTCAAAAAAAATATCGTCTAATTGCCTCCGAAATTCTCTTGCGTTAGATTTTTCTGTGGTTATACATATTTTGGATTTTTATTCCAGATTACCGCAATTAGAATTACGGCCTAATTACTGCATAATTACCGTATAATACTAATTATCTATTAAATCTTTAAACCTTTAATATCTTTTTAGAAGTCACATTTAAGAGATTCTCTATTGACTACGGCTGCTGAGGCATATAAAAAAGGTAGAAAAGATCTGTACGCAAGTATGTGCGAAGAGACGTTAAAACTTTTAAAGGTTCAACGGGACTTAGAGGACAAATTACAAGTTCCAAATAAATTGGTAGGAAAATCTGTACATAATACTTGTAAAACGCTCCTGGAAATAAAAGAACCAAAACTTGCAGAAAAATTGAAAAATGATTTTAAAATTCCAGACAAAAGGTAACAATATGTTTATTAAAATTATATACTTATTTCCCATTTTTGTATATATTTATATAGAGGCTCTCGAGAAATATTGTGTCAACCTAAAGCGTTATTAGCCTTATAATACCCTTGATACCTTAATAACCATAAAGATATTGTTGCGAATTTAGCCTTAGATATAGATTTGTTAAGTTTTAGATCAATTTATTTGTTATTTGTTATTTTAATTAATTATGGTTACCTTAGTTCTTGATTCGGGTTACCACTAAATCCTTCTGAATGTTCTATTAGGTTTAGTTCTTTTCACCCTGTAGGGTATAGATTCTCCTAGAATCTTCTAGATCATTATGTCATTTTCTAAAGACTATATAAGCCCGCCGAAAGACATCTTTTTATCTATCTATTATAACTATCTTGTAAAATAGAAAACTCCTACAAGAATTAGATCTTGGCAACAGCCAACGGTGAAACTATATCTACGAAAGGTGTCCATAAAGCTGCAATAAGCCTGGGGAGTACTACTTTTGTACAGGATGTATTTGTGGCAGACAAAATGGATGATGTCATACTTGGTCTTGGCGTTATGAGTTTGTACTTGACTTGCCTTAAAGAGCGCTCCGTATGAAAAATGAAGAAATAGTAATGAACACGCCTCAAAGAAATGATTCTACTATAGTAGAAGTTCTTTTCTTAGAGAATGATACGTTAACTGAGAATTAGGAATGTCTAGTGTCTATAACACTTATAAAGAAGTAATTTTATTCGAACCAGTACAAGATAGCCCACTATAGCACTAGCAAGAACTTTAACCCGAGATAGAAGATACACGATATTTGTCAAAATAATAAACGTTAAAGATTATCCTCAGCAAGTCAAAAATGTTAGCAAGATCTGAACCGGTCAGCCTGCTAATACAGTATTTACCGGTACAAACTTACCACCTTTAGGACCTCCAAATAATTTACCTAAGGTACTCCAAGACCTGGTGAAATCGTCACAACATTTAGTGGACAAAGTTCAGGTGACCAAGTTGACAGGACTTTTCAGAAGAAATCACGACGTTTTCTCTCTGACTGATGGCAACTTAGGAAAAACCAACATAGTCCAATATCAAATTAATACTGGTAATACAGCGCCGATAAAACGGCCTGTAAGACCAATATTTTTGGCAAAGCAGATCTTGAGAATATGGAAAAACAAGACATTATCGGATCATCTCAAAGTCCCTTGTCGTCATCAGTAGTCTTTACTAAGAAGAAAGATGTCACGAAGAATGGTAGTCTTTCCCCTACCAAGAATTGATGATACCTTGAACACTTTAACAGGATCAAAATGGTTCTCGACCCTGGACCTGAAAAGTACTTATTGGCAAAGAAAAAACAGCGTTTTCTACAAGGACTGGATTGTGGCAATTTAAAGTTATCTACTTTGGATTATGCAATGCCCCAGCGACATTCGAGCTTTTAATGGAACCGACATGAAATGGCTTTTGAAGAATATTGAGGCTGTTTTCCAAAACTGGGTATGGCTTGCTTAAAACTCAGTCCCAAGAAGTGCCAGTTTTCCCAAAAAGAAGTGATATTACCGAACATGGAGTAAAAACCGATCCAACAAAGACAGAAGCCATTGAAAATTGGCCATTAGCGAAGGACAGACATGAACTAACGAGTTTTCTGGGACATTGAACATACTACAGACGATTCATAAAAGGTTTTGCTAATATCACTAAACCGTTAGAAGAGTGTGGAGAAGCATTTAACAACTAGTCATCCCAGATGTTTATCGTAGACACCGCTGGAAGCAATACCGCTGTTGGTAGTATTTTGTCACAAGTACAAAATGGCGAAGAAATAGCCCAGTTCAGCAAGGTTCTTTCTAAACCTGAACGCAACTATTATGGGACAAGGAAAGAACTATTGGCTGTTGTTAAAACATTGGAGCACTTTCATCACTTAAATTGCTGCTACAATTTAAGAATCCCGAAGGACAAATAGCCAGGTGGTCTCAGTGTCTACAAGAACATCACTTTAAAGTTGAACATAGCAAACGGTTAAAACATCAAAAGGTTGATGTTTTATCATGAAGATCATGCCCAGAGAGTTGCAAACACTGCAGTAGACATGAGGAAAGAGATCCTGATGATTTTCATTACCAAAGAATAGCACTTCAAAATTCAAGAGTGGGGCCCAAAAGTTTTATTTAAAAATCAACTTGAAGACCCAGATATTGCCCCTATAGCCAAGCTAAAATTAGAAAATTCACCAAGACCTTGTTACCAAGAAATTGCAGTGAACTGTGAGTTTAAAGGATACTGAGCTTCATGGGTCTTTTTGATGATAAAAAGATAAAAAGAATCTAGAAAAGACCTGACGAAAAAACAATTTCAAACTATTTTGCCCTCAAGAAAAATTCCGAAGTTTTGCAAGCCTTACACAGTGGTGTTGGCGGTAGACATTTCGATGTTATGAAGACTCTCGAAAAAGTCCGAGAAAAGTTTTACTGGTTGGGGAGTCTTATAGATGAAAGAGGGAAATACACTCGGACCAAGGCAGAAACTTTGAATCCGCTATATTCAAAAACCTGTGCAGTCTCTTAGGAATCCATAAGACAAGAATAACACCTCTTCATCCGCAGTCTGGTGGAATGGTTGAAAGTTTTAATAGAACTTTGGAGAACTATCTGAAAATCCAAGTTAATGAACAACAAGGTGACTGGGATAAATGCATTCAAACATTTATTTTTACTGGTCTATCGATCTGCAGTTCATGTACCTACTGGAAAAACACCTGCCAATATCATATTTAGATCCGATTTACAGCTTCCAGTCAACCTATTAACTGGAGGTTCTCCTGGCAATAAGATAACTACCAGGGATTATGCCAACCAGGCTAGTAATCGCTTCAGAGAAATCTTTTTGGTATGGTTATATAATCCAAAAAGAATGAAAGGATGTTCGCCGACGTTGCAGAAGTTATGGGAAGGCCAGTATCGCGTGGTAACCCAGCTGAATGACTTGTATACCGGATTCAGAAGTGCCCTCATGCAAGGGGATAATTTTGCCAATTTAACATAAGTTATGGTTTTGTTAAGTTTTAGAACAGTTTATTTGTTATTTTAATTAATTAGACCTACCTTAGTTTTGATCCATGTTACGACTATATTATGCCATAAATTCTTCCTGAATATTCTATTAGGCGTAATACTTTTCACACTGTAGCATATAGATTATTCCAGACTTTTATGGATCATTCTATTCTTATCTAAAGACTATATAAACACGCTGAAAGGCGTCTTTAATGTAAAGTTTGTAACTTAGATTTCAAAGTGTTAAGAAGTTGACTGTGACAAGTTTTAGTTACCATTTTTATCTTTACCTGTGCAGCCTGTAAGTTGTGTTCTGAATCAAAGGAGTGCATTCAGAAACTACGTGTTTCTGTATCGGCCACTCCGGAACAATAATTTTTTTTTAAACAATATCAAAATTACATTAGTTTTAATTTATGAAAAAAAAAATTTTAAAATAACTCGTAATCAACGTCTTTTCCTCCTATTGACTCCCTCCAAATAGGGAACTTGCATATTTTTTTATTACATTAATGTATTCTCTTACATAAAAAAGGAAATATCTAAAATATAACTCTTTAAAAATCAATACGTATTATTATTTTATTTATTTATTATTATTATACATTTCAAACCACAGAGTTTGGCGACGTCACATCGTACCAGTATGACAACGTCGCTAACGACAGGCAAAAATGCAATATCAGCTGGCTGTCAGCTGTCATGGTTGATGGCAGTATTGGCAGTTTTGTTTGTTTTAATTTTTAACGCTGTCAATGTCGCCCAGAAACCACAAAAAAGACAAACGTCGTCTGGCTGACGGCTGTACGAATGACGTCTGTTGTTGTTGAACGTTGCACCATTGCCCGATTTCGCGTATACGTAATGACGTCATGTCCCGTTTTTGGTCGTGTGACGTAATTTGAATTTTGGGGCTTTTTTAATTGCCTTTTATCGGCCGGGGAGGCAATAAAATTGATTTTTTTTAGATATATGTTTAAATAATGGCCTTAATAATCTTTAGTTTTTTTCGTAATTGTATCCAAGTTCCCTATTGTCTTCTTCGCTAAATTGTCGT
Organism: Kuschelorhynchus macadamiae; assembly: GCA_030620095.1. NCBI lineage: Eukaryota > Metazoa > Arthropoda > Insecta > Coleoptera > Curculionidae > Kuschelorhynchus > Kuschelorhynchus macadamiae. The sequence continues at coordinate 660,872 of JAUTXW010005279.1, forward strand.
ACTCAACAAATTATCCTTCGCCAACTTTATTTCGCCAAATTGTTGTAGATCCACCGTAGACACGTGTTTCTTCTTCATCAGTACTTGGTAATAGGGTATCAAGGAAAATTTCTAATGTCCTTTTGGTAATCACAATGTCGGTTTTACTCTTGTGGTTTTATTGAGCTTTAGTGGTTATTAGAAATATATATATTTTTCGATTATTATATTTTGTGTCGGGTTAATTTATTCCTACTTTTGATTTAATTATTCTTGAGTTATGAGTTTCGCCAGAGGTGGCTTTCTTTATGTTGCTCGGTGGTAATCATAGACATATATCCAAGCAGCGTATTTTGGGCGATTTTTGTGATTTTTTTAGATATTTTTAGGTAATTTTAGTGCAAGTACTTGGGCATTATGGTTCATAAGTGGACATTTGTACTATTTAACCCCTAATGTCTCTTTTCACAGGCATGTCAAAATGTTATTGTTTTTCTGCTTTATTTGGCGTACGAGGTTCTTCCTAAAATATATTAATTTGTAACTAGCGATAATTTTTTAAGGATTTATAGGACTTGTAATTGCTATTTTATTGTTCCTTAGGTACCAAAATTACATATCGGTTTTTTTTTCTTCAATAAGGAACATATTTATAAATTACGAGGCAAAACTGATTGAGAGAACACGTAATACATATCTCTTGATATATATTTGGCATGCAAAACATACATTTCTTACAATAAATTATTTTAAAATAATAAGAGGTAGGTACGTTGTTTTGTAGTCAGAACAAAGTGAACAAAAATAAACGAGTTTTGGTATATGTTTTTATACATGAGTTAAAAAAAAAATAGATTAAATATGTTATTAAAATGCCGGCTGTAATAATAGGGGATTTAATTTTGATTAGATAAACGATTGATGCCAATTATTAAACTGTTTCCAAATGGTGATTAATTAAATAAAGGTTAGTTTTACATAAGGTCAATTCGTGTTTCACCTTTTTCTACCACATATATTAAACACTTTCGTTTTAATGTAGCCCCACAGAAAAAAAGTCGAGAGGTGTAAGGTCTGGCGACCATGCTGGCCACTCTATAGGGCCACGGCGAGCTATGCATCTTTTTGGATATTTAATTTTATTTAAATCAGTTCTTGTTGTAAGGTAATGTCTATTTAGAATTCACGCGGATTTGCGGCAATACTTTAGTAATAGGTGGACTGGTTGTATTTTGCAGTATCTAAACTTAAAAAGGACGCTTCAAAGTTCTTTCCAAAAATATAGGACCTATAATATGGTCTAATAATTCCAAAACATTAGCTTTCAGAGAATATTAATGTATGTTCTCTCCAATACCTGCAATTTTGCGTATTGATACGGCAATTCAGAAAAAAATGTGCTTTTGCCACTAAAGCAAATATGGTGTAGTTAGAGCTTGCTATCAATCTCTTTGGTATCATTTCACAAAAATCAAGTCGTTTCTCTGGATCATCTACAAAAAACTCATATACCACTTGAAATTTGCAGCTATCAAATTTGTTCCTTTCTAAAATATGTTTAATAGTTGATCTTGAAATATTACACGTTTCAGCCACATCCTTGGTAGGTTGTTGAGCGTTTGTAACAATTTCAGCCTGGATTTGCACATGCTCCGGCATTTTCGGCCTACAGGATCTTGGAGTGTATTTAACTAACCATACCGTTCTATATTTGGAGTCTCGTTCTCATTGCCTTCCTTTACACATTATCTAGGCTCAGGACTGGTTCAAATTGTAATACGTACACATCGATTTTTGCTATAGGCACAATACAGCTTAATACTCTAGCGTTCAAAAAAATTACGACATTCATATTTTGTACAAATCGTAAAAGTTGGACCCGTCCAGAGATATATGTTTTTCTAGGGCAATATCGTAAAAATTGAAAAAAGACGGATTTAAAAAAAATCCTTTTTTCCCCAAAAATGAAGTAGATTTTAAAAGTTCATTCATTTCTCTAGAACTAACTGATTTACATTTTTTTCTACAACGCATGAATAAATGAAAAAATCAAATTTTAAATTATTATGTATGGGTATAGGTAGTTTATTAAAATAAAATATGCAAATAATTACGTTATTTATGGTTCATTTTCAGAAATGTTTAAAATAGATGCAGTTTTTACCAATAAACATATAATGCTGCTAATTTGGATTTTAAAATAAATAATACTTACTCTATTAACTTTAATTTTCCACAAAAATTACGTCTGATACAAAAATGAACTGGTAAAATAGTGGTATGAATTGAATATGACGAAACAGAATGACGGACTTTTAAAATATTTGTTGTACGAAAATAAAGAAACGGGTTATTCTTCATTACCCTTCACAAAAGGAAGGATTCTTACTTATTATTTAATGAGGCAAGTAGGTATTTTCACCGTTCTATGGCATTATTTTCAGTGTTTTCACAAATATGTGCGGATTCTATTAATGCCTATAATAAGCCTTGCGAGATTAAATCGTGAAATTACACTAAGATTTAGAAATCAAGAATTTACATCGGAAATCACAAAATCGCATCCGAAAAAAAAAATTGTTTTTCACTTCTTGAATTAATTACGTACAAATTTTAAAGAAATAATCGTTCACCAGTTCACTATCTAAAATCGAACCATTAAGTTAGATAAGTTTGAAAGGAAATTAGTTATTTATGTATTATGGTTTTAAAGTTTTAAACTAGAAAACAATGTTTTTAACACGCTTTTATTGGCTTCACTACTTGTTTGATTGTATGTTAGTATGTCTGGTTTAAATCTTGTAATGGATTTTTCACCACTTCCACATTATCACCTATTTTCAAATTTGACATGCAGACAATTTCGGATATAAAAATTCGAATTTTTTTAGTCAACATTTAGAAATTAAAAATGGCGGCCCCAACATGGCAGACTAATTTTAACATTTTTGTAGATTTGATTAAAATTTGGCATTTGGGGGTATTTAAGACTGCACATCATAAATTTTTGTCAATATTTAAAAATTCAAGAAGGGGGTGCCAACATGGCGTCGGAATTTTAACAGTTGTATAGACTTGACTGAAAGTCAGCATCTGGGGGTATTTGGGAATACATATCATAAATTATTAGTAAATGTTAAAAAAATCTGAGTAGGAATGTCAAGATTGCCAGCGAATTGTAACATTTATGTAGATTTGATTTAAAATCGATACTAAGAGTGCAATTCATACATTTTTAATGACGAATATTCAAAATGGCGATGTCAACAGTTGTATAGATTTGACTGAAAATGGATATTTATTTAAACAAACCTACACTTTTTACCTCGACAACTTTTTTATGCAGATCTAACATACATACATGCATACAAATATTCATTTATTTACCATATCTACTTAGATAAAAACATAGACAGAGCTTCGATACTCCACTAAATCATTTTTTACATTTTGTTTTTGCTCTTTATTAACTTATTTTTAATTTCATATTTAAATATTTTTATTTTTGTAAATTTAACAATCTGTAAAAAAATTATTTATGACTTTTATTCATTTTCTTCATAAAAAGGTTTCTATTCGAGAAAATGGAAATTTACCGGCTCAGCAAATATTTAATTAGCCGTCATTTTGTTTTGCCACATATAATTGATAAAATTTTACCATTTCCTCTGTTTCGCACTTGATTTTTATACAAAATTTCAACTTTGGATAAGTAGATACTAACATTTAAACATTTTATTATCCCGCCATTTTGTTCCACAATAATGGATCCTCACCAAAATTTTACACAAGATTTTTTAGCACCCGTGGTTTTTGTGTAAACTTTAAAATCAATCCAATAAGTACTTTTTTCAGACCGAATTTTTAAATATTTATTTAGGCCGCGATTTTGTTCGGCCATTATGAATTTGTCTCAAAATTTTCACCAGTTCATCTCTATATAATATTTGATTTTTGACCACAATTTGAACATAAATGATGAAGTTATTTTTGGCACTGACTTTTATAATATTTTATTAGGCCGCCATTTCGGATTTATAGCAAAAGTTACCAGTTGAAGGTCATGTCACACCTAATTTTTCTGCAAAATTTGGGGTAAACTGGATAAGTAATAATTTTCTTAACATTTCAATAGGCCGCCATTTTGTTCCGCCATATAGGATTTTTACCAAAATGTTGCCACGTCATCCTCATATAACCTTTAATTTAGAGTAAATAGGATAAATAAGTTTTGAGCTTTGTCGCGGACAGACAAACCGATAAACAGACCGACGGAATTGAGAAAACATGTTTTTTGCGACTAGTATTCTAGTCCTCTTGCGAGGAAAGTAAAAAGAAGCGAGCGCTATTAGACCAAAATAGAATAACTAATTTTCATATTGTTATTCCATGTTAATAGCTAAATTAAAGAAAAAGATTTTTTTTAAATTATCAATATCCTCAATCTTGAATTTTAACCAGTTTAGGACATGTTTCCGAACACATTTTAACTTTTGATTACTCAAAAGATCACCATTTAATTCCTTTACCTCACAACACATTAAATAAAAAATTGGCCCAACTCAAGTGAAAATTTAAAAATGATCCGAAATCACTGTACGTTTTTTTTGGCGTGAGACGCCTCTCGACTATTACCCAGTAAATAATACGTTTGCGACGACGTGTACCACCGGTGGTACACGCCGACTATCCCCAGACGTCCGTCGTGGTCCACCGGTGTACCACGGTTGAATTTGGATTAAATACGTTCTAAATTTCAGCGGACACGAATAATACCTATCAAATTGAGTGAACAGCTTTAGAAATAGAATAATTATATCAGTGTACCACCGGTGGCGCATCCGGCCAAAAATATTGGTTTTACATAACAACAAAAAATAAACGCATAACAAATTATTGTAATATATTTATTACATATATATTTATTTTTATGACATTTCTTGTTATTCTAACAAGCTAAAATATCTTATAAAAATACCTAATTGTAACTTAGTAGAAAATCAAAATCAAAAACGAATTTTTTTAGGTACATTTAGGTATGTCAAAATCAAATACAAATTATGATATTTCTTATTATTCTAACAAGCTACATCATCTTCGGCTTCTTCGGTATCATTATGAACATTGTTTTCGTCTTCGTCCTTCAATAACCCATCTACAATTTTTTCTCGAACTTGAAGTATGTCCATTTTTTTCTCATTACTGCCAAATTTGTTATAAATAATCCACGAATTAACGATGCATGTACCCACCATAATTTCAAAAAAGACTTTCTTGTACCATTTGATACTTTTACGAAGAGAACTATAGTACGCTGACATTTGGTCTGACATGTCAACTCCCTTTTTGTTTTTATTGTAATCAATTACAGCTGGAGGTTTTAAAACCTGTTCATTTTTTCCAGTATCTTTTAGGTTAGCAGTATGACTGGGCACAGTACTAATCATGAAAACGCTTATCAACCCACTTTATCACACGGACTCCATCTTGGTTTTGTTCGCCATAAATTTCTACTTTTTTCAGTTTTTTGTTGCAAACGGTTTTTGAGTTACCCTTTCTATTAGATCTAAGAGTTCCACACAAATAAGTGTTTCGATCCACAATTGTCTACATAGACGGTTCTACCTTCATTGAGAAGTCCTTCAAGGAGGCTCATGCAAATGTTGAAAGTATGTTCACGACCATTATCTGGTACATCTGGGTCATTTTTTCCTGCATATATTCTAAGATCATATGTGTACCCTTCCGGTGTGTAAATTTTGTACAACTTTACCCCATATTTATGGGATTTGGCTGGGAGGTATTGCCGAAATACCAACCGGCCTCTCCAGGGTACCATTGACTCATCGATTACAACACTATCTCCAGGAGAAAGAGTTTCTTTGAACTGGTTAGAGATAAGGTATACGACGTTCCTCAATTTGAAAAGTCTGTCGCTAATAGCAAGAGGGTCTTGATTATTTGACAAATGAAAAAATTTTAAAAGGGTGTCAAATCTGTCGCGCCTCATTGTTTTTTTGATGCGGCTATTACCAAACATGTCATTACTTGACCAATACAGACGCATTTTCGGCAACCGATTCACACACATTATTACCAAAATACTTAAGATTTTTTTTACGCAACGTTGATCGACGACTAAGAACACGTGACCTAATATATTGACCGGCAAACCGATTTGTCTCTGTAACTATAATGTCTAGCACTTCATCAGTGAGAAACTGCCTATAAATCTTATATGGATTTGATAAGTCCAAGGTTTGTAACTTTAGACCACTCTGTCCGGAAAATCGAAAAGGCACGGGAATATCTTGGCACGCTTTCCATCTATTATCATTATTTACAGGTGCCTTTTCTTCGCCTTCATCCTCATTGACATTATCTGCTTCATCGACTTCTTCCGGCACATTATTCAAACCTTCATTTTCAGTTTCGCTTTCCTGATTTGATTCTTGATCCGTATCGGTGGGTACATATGATTCTGACGAGTCTGCATATGGGTCGGATTGAGGTTCAGAATCTTCTGAAGACGATAGAGCTGACGAATAATAAGCTCCAGTGTGGAATTTGACTTGAGAAGAAGCTGAAGTTGATTGGTTTACTGATTCATTGGGGTCTGCACAAGATGTTGGCGGCGTTGCAGGCGATAGCGGCAGTGATAATTCTGTTTGGTCTGGAAGAAGTACAGGTGAAACTTGTTCTAATTCTGAAAGTATCATATTCTGCAAATCCAAATGCAATTCTGGTGACTTCCTGGTTTCTGAAGGAAGCATTGACAAAATTTTCTTGCCTCGAGAAGTCATCTCCAATAATTATTCTGGAATAAAAGAGGTAGATTAGTTATAAAATAGTAATGTATTAGTAATGAAATAGCACAAAAACAATAATTTCCAATAGGACACCGGTGGTACACGACGGCTGTAATGAAAAAAAATTCATTATAGCCGTCATGGGCCACCGCTGGTACACAACAAATTTAAAAAAAAAAGAATAAAAAAACACTTATATATACTTTGTTAGGGCTTATATTACACAAAAACTATATTATAAAATGAAATACCTGTAGCAAAAACGTATATTTCTAGTGAGCCACCGGTGGTACACGACGGCTGTAATGAAAAAACTATTCATTATAGCCGTTGTGGGTCACCGGTGGTACACAGAAGAGAATGAAAAAGAAAACAAAAAAAAAACACGTATACTTACTCTGTTAAAGCTTACATTACACAAAAATTACATTTATAAATGAAATATTACAAAAACGCATTTTCGGCTGCGAGGAATTTTTGCCAAATGTACTGCCGTCGTTAGGTTAAGTTAGGTTAGCATATAACAGCATCTAGGTGATTATTGGGAATAATGTTGAACACGAAAATATTGCTATATAGATATAGATTTATAATTGATATACGTATAGATATTTTTTTATTCGAAAAGGACAATTATTAGTCGAACTGGTCCGCTATGCTATTTTATTTAAATTCTCTGATGGGAAAAAAATTATTGTAATAAAAAAAATTACCTCCGAGACTGTCTTGTATCATTTCGCTTTTGAGGATTATCACATGACCCAGTCGAATTAAACGTTATATTGTACTGAACTGGATTACACGTTCCCTGGAAAAGAAAATCTAGCTATTTACTTAGTGATTAAAAAACAGTTCCAAACATAAACGGGTATTTTTTGCAAACTCACATTGCCGCACTATAGTTAGGTCAACTAAAGCTCCTAGTTTGGCAATGTGCAAGATAAAGTAAATAAAACCTAAAAATATTTAAAGTTACTGTTCTCCTAATCTTACCGCACCTTTAGAACGCTGCTTCTTGAAGTAAGACAACATATAATTAGAAGATTTCAACCAGATCAACAATTACACAATAATACATTAAAACACATACATGTAGTAGTGAAGCTAAGAAAAGCTGGGCACCTAATGATAATTTTAATTCAATTCGCTTCTCGGTTAAAATATTTTTTCTCAAATAAATTTCTTTAATGTTCAATTTTATTGTAGTTCCACGCACCGCTACTGGTTTTTAAGCCATGCACCATAGGCATGACCTGTAACAATCTTTGCTGTAGACTATTGTACTTTTCTACTACAAGAATCCCGGATCAAGGAAAGTGGGATGGTCTAATACGTGGAGTAGTCGATCGGGGTTGTCATATATAATTAAAACTTTTCTTAGTGGGGTAATCTGATCTGAGGCTTTGGGTATTTTAGCTTTTATTTTGCAGTAAAAGTCGTTTCTTTATATTGCTCAGAAACTAATATTGAAAAAACATTACTATTCTTTGCATGATAATATTGTTGCATCACATGTTTAAACATATCCACCGTAATATAAATTCCTATAAACATTGGAGTACCTGGCTAGGCTTTGCATCGTCGTATGAATGACCTTATACTGTGAGGTAATCTTGGCAGTGGCTAAATATGTGAATAAGGAACTTTATTTTTATTCTTACTCTAAGGACACCACCCCATTTTTAGATGATGATCAGGAACATCTAAAAATTTTAGACGAAGGTGGATAGCACATGGTGGTCCAGTGACTGGGACACCTCGCACTTTAAAAAAGTTTGGTACCCATTGTAGATGAAATTCAGCTACGGCAACGTATTATTCAAGGATGCGAGGCTAGAAATATACCAAGCCTATTACGACGTGTTCGTTTTAACTGAAATAAAAGAAGTCAAACATGTTTACATATGAATAGTGTACACATCCAACATCTCTTGTGATGTTGAGCACCAATCGTGTTTAGTTTCGTGTTCTTTATACACTTTAATTAGTTTTAATTTGGTAAAATTGATAAAAAAAAGAAATCTTCATCTCCGCCATTTAAGCGAATATTATACTAAAAATGCTGTTAGCGAAGGTCATTTAGCTGTAATGGTTAGGTAAGTTTACATTTTTTAAAGGCTCAAGTTAGGAAAAAATAAAATTGTGGTAATGCATTTTGACTGTAAAATTTCCTGTGCACGAATGGACATTCTGCCAATAACTTCTCAACAGTAAAAAATATCGAATTAAAGTAAGATACCAAAAAGTTTGAGAACAGAACGAAGAGTCTGATTTTCTAATTGGAAACAGCCAGTGACTTAGCAGTAAAAAGTTAATAGGGTCACGACCCGGAAAAAGTAACACTGTAGATTTTTCGAAAACTTATATCTGTTTCGTAGTTATTCGCCACCGTTTATCATGTGCCAAATTTAAATAAATTATATATATTTTAAAGAAATGTTCACGGTGTGTAAAAAATAAGTAAAAAATATGAAAACTGTATTTTGAAAATGAAAATATTATAAAATCTATATATTTAAAACACTAAGCCAGATTTTTCAGCAAGTTCATGAAAGAGTTGTACTACAACATAATTTTTTGTATTGTTTTATAGCGTTTTTTTTCTATAAACCCAATATATTTTTCTTCAATAACATTACTAAACGATGTTTTGAATGCGCCCCATATTCTTATAATTCTACTGGAAACTCATCGTGCCATATAACGGAAAAGGCAGAACAAAGTACCGGGCCAGCTAGTATTTTTTTAATAGTACTATACGCCCCTGAAATTTTGGGACACTTATTTAGTGACACCTTCGACTTACCAATACAGTTGGATCATGTCGGACTTTTTTTTTAACTGACTTTAGTTTATCGCCTAAATGCATTTTCATAATTAATTTTTTATTTTAAACGGCATTTTGTTGATGAAAACATAAATGGATCTAAAAAATGCGTCCAACTTGATGCAACCTTTATCCAGTTTCCACAATTTAATGTTAAATATTTGTAAATTAGGGTTATCTGTTAAGTTAACATATGTTTTTTTAATAAAAACGAGACTGAGAAATCCGTTTTTTTTTTCTATTTCTATATCGCCCTATCTAAAAATTAATAGAATGTTTCTATTAAATTAATTTAAGTATACAAATAAAGCCTAGATTATAAAGTAGCAGATGAAAACAATTGATTAAAATCTTCATTCAATGATTCTATTAATAATAGTGCTTTACAACTTAACTAAGGGAATGTAAGCAAACCTGAATTAAACTATCAGTGCAATATTATTAATAGAATTGGAGTAAGGATGTAATCAACTGTTTTCATATGCCTAATAATTTAGGCTTTGTTTGGTTATTTCAATTAATTTAATAAAAATATTCTATTTGTTTTTAGAATGTGCGAAAAAAAGGGTTTTCTCCGTTTCGTTTTAATTAAAAAGTAAATAAATTTGTATTAACTTAATAAATAACCCAATATAAATCCAAAAATATTTTTTCTTTCATAAATACTTGAGTAAATAAAGTAGATCATGATCATAGTGAATTTTAGATATTGGTGGCTAAAAACAACTTCATTAGCTAACCAGAAAGAATGGAAAGAACTGGAAATATTCTCTAAAATAAAAAAATCGCCGATTGGTTATGCACCGTTTGTAGACGCTTGTCTAGCAAATGAAAATAAAGAAGAAGCTTCGAAATATCTACCTAAAGTAGAAGAAGATGTAAAGGTCAAATATTATCTGAAAATGGGGTAAGTTCCTCACCATTAATTTTGTGATTTTAAATTGGTGTTTTTGATTTATTGTTTTATAAGCTTATTAACTGTATTAACACATTGGCAGTAACTAGAAAAATCTGCAATACTACGGCGTTCATTTGACTCAAATTGCTTACTGGAAGATAAGGCCACAAAAAGGGAACATCAAAAACAATAAAATATAGCATAGCATCTCAAGATGCTATAAATCGGTAAAAATAGTTTTTTTAATAAAACATGGCTTCAATGTGATTAATCTACGATAACATTAAGCTTCTTTTTTAAACAAACAGCATTCGAGCAAAGAAAGTTAATAGAATCTTCCGATTGAAATGATACAGACTTGTGAGAAAAACTTGGCTAAAACTGCCAACTTGACAAATAGCGGCATAGATTCGGTTTTGGCTGTATAAAAATTGTCATTTTCCACAATTTTTGTCATCAAGTTTATTTTTTTTAATTTAACTGATTTTAAATCCGTTGAATTTTGTTTATTCACCTATGTTCCACCAGTACCGCACCATGATTTAGAAGCATGTCGACGTAGTTTTAGCACCTTCGTAGCGATATTATTCGGTTTATTTTTTTTTTTAGAAAATATTTCCACATTATAATTTTTTTCTTTAGCTGTCAGAGAGAGTTCAATTCGAATTTTATTAATTTTGCGGCTTACTGATCACCAAATACTTTAACCTATTTCATAAAATTGAAATTATGCATACAGATTTATAATATTAAAATTTTGTACCTTTAGGATAGCCAAGTGAAAAACTGATTTACAAAGATCGTAGACGATGGGATGCATACCAGTTGTTATTTACTTATTTTGTTAGTTGAGAAAACGAAAAACCAAGTACATAAATTTTCGAGTATTTTTTCCGAATGGCACCAGACCAGAAATCTTTTTGTGGGTATTTTATATAATTTCAATCAGCACGCTTAAAAAAACTTTTTACAACTGCCTCGTCAAACGCTTTTGTGAATTTTCTTCTTAAAATGTATCTAATGACTACACCAATATGACGGCATACTGTCAAAAAATTATAATAATAAAAATATTCAATTCAATCTAATCAAATTCACAATTTTTTTTTGTTCATATGTATTAAAAGAATGTCATGTTTATACAAGACCTGCATTACCTTCCTTTCATTAAAAGTAGACGTTTCTTCGTGCAGTGTAGGTAATCACAGAAATGTATGAAAATTAATAAATTTTTTACCAAGTTATTATTGTATGTTACTAGAGCATACTGAAACTACCATCGTAGCACGCTTTAATAAAACTTGGAAAAATTCTAATTTTGAAAGGTTTGTGTCTCACCCCGAACAAATTGTTTTGAAATTTGCAGCCTCCTAAAATTTACTACCAAATGCTATTAATACCTTTGAATCCTCCTAAAGCCGGCATTGCTACTATTCTGGTTTTAATAGAAATATTTGATCAACAGTAAAAGTTATGGTACGAGCCGGGATCTAACCCGCACCTCTGGATCTGTATCTTGTACATATCAGACCCATCAGTATGATAACCATTGTTGATCCTGTCAGATATTCTAACCTTATGGCGAAGCGGTCCTAGACGTCAAATGTGACATTGCTGTTAGGTTCCGTCCATATTAGCAAATGTATAATTTATGCGGTATAATCGTATAAGCCAGATTTTATCAGTTTTTTCAACTGTGAAATATTTTTTTACAAATATTTGATCTACAGTAAAAAGTATGGTACGAGCGGGGATCGAACCCGCACCTCTGGATCTCTAGCCCATTGCGCTATCATACCACTGATAAACAATTCGTAAGAACTGTCTTATGGACATATTCATTATCTTTATAACCATTATTGATCCTGCTAAATATTATTATCCAGAGGTGCGGGTTCCATCCCGCTCGTACCATAACTTTTACTGTTGATCAGATATTTCTAATTTTTAAAAATCTGATAAAATACTTCTATTAAAAAGTTTATACGGGCATAATGTAAAAATTATAAATTGACTAATATGAACGGAGGCTAATAGCGATGTTAGATTTGACGTCCAGTTAGGAACGCCGCGCCATAAGGTTAGAATATTTGGCAAGATCACCAATGGTTATGATACTGGTGAGGTTGAATATGTACAAGTTCTAACGAATTGCTTAGTAGTGGTACGATAACGCAATTAGAGCAATGGGCTAGAGATCTAGAGGTGTGGGTTCGATCCCCGCTCTTACCATAACTTTTAAAATATTTCTAAAAAAACAGTTTACAAAACCGGATAAAATACGTGTTGGTTTTAATGTTGCTTGGCCATGATATATTGTCAGTCTATTCAAATATATTACCTAAAATAACAACTTGGGGCATATGCTATATAATATTACGTTATTTATACCACATGCTTTATATTTAGTAAACTATTAAGGCTTGCATCAAATAAAATGAGGCGCCGAGGCAAAATTGTTTTTTATTTTTAGTGGATTTTAATAAAAGCTTGTTATTTAAAATGGATTTGATTAATATTATGTTATTAATTAATTTATTTACAGAAAGTAAACCACCTAGAAGAGAAATAAGCTTTATGAGTCCAAATAACATTTTTTCCATTTTGCTAAATTTAATTAAAAGTATTATTTTGTAATTCTCAGTAAATGCAAATATTGGCAGTTATTGGTATCATTTTCGTACAACTCAAAGTAGCTGAAATCGGCGATGTTATAAAAATGTTATATAATAAAATATACCTACTACGACGAGTTATCTACTAATCTATAAATATAAATTGATGTTCCCAACAACTTATATATTAATTTTGCATCATTGAATTCAAACATTCACAGGTCAAAAATAACAAAAAATATCTTTCCTCCTTAATTTTTTATAAATAAAAATTACTTTATTAATAGTTAGTACATATATCCTTTCATTTATTAATATACTCTTACAAGATAGGTGATATTTCTTCTTGGCGGGCTTATTTTAACCGATTGCTTTGGAATACGAGGGAGGAGTCTAATGTATTCCCTGATGAAATCGGATAGCTACAGGGCAAATGCAAAACGTTTATGTTCCTGTTAGAACTCACAGTTTTTTGTAGCTGCTACATAAATTTTTTATATAGATTCGTATAGCTCTTCAGAGGTACATGTCTTTTGTACTGTCTGTGTAGATTCTCATATTTCTCGTTGTGTTTCTACATTCTATCTCTCTCAGTTATAGTAATGCCCCCCATTTGAACTGTGTTGGTATATGTATCAATTGGCCGGTGATAGTAAATTCCCAAGTTTCGATAATACACGCCACAATCTCCCTTTTTCTGCTTTTGATTCGTCTGGCCAAAAAATTGTTTCTTCAACGGCGTTTTCGTTTTCTTTAGTTAGTGAATTGTGTAGGATCTGTTCAAAACAAATTTGAAGCGTGTCATAATGTGTGACTTTACTTAGGTGAGTATGAGTGGGAGGGATCATAGCTTTGATGCAATGCACTAGGTTTCGCACCTAAAATCTTTCCTATACTTTTGCGGCTTATATGCGGTTTATGTATTCGTTAGCATTCTTTGTAAGGAAAGACCTTCAGGGAACTTGTCTCGAGGGTCACAGTTAAATATTTTTCCTTCTATGCTAAATGTTTAGGGGAAAAAGTCTCTTTTTCGTATAGTATATTCAAAATCAAGATGCAGTATATTGGGTTGCTTTATTTGAAATATTACGCAGTCGCAATTGTCATGGTTTCGCTGATTAGAATGTTAACAATGTGACGTGAATATACGTTGTCAGTTAATATACATTGTCAGAAATAGCGCGAGTGAAATATTTTGCATGATATTGGTTTTCAATATACTTTAGTAAAGAATACATTCTCTGTCTCCCTGTGGTTTATTGATAAAGCGTAGTATCTGCACCATATTTCGGTTATTCCCGTTATAGGGCAGCTTGTAACCGCTCCTCTAGAACCGATAAATCCTATACTGTTTTGTATATATCTCTTTGAGAGCCTGCTGAATATCTTGAAGCTAGGGCAAATGAAATGTTTATTTCACACATAAGGGAGGGTGAAAAAATCACCATTCCAGTTTTTTGTAGATCTTCATTTTTCCGACTCAAGATGACTAAACACATGTTTTTTTCTATTTCGAATGGTGTATCTGTTTAACATCAAATTTGGTTTAAACATAGAGCGTCATATGGGGATGAACTAGTAAATTTTTGGTATGAATCCTATATGGTAGAAGAAAATAGCGCTCAGTAAATTGTTTAAAAACAAGCATTAAAGCCTACTTATACTATTTACTATAAATTTTGCTCGAAGATAAAATAATAATAATAATAATAATGCGTGATTTAGGAATGAACCACTAAATTTTGATGTGAATGCAGTATGATACAACGGAAAGGTGACATTTTTTACATATTTTTGAAAATATTAATATTAAATTTAATCACTTCAATTACCCTTTTATTTCTAGAATATCATTAATATTCTCAGCTGAGTCAAATTCATATCACATAATTATAGAATACATTATTTGGAACGCCTTTCAGTATTAGGAATTTGTTTACGACCATCTACATCCTCCTGAGTTTACTACTTTTTTCCAGTTTATCTCGCCGTTTGAAAACTTTGTGAACGTCTTTTTCTGTATATTTATATTTCTTAAGGGGATATCGGAGTAAAATTAAATTATCTATTCTGCTGCACATAAATCACATATCTGCAGTGTGACAGGTGGATGTGGGTCACCGACAGAAATAACATTTAACGCGTGTAGTAAATAACCCGTTGGTTTTTTTTTAAAGGTAAAATAAGATTTCTATTTCAATCTGAATTTTGTTACATAATATCGGAATGTCTATAGTTTTTCAATAAAAACAAAGATATACTTTTTTGAAACAGACTTTTCTATAATCTTAACGCAAAAATAACGTACATTTACTTGTTAATTTTTTCTTCGCCGGTAAACAAGACGTTGAAAAATTGACGCGTTTTAGAGTTACTCGGATATCTTCTTAATCTTATCGTCTATAGACATTGGCGTAGGTGCTTTAATTCCACCCTTTTTTTTCATTTTGATATTTCCATCGATAAGAAGACTTAAAATTCGTTATTATCTCGTAATTAATTGTGAAAATCTGAAAATGTTACTTTTCAGTCCGCTTGTTATTGTTGCAATGACCTCTAAAAAACAAAAACTTTAAACTACCAAATTTAGAATTATTTTAAAATTCTTCTAAACGATCCATTCGCCTATTCTTAACTCAATTAAGACAATATTTTGTAATTGGTATTTATAAACACAATGAAAACAGAAAATAAAAGTTATCAAACGTTAGTATGTACACAGAGAAAAACGGCAAATTATCTAGGCGGCATAGAACGGTTAAAATAAAAAACAATTGCAACTGCCCTATTTACGTCAAATAAGCTTTTCATGTTGAATCATTCTCATCATTGATGCCTGTCAAATTGTGATTTTTTAATCGTATATTTTCGAATTTTTACTGTTTTTATACTGATAATTGTTATTGTTGGTTATTGTTGTTATTATTAAATGTTAAATATACTTCTAGCCCTGTCAAAAGAACGAAAAGAACGCAATAGTGCTTATCCACAGAGATAATTATAATATTATAATTAGGGAGCAACAGAAGTATTCAGTGCAAGACATCCACAAAATGGTTCATTATTCCGCAGTATCGCGTTTAATACAACAATTTCAAGAAACACTTTCTGTGGGAAACCAGTACAAAATTCCTCATGAAAAACCGGGAATTGGAGACGAACGTAATTAAGATCTATTTTTAACAGTTTTTGAGACTCCACCGATATCGGTAAATGAATGATATTTCCAATATTGCAACCATCAAAAACAGGTTTGTCCGTTCCGTCTATATAAACCAAAGTTTAAAGGATTGTGATTATGATGCCCGTTTGGATCTTTGTATATGGTTTCAAGGGATGATCGAGGAGGATGCAGGTTGTTCAAAAAAGGAAATTTTCCTGACGAAGCTACGTTTTCATCAAACTAGCTCGCAGAACTATCGTTGGTGGGCCACAGAAAATCCGGAATTTGTAATAGAGAACAAAGATCAATACAGTTTTAAGATGAATGTATAGTGCGATATCCACAACTTCTGAATAATAGAACCATTAAAATTCAGAAAGTTATTTGCATTTCCTGCCAACAAAACTCTAAAATGTTTTAGATAATATGTCATTGTTGCAAAGAAGAGACATGTACAAGATGGAGCAAGTATTCATTCGACACATGTTATAATAACGTGGTTATTGAGACATTTTACCAGAGGTTGTTTTGCCCTGATTTTTAATGTACACTTAAAACGTAACGTATACCCTTGGCCGGCTAGGTCACTGGATCTTATATTCTTGGATTTTTTTTATGGGGATATTTAAACAATAGCGTATACAAACATCGGCCATTCAGAAATGTTGAGCACTTAAATAATATTATTCGAAACTGCAAAGGCCAAATAAATCAAGCGCAAATGGTGAGAAACGTGTATAAAGAACTGCATAGGAGAACAATTTTGTGTATGCAACGCAACGGGGGTCATGTAGAGTTTAATTATTCGGCTATTTTTTTTAAATTTTAGCCCTTCTATGCCCCCTAGATAATTTACCAACTTTCTCCACATGTGGGAATATTTACTTACTAATTTCCGACAATTTTTATCTGTTTTTCATTTTGTTTGTAATACCTCTGTTATTGTTTAATTTTAGCCTTCTTCATCTATTAATTAAGTCATGGTATTAAACAATTTAAAATGGCTTAAATCGATATACGATGTGCTTATAAGTTTGTTATTCAAACAAAATTGCCTTAAGGGGGAATTGCACGCAGAATTACGGATCAGTTGCAAGCCTTCCGGCGCTGCTGCAATATTGTGTTAAAACTATAAGAGATGTGTATTAGCTTCAATGTGATTTTAATAGGGAAATATGTATAGTTGGGTGCTAAATGCAAATTTTTACGAAAAATTCGAATTTAGAATGAAAAAATTAGTGGCAAAGTTGTCCATTTTCGATCATTTTTTGACGCAGATACTGACGAATATGTTTTTTTTTCACAAAATGGCTGTGCACCGCCCTATACTGATCCTACATCCCACTGATGTCTACATAACTGCAAAATTGGAGACGTTAAATCGCACTCGTGTCTTTGTATTTCTGCAGCGCGTGAACACTGTTGAGCCGATTTTCAACCGAAATGTATTTTAAGTTGCCTATATAGACAGCATAATTTTTCAAGTTCTGACGTGAAGGAAAAGTTTCGAATTGAGTTATAATCATACACTGAAAAAAATGTGAATATATAAATATATTTAAAAGAAATGTACAATGAATTTCTGTTAATTAAAAATAAAAATGTGGAGAAATATAAAAATGTTGCAAAAACAGGTGGAATGTATATGATAAAAAAATATATTTACACTACGTCTTTTAAATTCCAGAAATAAATATAATTCCACTAATTCGGTGATCGATTTGACCTAGAAATAAGCATCAAATCTATTTTTAGAATTATAAGAAAATCAATATCCCGGACCGGCTGCAAGGAAGGAGTGCGATCCGTTACTCAGTCGAAATATTAACGTTAGTTCGAAAGACACTTGTTTGAACGTCTCATGTAAAATTTTAAGTTTTATTTGTTTGTGGCGTATATTCTTCATTAAAGTTTTGTTTACGAATCGGGGTGCTTTATTAACGAATTAATGTAGAGATATTTTACAATAACATTTAACCCAAATTAAAAATATGTCGGATCTAATTCAATCTGGATATAACTGAATTGGTACCGACTTAAAACCGACCGAAAAAAAAAAGTATTGTAATCGTGAAATAATCATCCTCCGGGATTTTTTTAGATCTTCACGTTTCAGGGTCCCTAGATGCCATAACATTCCGTGGGTCTGTATCTCTGTCCGCGGCATAGCTAAAAAAAAACTACTTACCCGATTTGTTGTGGTCCCATTAATTTTATTACCTTAATACTTAATTAGCATTGCATATATATTTTTAATTAAACTAAATGTATTATAATTGCTCACACATTTCCATACAAGACGCCAGTCGATATTTTTAAGTACAATAAAACTAAGGAAGTTTGTTTAGACCTTGTCCACCCAAGATGTTAGACAGATTTTATTCTGAGTATCATAAAATTTAGTATACTTTTAGATCTTGTATAAACAGTGAAATAGAATTATTTAAAAATACTATAATTCACACATAATAAAACCTTGGTTTCAAGAAATGTTTTGGCAATCATAAATAAATAAACTAGGCTATTAGACCCTTTGGGAAATATGTTTGTCGAAATTACAGAGTAACGGAGCCGACAAAGGGCCCCTCTTAGATTTAACCATTATACCTAAGTTAGTTTATGAATTGCAAAGAAGTGGACGAACAGAATTCTACGGGTTTCTGCCCAGTACAGACACTTTGCTCTTCCCCTATTTACTTAGTTTTTGTTATATTGTTGTATTTAAGTTTTCAATATAAGTGTTATTCTTTTTTAAATTAAAGTCGTGTTTTAATAACAAAGAATCCCAGTGTCTTAACAGTACTATTACCCTTAGCCATTACAATTGGCGGCAATCGGCGAGATTAGAAATATTAAACCATTACAGATTGACATGGTGAAAAATCCAATATGGCCAAACAAAATGGCGGTCTGGT
The DNA here is from genome assembly GCA_030620095.1 of Kuschelorhynchus macadamiae. Taxonomy (NCBI): domain Eukaryota; kingdom Metazoa; phylum Arthropoda; class Insecta; order Coleoptera; family Curculionidae; genus Kuschelorhynchus; species Kuschelorhynchus macadamiae. Next base: position 680,078 of record JAUTXW010005279.1, read on the forward strand.
GAAATGTTAAAAAAAATATTAAAAAACTACTTATCCAATTTACCTCAAATTTTGCGCAAGCATCAAATATTATGTTAGAATCAACTGGTAACATTTTGGACGAATCCAAGATGGCGGAACAAAATGGCAGCTGAATAAAATGTGGTGTAGGGACCAACTAGTGAAATTGTGGTATTAATTGAAGATGGCCGAACAAAATGGAGGCCAAATAAAATTTTTATTCGAATCGTGAAAAATTCACCATTTCAGTTTTTACTACTTATCCGATTGAGTTCAAATTTTGATCAAAAATTAAGGGTCATCTGGGGATGATCTAGTAATATTTTGGTAAAAATCCAATATGGCTGAACAATGGTAATAACATTATTACTAAAAAAAGTAATTATCCAATTTTGCAAAAAAAATTAAGTGTTACATAGGAATGAACTGGTAACATATTGATATGAATTCAAGATAGCAAAACAAAATACCGGCCTAATAAAATATTTAAAAAATCAGCCTGAAAATACTATTTGTTAAATGAAATTTAATTTTTGTGCAAGAATTAAGTGTGATATAAAGATAAACTGGTGCAGTTGTAGTACGAATTTAAGGAAAATTAAATGTAAAATGGGATAAACTGGTACGAATTCAACATGACCTAACAAAATGGCGGTATTTGACAATGTGGAAACTACTTATTCAGTTTATTTTAAATTATGCCCCAAAGTCAATTGTAGCATAGGTAGAAAAAAACTGGTAAAATATTGGTAGGAATGCAATATGATGGAGCAAAATGGCGCCCAATAAAAATGTTTAAAACGACACTCGACAGTATATGTAACACATATATATTGTGACTATTTACTGAACTGAATTGGATCCCACTTCACTATTCCAACAAAAATCATAACGAGTGAAGTTCCGGGTAAAAGAATTTTACCGATTATTTATGTATGAACCTCGATTACACTTAGTGATACATTGACCGATTTGAATACATTTTTCAGGAAGTATTCAGGAGAGTACCGGGGTGGTCATATAGTAAGCACTAAAAAAAAATTGCGGCATAGCGCCATTTTGAATCCTTTCCCGCGGTAACTTTAAATTGCTTTATTATATTGCCTTAAAATTAAGTGCATGAAAGAGGGTGTGGGATTCATTACCTAGTAATGATATTTCTGATGTCATAAGTTTAAATGTTTTTAACATAGCAAATAACTTTATTCTTGGCACAAACAGTTTATGCGGAGGTGGTAATCTAAAAATATCAATATATTCATATAGTTTTCGTGGTTTTCAGGGACACAAAGTGCAATTTTACTATTTTAATTTTTAACCGTTGGGATTGCTGATCTATGCATGTTAAGATATCGTTTATCCATAATATTAGTTAATGTGATTTTAAGTACACCGATTACTTCGGGGAGATTGTGGCCAACATAGATGATTTTTTAAAGAAGTTTTTAGTGTGGTACCGGGGTTATTCCATAGAAAATATATTAAAAAAAGTAAAAATGGAGTAATGACGCCACTTTAAATTATTTTCAGAGAGTTTTCGCACAAACTTTTAAATGCTTTAATATATATTGAAATTTGGAGCATGAAACTGTAATTAATTAAAAATGCAATTTTGACATAGCTGGAGGTAGAGCCCTGATCTAATGGGAGGCAATAATTCTCCTGGTCAGGTTATTTCGCTAGTTAATTGCAAATCTTAATGAATATCAATAATATTATATAAGTTTATTCTGGACATAAAACTTTTCCTATGTCATAACTGAGGTGCGTGGTGGGGGACGAGTAGAAATTAAAAAAAAATTGAATTGAATTGAATTGAATCTTGGAAGTTTAACTTCCTGAAGTCGGCGTCAAACTAATAGAAACTGTTAATTTTGATGGTGACATTAAACACTAATTAGATCTTAGTTGGAGTCAAATTTCTGTGATGGAATAAAATATAATTTGTTGACTTCTCAGTGTTTTTTAAGTAGTTTTATTTTTTACAGTTACTTACTACGAGGGAGAGCTTTGGATTCATAAGAAACATTTTTTTTCTTAACTAGCAAAATGCTAAACAAAGGATTAATTTACTATGTTATGTAAAAAAAATATAAAAAAATTAAACTGACCTAAAAAAATAAAAAGTAAAAAATATTTTATTCCATCTTAAAAATTTGACTTTTTGAAGTCGGCGTCAAACTATTTCTTCATTGCTGCACAACAAGACATATATGTATGCGTGTCTCGAATCTAGTACCATGAGTATAATGTCTATTTGCTGTCTTTTTCAATTTGACTGTTGCGTTCTCATGTTATATGTTTTTTTATTTTTAGACCCCTAAAAATATCGAAAATCTACGGCTGTGACACCCAAAATTTAAGCCCCGCGAGACACTAACCTAGACTACTTTTGGTTCAAATTTTAAGCGAACCGGTTTGCCGTTCTCAAATTATCGCTGGTTGGCGCAAATTTTATTTACATATACAACTATTAATTTTGATGGTGACATTAAACACTAATTAGATCTTAGTTGGAGTCAAATTTCTGTGATGGAATAAAATATAATTTGTTGACTTCTCAGTGTTTTTAAGTAGTTTTATTTTTTACAGTTACTTACTACGCGGGAGAGCTTTGGATTCATAAGAAACATTTTTTTTTCTTAACTAGCAAAATGCTAAACAAAGGATTAATTTACTATGTTATGTAAAAAAAATATAAAAAAATTAAACTGACCTAAAAAAATAAAAAGTAAAAAATATTTTATTCCATCTTAAAAATTTGACTTTTTGAAGTCGGCGTCAAACTATTTCTTCATTGCTGCACAACAAGACATATATGTATGCGTGTCTTGAATCTAGTACCATGAGTATAATGTCTATTTGCTGTCTTTTTCAATTTCACTGTTGCGTTCTCATGTTATATGTTTTTTTATTTTTAGACCCCTAAAAATATCGAAAATCTACGGCCGTGACACCCAAAATTTAAGCCCCGCGAGACACTAACCTAGACTACTTTTGGTTCAAATTTTAAGCGAACCGGTTTGCCGTTCTCAAATTATCGCTGGTTGGCGCAAATTTTATTTACATATACACAGACGCACACAATCGAACAGATATCATACAATTTTTTCTAAAAATATATTTTTCGTATTCTAGGGACTTTAAAACGTCGATTAACCCAACTTATATTTTTTAGAAAAAAATGTTGCGACTTTAATACTTAATCTGTATAGCGTACATAGCGTATTAATAATACAATATATTAGTGGTTATATGGGGCAATAAAAATAACTCCTTTTTATTCCCTTAAGAGTGGAATTTTAAAACATTCTGAAATTTATATTTGGATAATTATTTTTAAAAGCCAATGACGAAAGAATCGTCGTTAAATATTTTTTAGGTAGAGAGATATTGGAATCAATATATAGACATATTTCACCCCTATAAGGGTTAAATTTTTAAAAACCCGTAAGAAACTATATAACATAATATAGCTTTTATTTTTTCGATAAGGAAATAATCGAAAAATGAGGGAGGTCTCAATTGCAATGATTTCAATTTCACCCTGCATCTGAAAATCGAAGAGGGCTATGAAAAGTTTGTTTATGGTGTCTTTCATTTTACAAAAAAAAAACCTCAATTCTCTCTCATCACTAATAAGGGAATTACGCCGTAAAACCATCGAAAGCCGGTAACCCTGATGTACATTATCTAATATTCTACCATAATATAATACTAATTACGTACTTACTTTAGTATATTCATTTTTCATTAAACTTTTTCGTCTACTTCCAGGCGTAACTTTCAGTTTGAATATTTACGTGGCATGGCATGATTATAAAAATCGGTAAATTTCCTTTATCTGTAACTTTTCTCGTTATAATGTTTCCTTTTATTAGGAATAATGAAATGTGACCCAATTTAGTTCCACACAGTTATTTATTAACACATATATACTGTCTTTTCAAACATTTCTATTGTTTCACCATATTGGATGGATATCAAACAGTTTCTACCTGTGCCACCCTTGATTTTTGAGCAAAATCTCAAACAAATTGAATAAGTACTTTTTACACTGCTTTTTTTAAGACTTTTTTTAATTTTGTCCCATCTTTTTGAATTCGATCAGTTTATCCTTATATTACATTTAATTTTTGTGCAAAACTTGAAGCCAGTTAAATATGAATATGTTTATTAAATATTTAATTTGGCCGCCATTTTGTTCCGCCATCTTGAATTTGTACCACAATTTTGCCAGTTTATATCTAAATCACATTTAATGTTTGCATAAAGTTTGAATTCAATCTAATAAGTAATTTTATCATACTGATTTTTTAAATATTTTATTAGGCCGCCATTTTGTTTTTCTATCTTGGATTTGGACCAAAATGTTAACAGTTCACACACTTGATTTTGTTAACAATTTAAGGTAAATTATATAAGTAATTTTTTTTTTTTTAACATTTCACTAAAGCGCCATTTTGTTCGGCCATATTGGAATTTTACCAGAATGTTATCAGGTCATCTCCATATTATCCTTAAGTTTTGACTACCTGAAGTCAACCAGGTAAGTAGCTTTTAGCTATGCTGCGAACTGACAGATATACCGACCAATAGTCCGACGGAATAAAGCAAACATAATTTTTGGCATCTAGGGACGCTAAAACATGAAGATATATAAAACCTGGGAGGGTGATATTTTCACGATTACAAACACATTTGGCCGCCATCTTGAATTCGTACCATAATTTTAAATGTTCACTCTATATCACACTTAATTCTCGCACAAAATTGGAAATCAATCCAATAAGTAGTTTTTCCAGGCTGATATTTTTAATATTTTATTAGGCCGCCATTTTGTTTAGTCAGTTATTTTTTTAGTAACAATTTTTTTACGCTAGGCTGCCATTTTCTTCCGCCATACCATACCAAAATGTTACCAGTCATCTTCATTGTCCCTTAATTTTTGACCATCATTTGTCAACAAGTCAATCGGGTGAGTAATTTTTTAGCTATCCTTCGAACAGACAGGCAGACCGACGGAATGAAGAAAATATGTTTTACGGCCTCTAGGTGAAGAGTGCAAACATTTTGGAGGTCAATTTTTTCACGATTACAATACCTCTCTTTTATGAGGGAAGTAAAAATCACAAAAACACTGATAAATTTTATTATAAATTCGCAAATCGCAGATCGAAAACCAAACGAAAATCGAACGAGGGGATAACGAATAACCATCCGCACATCGAAATCAAAACTGATAAATTCACTGGCGCATTTAGAGGGGGCAAAAGGGGCACCGCATACAATGTTATGTAGAAACGAAAGCACTGCATCAGTTGAAAATAGTAATTCGCCACCTCCCCCTGAACGAGATCTATAGATCCTCCCTTTATCTGTTTTACATTTTCAATTATCATAATAAAATGCAACAACCAAAAAAAAGTCTTCACTTTATACAAATTAAAATAATTTCGCCCCCCTCCCTCGATATCATCGTACAGTGTTATATTCGTATTTTCCAACACGTCAGTACCTTTTCATATTACTTTGAACGTGACTTGACCTTGTCGCTGATATTTAGTTTGCTGTGTGCAGTTCAGCCTTAATTGAATTTAGAATAGAAGAACAGATCGTTTAGAAGGATTTTAAATAATTCTAAAATTGAATCTTTTTGAAAACTGGCTCATAGACTTAAAGTCGAGTTCTAAACAACGTTCTAGTTGACACTTCTTTATCTTGTCATCTAACCCCACCTTTTACCTATTTAAGGTGTAATTTTTAAATTTTCCGTCATTTTCCGTATGTTAAAGTGATGTTTTTGTTATTGAGCATGCTGAATTGATTTAACATTACATTTTGTTCATAAAACATAACATCCAAATATGTCACAAAGGATATAACCTATTCTCAACAATTTTTATTAATTTAAAAACAAGAACTCCAATAAATAAAAAAAGCAATATTGTTTATCAGATTCCGTGCAACAATTGTAATAACGTTTATATAGGACCAACCAGCCAGTACTTGGAAAATAGATTAAAAAATCACAAATATGGCAAAAAGAACACCACAGCTTTGACAAACCACGAGTTTTCCAAAAAACATACATTTAACTATAAAGAAACTAAAATACTTAAATTGGAATTTCATTTTAAAAAAAGGAAATTTTTTGAGATGGCTGACAACAAAAAAACAGAAACGCCATAAACGATAAAAAAGACATAAACAATCTAAAGAAAATATATATATTATTATTGGAACAGTAATCTCCCATATTTCGTTGTATATATGTAAACTGACAATAATTTTAAAATGTCTGTAATATTGTCTAAAGTGTTAGTCAAAATATGTATATTTCTGAGTTTTGAATTGAATTGCAAGTCTTTTATTATGAACATATCTTCATGTATTAATGTGACAAAAATACTTTTAGGTTTGAAAAAGACCAAAACTATGTTCTAAATGTCACATTTTCAATATATGTATAAAAATATGCGCTAATTTTTGTTAATGTTGTTTGTAAATTATGTATATCCAATATACTTAGAAATGTAGTCATCCTTTTGTTTTTTGCAACCGATAAATGTGACAACAGCGGTCCGTCTGCAAAGTAAATTGCGGCTGTATCCTTTGTGCTCCTCCGAACCCCGCTTCCGAGCGGCGAACCTACCACCAGCTGATTGACGTTAAGAAGTGTGTCTTGAGAAATGCCATTAAAAAGAAGGTGGTGCGCGCCGCCAAAAATTACGACTTCCAGGAGCAAGTGCTTTACGCGAAGCATGATATTGTATTTTCTCCTAATTCAATTAATGTAATAAGTTCTTAAATATATCCAGTTTGTTAAGGATATTTCGTGTTGTTTGTAAATGTATTGACCTTAAATCAAGAAATATAAAGGAAAAAATATGTAATTGAAGAGAAGCGTGAAAGAATAACGAAACAAAAAAAATATACATATATTACAACCTCCTTTTTTTTTTTTTTGTTGTTATTTTTTTTTATTTTATTTATTTTTTTTATTTTACGTTGTTTTACTCGGTGCTCAGATTCTTTTATTTCGGAGGCGTTAGGACGTGAGTTCAAATAATTTAAACAATATTGTGGGCGCCAGGCCTAGAGTGGCCAAAGAGGTTGAGCAGAAAAGAAAAAAACAAGATAGATACTAATGTACGCTAAGACACAATACTTAAGTTAACTTGTAATGTAGCTTCCCAAAACCTTCTAATTCCTGCAAGGACAGATTATAAATAAAAGAATGAAATACTAATGCAAGGAAATTTATTGTAAATTGTATATAAAATATAAGTATAAATATCACAGTGGTATTAAATGTGGTTCAACACAATCAACAGTAACAATCAAATCACCACATATGAGGTAAAACGATAACTACACTATTCATGAAATTAAATGTGCCAAATGAAATAATATTTATATCTTTAAGTTTAATATCTTGAAAGTACTGAAAAATTTTGATACATAAATTTACCATAAAAGTTAAATGAACTACCAGTAATTAAATATTTTTGATTATTAAAATTTAAATTATGCAAACTGATTAGCTGGAAAGATTGGAGTGAATATTTAAAGTATTAAAATTTTAAATTAAGTAAAATGATTAGATGGATAATTGAAAAGAAAGAGAGAGGGCAAGGATACAACCTTGAATTAAATTTTATTTTCTTAATTAAGTTTTATATTTGTTACCAAATATTGTTGAAAGAGCATAGCATGAATGTTGCAAAAACCAGATTTAATAAATATTATTTTATAAAAACCTCATATGAGAGATGCAAATATTAGTATCATATACATTATATTGGCTGAAAATCACCGATAATATGAAGATGGGCTGTAATGCAAAATATATTCAAACAATCAAAAAACTATAACAGGTGGCTGAAAATCATAGGTAATTTTAGGAAGTACTGCCCACTACAAAAAACTTAACACTTATGACACTAAGACATGGGTACCCAATATACACTCAACATACCTAATATAACTTATACAAAGCAATTATTTGAAAAAAAAAACAATAAGTGTGTTTTACAAAACTCAAATTTAATAAAATAAGCCAGAAGATGCAATGAATTCTTTACTCAAAATCAACTAATTAAATAAAATACAACAAAGTAATACTTTAGAGAGTTATAGGTACCGAAATTAGAATAAAAGTTTATAGTTACTGATTTGCAAATGAATTCATGAGAAACTATTTAGAATTAAATTGGTTAATGACTTAAAGTGACTTTATAAAGGTAATTATAGTGCGAGAATGCTGAATAATTGAAAAATTAGCAACTAAAGATCAAATTTCTAATGTACGCTCAGGGTAAGTAGAACACCAGTAGTAAAGCTACCTTTTATAAGCTAAAACAAGGAAAGGTACTTATCTTTAGACTCGGTGTTGGGTTGGTTCCCTAAATGAAGACTTTCCTCAACGCTTCACAGCAGCGGTTAGCCTATAAGCTCAACCAAAAGGAGGTGGTCCTCTAGACGAGCAGACTGCAACGGAGGCCCCAAAACAGCACAAGCCAACAAGGAAAACCTCAATTGCCCCGTTCCAGCTACGCCATGGTAGTCCAACCAGAATCTAAGTTTCCAACTTCTGCCTGATGTCCCTAAGTTGACCTGCCTAAGCCACTGTTCTTCCCACAATAAAAGAGTGATGTTGATTTTATTGTGATTGCGGTATTAATTAAAATATGCTCCTGCTGTAGGTTAAAAGGTCCTTGTAGTAGGATAAAAGCTTCTTGCAGTACCTTAAAAGCCTGAAAAGATAGAGAAATGTGCTGAGTACCAACCCACGTGGCGACTATTCCATGAACCATCTCCCTAGCAAGATTTTCTAATAATTTTGAATGACTAATTACCTGATGTTATGGCTTTGAGTAGTCTTGAAGTGCCTTCCAATCCCAATTAAGGCTTTATAGAATTCGCCGATCAGTAGAACTTCTTACACGTCGTGTAAAATGGCGGCACAAAAAAACTATGAGAACTAACACTTCATTATTATTCTGCAGAGAGGTAGTAAGAGAGGATCTCTTTGTTCGGTCCAAAGGTTTTATAGTCCTAACATAGCAAAAAAATGATGTATCCTGTTCCGGTACATGGTACCAACCTAGTACTCTCGATGACAGAAACCCTCGACAGACATTAAAAAAATCACTTTATCATCCCGAAAAGTCTCAAAACATCTCCCTTTGCTACGGAACACCACCACCGATCACCACTAACGAAACAAAATCAGCTGATATAACCTCAGACTTTGAAACCCCTGACATAATTTGGAAATAAAACATAGGGTATAACGGGTTGCCTGCAGTAAGGTGTCGCCAAACAACGATCTCGGATTTTATTAACATTAGGGACTTGTCGCGTCGTTGCTTTATTATTTACGATAATTATTGGTTTGAATTTTATATATTTGACTGTCTTAAAAGAAACAAAATATCAGATATTTTGTGAATAAATAGGTGATAATTAAGAACTTGACCGTTGTAATAATCATTTTCAAAATGATTGTTACAAATACTCCCCACCTTAATATTTTCTTTTAAAGAAATAAATGTGTTAAATATCACTGCAAACCAGTATAAATATGAATCATCTTTCTATCAAAACTTACTTTACAATATAATGATTACAATACTTAAACCTAATTACATGCTAATTATGAATAACTTAGTCAGCTATGATCTCTTCATCATCAGAATCTGTGTCAGGGTCGGGTTTGAGATCTTTCATATGATAACGACCTACATTTTGATCATTTTCGTCCAGGGGTTCATATATCAGAGGGGAAATCTTTTTAATTACTTTACATTTTATAAATCTTTTCGCGAGCTTCTTTGAAAAATAATTGCCAGCATTTGAAAGTACAAAGTTTCATTTATAAACGGTATCACCAACCTCGAGTTCAAGGTGGCGTTTGCGGAGGTTATAATATTTTCTATTTCTTTCATAAGACTTTTTAATGTGTTTATCCACGACCTCATATATCTCAGGTAAGCCAGATAATTGATCAACAAGTTCGCGCCTATCCTGAAATGAATATGGTGAAATTTGTTTTTTAGATATGATGCCATAATAGTCGCCCTGTAAAGGTAGGTTTCTTCCAAAGGTCAGGAAAGCAGGTGAAAACCCTGTAACTTCATGTGTAGAAGTGTTTATTGCATTGCAAATCTTGTGAATATTTCGGTCCCAATCGCGGTGGTTCTGATTTTTGATATATGATCTAATAGCAGTACCAATTACACGATTAGAGCGCTCAGCATTGTTTGTTTGTGGATGGTACCTAGCATTGTACCAAATATTATTGACCTTATGTTCTTTTAGGCAAGCTTTAAACTCTTTTGATATAAACTGACTGCCATTGTCACAAACTATGATCTGTGGTACCCCAAAATAATTAAAAACAATGGTTTCTACAAAGTTACAGCCTTCCTTAGACAATGCTCTTTTCATTTTATGGATAAATGTAAACTTTGTGAACCAGTCTACTGCAACCAACAAGAAAGAATAACCAGATTTTGATTTAGGAAATGGACCCAAAATGTCGAGAGAAATAAGCTGAAAGGGTACTGAGATATTTTTAGGTGCTCCCATTAACCCTGACTGTTTTAACTGGGAACTTTTTTGCTCATTGCACACTTGGCACTTGGTTATGTATTTTTTTGTGTCATAACGCACCCCAGGCCACCAATATTCATTTTGAATCCTATCCACGGTCTTTCTCACACCGAAATGAGCTGAATTATCGTGAGATTCACGAATGATACCTAAACGGTCTTCCTTCGGTACGACTACTTTCCACGATTTTTGATTTATATTGACCTTATGGCCCAAATCAAAATGCTTGTACAACCGCCCTTCATTTATGTGAAAACATGGGTATTTCTCGGGACTATTCTGAACACTTGCCAAAAGTTTATTATACCACTTGTCATTAAATCCATGATTTATATCAGTTATGCAGATACTGGCTGTTTCATTCTGAAGAGGAGCCCTACTTAATGCATCAGGTACGACATTTTGTTTACCTGGTCTGTGAATTAATACATAATTAAATTGTGATAAAAGAATGGCCCATCTACAGAGTCTTCCTATTGGATTTTCAAGGCGATTCAACCATAATAGAGAATAATGATCTGTAATTATTTTAAAAGGTTCAGGGGCCCCTTCAATGTAAGCGCGAAACTTTGTCACGGCGAATACGATGGCTAAACATTCTCTTTCCGTACATGTATAATTTATTTCCGCTTTCGTAAGGCTTCTCGAAGCATAGGAGATTACATGTTCTTCATCTCCCTCCCCCTGAGTTAGTACAGCACCTATGGCATAATTACTCGCATCAGTCTGGATTGAAAAGGCTTCAGAGAAATCCGGATTTTGTAAAACCGGTGTTGACATTAACCTCTTTTTAATATTTTCAAAAGCTGATTCGGTCTGTTCATTCCAGATGACGGCTTGCCTTTTTTGACGACCTTTAATTAAATTATTTAATGGCACAATGAGTTCTGAAAAATTCTTTATAAAACGTCGATACCACGAGGCCATGCCAACAAATCTTTTGATTTCTGTTACATTTTTTGGTTGCGGATATTTTAAAATTGTCTCTACCTTATCCGGATTAGCGTGCAGGCCATGCTTATCTCCGACATACCCCAAAAATGCTAAACTGGGCCTACGAAATTGACATTTCTTTACATTGACTGTTAATCCTGCCGAATCAAGCGTTTTATAAACTTTAGTTAATGTGCGCATATGATCCTCAAAAGAACTGTTGACTATAACCCGATCGTCTAAATATACGAAAATATTATTCTCCAGCGATGGATTGAATAACCTATCCATCAGTCTTTGCAGTGTTTGAGCCGCGTTGCACAAACCAAAAGGCATTCTAACAAATTCAAATTGACCCCTACCTACAACACTAAAAGCAGTCTTTGGGCACGCATCCTCTGCCAATTTAATTTGCCAAAAAGCATGTTTAAGGCCTATAGATGATAAAAACTTAGCATCTTGGACTTTATCTAGTATTCGCGAGAGATAAGGCAATCCGTATGGATCTTTTACTGTTACGTTGTTCAAAGGGCGTCCATCATAACAAAGCCTAAACTCCCCTGAAGATTTTTTAACCAAAAGTACATTTGCCGAATATGGACTAGTCGATGGTCTAATAACCCCTAATTTTAGCATTCTATCAATTTCGGAATTTAGGTGTTGTTGCATGTATGGTGATAGCAGAAAAGGTCTTTTCCTAAATGGTTCGTTAGATGTAACTTCGATTTTATGTTCTATTAAACCTGTAGCCCCAAGAGAATCAGAAACTGATGCCAATTTATTAAACAAAGAAACAACCTCATTAAGTTTGCTTTCCTGTTCTGAACTTAATTCGCAAGCAGTGGAAATTGAAATTTTCTCAAAATGTTCTTTTACTTTTATTTCGTTAACACTGTCACATATGTTTTGATCTGGTAATATTAAAATTGAGTTATTATTGTTATGTGAAGGTCGATTTAATGAGTTATTACAAGTTTGAGCAAACCGTGCTGATAACAGATCCTGGTCAACTGTGTCCCTATCAGAAATATTGTAAGATTTATTACAAAAATCAATACTTAAACCAAATGCATCACAAAAGTCAGTTCCCAATATAAAAGTTTGACGAATTTTAGGCACCACCAAAACTTTAATATTCCTAGTTTTATCATGAACTTTTATTGGCAGATTTACCGAGCCAACTACCCGAACTGGTTCACCATTAGCTGTTGTGACAACCTTATCACCCGTTTCTGGAACAATTTCAAAATTCATATCTAAGACATATTGTAAGCCACGCCTACCAATTACACTCTCTACGGCTCCGGTATCAACCAATGCAACTACATTTTTATTTTTTATGTTAATTTCTATATAAGGTCTAGGATCATAAATTGATTTTTTTATAAACAAAGATGCCAGTTTATCGAATTCAAAGAAATGTTTAACAGTATTAAGCCAGTTAGACCATTTATTTTGTGCATAATAGTCCCTAGAGCTATGTTTTAGTTTTTCGCAACTTGGCCTGCTGGCAAAGTCGCGCCTAGCACGTTTTTTGACTTACAAGATGGACAGTTAGGTTTTGTGATGTTTCGTTTACCACACCCATAGGAAAATACAGTTTTATTTTCATTACACTTACTAAACAGATGGCCGTGCTTTAGGCAGTTCCAGCATTTGGTCGTTTTAAGGACATTTATTTCAGAAGTTAATTGAGTTTCTAATAGTCCATTCTCAGCAGAATTGGAGTGTTGAGCACTTACAGTATTAATAGCAGAAAAGCTAGAAACAATTTCATTAACATTTGAAAGTCTGTTAAGGGATCTAGAAGAAACACTTTTTTGATAAGCCAGCTCTGGCTCTAATGTAGTTGGATTGCATGATGGAGGACCCTGAAATTTTTCAGTTCTGATTTTAGTATCCTCTAAAATTCTACTAGAATATTTTAGTTCTGATAACGAAAATGGTTGTCTCAATGCTAACTGTTGTTGGTAGTAAGGTAATAAGTTTCTCAAAATTAACTTCAATTGAACTGACTCATCTACAGGTTGATAAAACGTTTAAAAAGATTTTCCATTATAGCTATATAAATAAGTGGTCTTTCAGTAGCTCCCTGAGTTCTTGCCCTAATTTCATCCTATAATGCGGCTTCATAATCTACCGGAAGAAAATTCCACTGTAACTTCTGTACTAACTCTTCCCAAGAAGTAATAGAACAGCGGACTGCCCTGTACCAGATTAGCGCGTCACCCTCAAAGAATTCATGTGCTAAAGATAATAAGTTATTTTTATTTACCCTCTGAGACAATGAAAATTCCTCAACTCTTTCCAGAAAACCGTGTAGGCTCTGATTTCGCCCATTAAACCTCAAGTTAAAGCGGTTAATTTGAGGGATGCGAAAACTATCACCAACAATAGATGGCATATTATTATGAACCGGATTTTGGACATTTTTATTGTGATTTCCCATATTATATGCAAATTGGGGAATGAAATGGTTACCCTGATGTTGATTATTAACATTATAACCTGGCATTGAGTTATTTTGAAAACCTTTACTGTTTAAATTTTGTGAAATATTTTGATAGTTATTATTACTTTGTGTTGGACCTAAGAGATATAAATTTTGATGTGGATTGAAACTTGGCCTATCTGTTTGATATGAGGCTAGTCTATCTAAATTTCGGATATCATTATGATTATCTGGCCCACATTGATTAATATCATTACCTAAGGGTAGCCTGTTAAAATCTTGGTTACCAACGAACACTCGAGGCTGATTTGATCGATCAAAAAACTGATATGGAATACCGTTATACTGGCAATTATTTGATATATTGCGAATATTATCATATATCATTAAATGGAACATTGGTTATTTGATCACCCAGTTTACAATTTGTTTGACCAACATTTGGCATGTATTGATAATTTTGCTCTAGTCTCTCAACTTGATCCCTGCTGTCAGTACCTTGGATAAGGGTTTCTGGCATTGTATTATTGGTGTTAGTCACCCAATGAGGTAAAAAATTGTGATCAGGTGTGAACTGAACACTAGGCTGTGCCTGTAGATTTATATTTTGTTGTGAAACTTGGATATTTTCAGGTGAAGAATTGAAGAATTTTTAAAATTACTATTCTCAACAATTAAATCTGAAATGGTTGAGTCATCATCCTGATGGGACCGATGGCTGTTAGGCTCATTGTTTAAATCTTGAAACAAACTACTGCTTATGTTAAAATCGTCTTGAGGATTAAGTAAAACGTTAGAATGAACCGTTATTTTTTTGTTAGATGTATTATCTGCCTCCTTAGCAAAAGTTACTTTTTTAATTGCTGGTTCTGCATTTGAAGGATAATCTAAAATCAAAGAATCACTGTTCTTTTCAGTAAGATCAACTAAATTTACCTCTTCCATTTCTGACCTTTGTTCAAGTTTGTCAACAAGGAGCATGTTTTTACATAAAAGTTGTGCTTTAATATCAGCAGATTGCTGATTACAAGAGGACAAATAGTTTATTCTATTAGTAAGATGAAATAATCTGGTCTTAATACGCTTGTAATCTGGATGACGCTTATCAGAATTAAAATTGTTTACCAAATCCGTGAATTGTGCGAGCTTGTCTGAACAGATCTCCCTCTCTGATGCGAAATCCATTGGTATAACTGGGAAGGATGTTTTCAATTCTTTCTCATACTTGAGATGACCTCTGAGCATAGACCGTTTTACTTCCGCAGTGACTCCCTTTCCCTGGACACAAACTCCTCTGATTCTGAGTTCCTAGTCGACCTCATCACTCTTCAAATAAGTAGGGTTCATATTTATTTTTACCTAGGAAGAAACAAAAATTAGCAAAACAAAAAACTAATAAAAACCTGCCGGAAAAATGCAGTAAGGAAAAATAAGATTTATTGTCTAAATGGTGGAAAAATTTTAATATGTGTTACACTAGCTCAAGCCTCCAAAATATATAAAATATTATTACTTTTGTTGATGCCCCACTACGTTGGGTACCAATTTTTACAACCTCCTTTTTTTTTATTGTTTTTTTTTATTTTATTTATTTTTTTATTTTACGTTGTTTTACTCGGCGTTAGGGCGTGAGTTCAAATAATTTAAACAATATTGTGGGCGCCAGGCCTAGACTGGCCAAAGAGGTTGAGCAGAAAAGAAAAAAACAAGATAGATACTAATGTACGCTAAGACACAATACTTAAGTTAACTTGTAATGTAGCTTCCCAAAACCTTCTAATTCCTGCAATGGACAGATTATAAATAAAAGAATGAAATACTAATGCAAGGAAATTTATTGTAAATTGTATATAAAATATAAGTATAAATATCACAGTGGTATTAAATGTTGTTCAACACAATCAACAGTAACAATCAAATCACCACATATGAGGTAAAACGATAACTACACTATTCATGAAATTAAATGTGCCAAATGAAATAATATTTATATCTTTAAGTTTAATATCTTGAAAGTACTGAAAAATTTTGATACATAAATTTACCATAAAAGTTAAATGAACTACCAGTAATTAAATCTTTTTGATTATTAAAATTTAAATTATGCAAACTGATTAGGTGGAAAGATTGGAGTGAATATTTAAAGTATTCAAATTTTAAATTAAGTAAAATGATGAGATGGATAATTGAAAAGAAAGAGAGAGGACAAGGATACAACCTTGAATTAAATTTTATTTTCTTAATTAAGTTTTATATTTGTTACCAAATATTGTTGAAAGAGCATAGCATGAATGTTGCAAAAACCAGATTTAATAAATATTATTTTATAAAAACCTCATATGCGAGATGCAAATATTAGTATCATATACCGATATTGGCTGAAAATCACCGATAATATGAAGATGGGCTGTAATGCAAAATATATTCAAACAATCAAAAAACTATAACAGGTGGCTGAAAATCACAGGTAATTTTAGGAAGTACTGCCCACTACAAAAAACTTAACACTTATGACACTAAGACATGGGTACCCAATATACACTCAACATACCTAATATAACTTATACAAAGCAATTATTTGGAAAAAAAAACAATAAGTGTGTTTTACAAAACTCAAATTTAATAAAATAAGCCAGAAGATGCAATGAATTCTTTACTCAAAATCAACTAATTAAATAAAATACAACAAAGTAATACTTTAGAGAGTTATAGGTACCGAAATTAGAATAAAAGTTTATAGTTACTGATTTGCACATGAATTCATGAGAAACTATTTAGAATTAAATTGGTTAATGACTTAAAGTGAGTTTATAAAGGTAATTATAGTGCGAGAATGCTGAATAATTGAAAAATTAGCAACTAAAGATCAAACTTCTAATGTACGCTCAGGGTAAGTAGAACACCAGTAGTAAAGCTACCTTTTATAAGCTAAAACAAGGAAAGGTACTTATCTTTAGACTCGGTGTTGGGTTGGTTCCCTAAATGAAGACTTTCCTCAACGCTTCACAGCAGCGGTTAGCCTATAAGCTCAACCAAAAGGAGGTGGTCCTGTAGACGAGCAGACTGCAACGGAGGCCCCAAAACAGCACAAGCCAACAAGGAAAACCTCAATTGCCCCGTTCCAGCTACGCCACGGTAGTCCAACCAGAATCTAAGTTTCCAACTTCCTGCCTGATGTCCCTAAGTTGACCTGCCTAAGCCACTGTTCTTCCCACAGTAAAAGAGTGATGTTGATTTTATTGTGATTGCGGTATTAATTAAAATATGCTCCTGCTGTAGGTTAAAAGGTCCTTGTAGTAGGATAAAAGCTTCTTGCAGTACGTTAAAAGCCTGAAAAGACAGAGAAATGTGCTGAGTACCAACCCACGTGGCGACTATTCCATGAACCATCTACCTAGCAAGATTTTCTAATAATTTTGAATGACTAATTAACCTGATGTTATGGCTTTGAATGCTTTCCAATCCCAATTAAGGCTTCATAGAATTCGCCGATCAGTAGAACTTCTTACACGTCGTGTAAAATGGCGGCACAAAAAAACTATGAGAACTAACACTTCATTATTATTCTGCAGAGAGGTAGTAAGAGAGGATCTCTTTGTTCGGTCCAAAGGTTTTATAGTCCTAACATAGCAAAAAAATTATGTATCCTGTTCCGGTACATGGTACCAACCTAGTACTTTCGATGACAGAAACCCTCGACAGACATTAAAAAAATCACTTTATCATCCCGAAAAGTCTCAAAACATCTCCCTTTGCTACGGAACACCACCACCGATCACCACTAACGAAACAAAATCAGCTGATATAACCTCAGACTTTGAAACCCCTGACATAATTTGGAAATAAAACATAGGGTATAACGGGTTGCCTGCAGTAAGGTGTCGCCAAACAACGATCTCGGATTTTATTAACATTAGGGACTTGTCGCGTCGTTGCTTTATTATTTACGATAATTATTGGTTTGTAATTTTATATATTTGACTGTCTTAGAGAAACAAAATATCAGATATTTTGTGAATAAATAGGTGATAATTAAGAACTTGACCGTTGTAATAAATAGGGTTTTAAAATCCGTTTTTTATTTTAAATTTCCTTTACCCAATTTTGTTGAAATTTGGTAACGTTATTTGTAGTGACATGGGACTTATTTAGCTATAAATATTAAGATACAAATTATTTAAGTCCAGTGGCGTCCTGAGCGGCACCTTAATCATTATTATTGAGAAAAAAATATATGCCTCTGACTTTTTGTATAATTTCTTCGAATTAAGCAACTAAAGGAACAACTTTTTTATCCGTTGAGTTGATTTTGTATCTCGCTTAGTTTTCGAGAAAAAAACACTTTATTGCATGGAACACAAAAAAAAACACGAGAAATTTTTTTTAATCGCTTGCAACAATGTCAAAATATATGGGAATACTCATTACCTAATTTGAAGACGAAAATGTGGCATACGTTTTTCGAATGTCGAATCGTTTTTGAAATTTAGGGTATTTAAAAAAATTTTCGTATTTTTTTTCATTTTATTAATTAATGTCAAACGGTAATCTAATGATATTTGTTAAACATAATAAGGCGATTTGGGTCAGTTTTAAGCTTTACAATTAGTTCATTGCCGGAGATCTGGGTAAAGACTATCTTAATTTCGCAAAACATCGCTAATACAGACTTGTCGCCTATGATGTAAAAATTAATTTGAAAGAAATTACGTTTTCGAGTAGAAATTATTTAATTGCTAATGTTACATGAATATACTGATTAGTACAGCAATAATAATCATTTTAATAAACGATTTAAAAACTGAATAATGAACTTACATGAATAAAATCAAATAAACACCTGAAAATGTCCCTCATGAGCAAGTAAACACCCATGTACACGACGCACATAGGGGTATTTGTCTAATAAAAGCAGACAAAATTGAAATACAAAAAAAAGAGAATTTTAAGTAAGTGTGAGTTCAAATAATATATTTTTGTGTTTATATAATAATTTTATGTTTATATTTAGAAAATATTCAGGGTCATCTTAAAATCTGGGCTATTAAGTGGTACCTTTTGGTAAAACTTTGTCTCACCATACATATGGATTTTAAGTAGATACAAGCCATTATTAAAATTCATAAGGCGACGTGCATCTTATTTGCTAACAGATTCACTTTCGTTACTTCAGTGCATTAATGGAAACAAGGTGGCACAAAAACTTTGAATTAATTATTGATATTTGAAATTTAATATTAAGAAAGATGTACAGTATAAAATTACGTACGTAAAAGGAATAAAAGAAAATGGATACCATCCATATAGTTCCACATATAGTTTGGCTGTTTCTAAAGTAAATTGTTTGAATAATTCTGTATTTATTTTGTGACCACTACTTAAGTTTCTAATACAATTTTATATTTTTTGATAAGTTTAATGTTGACGCCTGTTATTCTGCTAGATAATTCACAGTTTTCAAAAAATCTACGAGTTAAATTACCATTGTTTGTGTTTCCAAACCCTGCCTTAGGTACATCCACAATCATTCCGCACTCGTTCCTAAATTGAGTTTGAATTTTTTTCTTTGTTTTTTGCACTAATTCCTTTTCTGCGGTGTTTTTTGTTTGCCACTTTCCTATAGGTATTTTGTAAGAAAGGTGTAAAATACTCTTGAAGAAGCGAATGCGGGCGTGTAGGATTGATATGCCAAATTTAAAATTATCTTGTGTTACTGGTCTTAAAATTACTTTATCCAAATTATTAAAATCCTTACTGATAGCCCCGCATATATAACATTTCTGAGTGGAGGTGGTATTTGTCAGAGAGTTACAAACTTTGCCATCCACGATAGTGAATGACAAAGAATGACAAACAGAAATTAGCAAATTACTTTTGATCATACTTGTCGGCAAAAGAGGTTTGATTTAATTGTCGATATGATTAAATTCAGCTTTAGTTTTTTCAACTGTCTCGCGTACAAATCTAAATCTTATTGATCTGCAAAATCTGGGTGAATCCGGTCTTGGATTCAGCCAAATAATTTTTACAAATGAGCTTAAAAATAAGTGTGCATCGTTATATATATTATATACTGATTTTGAGCCGAACCGTCACATCCCCATTTCGAGACCAAACATAGTTGTTGGCATTCTTCAGGTGACAACCTCGCAAGAGATAATCAAGGAACATAAACGTTCAGAAGTAAGATCAAGTAAAGACTGAAGAGACACTTCAGCACTGTAATAGTATAGTCAGTTTTTTTTGGGTAACAAGTAAATTTTTCTTTTTGAACCAAAATATAACAAGGATATAGTTCTTTGTTATTTCTACGAATATTGATGTCTAGACAATCCAGCCTCAACTATAATGGAAAGAGCTTTGGTTCAATCCATTTTTGAAGATATTTTTTTATTTTCTTTATTAAATTCTGTATACTTTCGGGCACGTGTTGGATCATTGCTCACTTCTTTGACAATTTTCGCAGCTTCTAAATTCCCAGCAGCTCTTAAACTCATACTTGTAGAAAATGGAAGTTCTTCAAGTGGAATGATGTTTCTTATTTTTTCTGTTTTTCGTCTTTTTGATCTTTCACACAACTCATTAATAGATTTTTCGGAACGACCAGGACCAGGGAAATATTTTTTGATAGCAGCAATGGGAAAAAAACATTAACGGAAAGCCATTTTTTATTTTTTAAATAAAAATCAATAAAGTGCGATAATCGTTGCTTTAATATTTTTAAATCGTTTTCTTGACACAGTATAATTTCTCTCACGCGGTCAATGAGTTATTTTGTTTTGTCGCCAAAACTTCTTTTGCCACTACTTTTCCAATCTGATAGAGTTCTCCGCGACTAAATTGATTTTTCATTATAATGAATTCCTGAAAAAAAAGTACTTAAATAAATTAATTTAAAGATGGAAAATTATAAGGAGCTGCTATAAAACAATTTGAATTAAGATTATTGTTTGACAAATTATTTTTTTTTGAAAATGTGTTATATTAATGTTTTAAAAAGATTTAGTATAGCTATTATAACTACAAAAGTTATAGAAAGTGGAAAATATTTATTAAAGAAAAGTCGAAATTAAATGAACTTAAAAATCTAGTTTTCTTTTAGCATACCTATCTAGCTTTATAAAAATAGAAAAAACCACTGCCAACTGAATCAGTACACCCACATTACGTTTTAATGAAATTTTGCTTAATAATAAACTAACCCGTAACTCTTATGCAATAACTATTACTTTTTGTACGGTTGTCAAAATATATAAATGAATGCTAAACTCTAAAAACCTCGAAAACGACACAAGACATAATTTTTTTAATATTAACCTCTTCCTCATATTCTCTTGATTCTGCTACAATTTAAAAATCATTTCAGTTTGAAAAAGCTGGAAAAATAGGTTAATATATTTACCCCACCACGTTCACCTGCTTTTCCTCAACCCGAACCGTTTTAGTACGATCTAGAATACCTATACCAAATATAAATTCTCAATTTTCAAAATTTTTGAAAGTTATAGTTATCGTTAGACCTGATATTCTTTTTTCTCTTATAATGTTTCTCGACATTGAACTGTATTTACTGAGATAATACTTTCCTGTTATGTGATGCTGAAGTACAATATCATAAAAAATAATTTATCAAAAAAAATTACCCGTACATAATAATTTTAATAATAAATATTAAGTTTTTGGTCCCAGTAACTGTTAAAATTACATATTGTATGATTTTTTGGAAATTATTTTATATTTTTGAATATATTTTTTTCTCTAATTTACACCCCGTATCATGAAAACTAAAATAGTCCAGACCGAAATTTATATCTACTGACCTTGTATTTTAAAATTAATTAAACATAACTCTTTAAAATATGCCTATCTGCCCAATTCAATTAACCCATTTTCAGATATTATTACATTATATGATACAATGCCTAACACATAGGAAGTTTATAATAGCCAAATGTCCACGTTAGCAAATATTAGCAATTTTTTTTTTCATAACGATAATAAAGAAACCCTAAGCCGCTTTATAGCGTATAAACAAACTGAATACCTAGATAAAATTTGAAATAAATAAAAAAAAATTAAATTGTAAGTACTAATAGATAAATGCCCTCCAGCATAAAAAGAAATACATTAAACATATTCCATACTACCTATATAAAATCGTCTTACCTACTGCAGTATCTTCCTTTATTAATGCATGCATGAACGAATGCCACTGCTTCCATAATTCTGGAAATTCATTTTTGAAGTTGTAATAGGCATCACCAGTAAGTCGACTCTGAAAAAAATACGGTCCAACTAAGATTTCTTCAATAATCCCTGCCGAAATATGGATGTTGTGAACATTTATAGTGGCATCTCTGGAAAAATTCGCCTCATCTGTAAATAGTATTTTTGTCGGAAAATGTGGGCTCGAGCTGGAAAATCTGTTTGCAACAAAGATTGCACTCTTTGTACGTGATAAATAATCCATACTGTTTTGTAACTCACCTTCAACTCGTTCCAGATTTTCCTCGTACTCGTGTCTGGCGATTCTTCCATCATGCTTAAGACCTGTTCCTCAAGTTGTGGGGTTCTAATTGTAAGTGGTCGTCCGCCTAATTTGCTTTTTGTAGGGCCACCTGTTTCCTCTAACCTGAGATGCAATCTTGTAAATGTTTCCGGACATGGTACTCGTCTATTAGGTAAATAAAATGCATTTGAGCCATTTCTTGATTGGTACACTAATTCAAACTAACTTACACTAACCCAAACAAACCAAAGTGATGTATGTAATGTAGTATAAATAAATTGAAAAACAATTCAAAAGGATATTTGAAAAATGTCAAACAGGAGACAATGGTCATCAAAAAAACAAATGTGGTTGCCATGGAACGAAGCAAAGCCACTCATATCATTTGAAAGAACAAAATGATAAAAATACAAAAATTAACTCTTTATTCCAAGCTCCGACTCTAAACAAATTAGATGAAACAAAATAGACAGCAAGTAACGTGCCTAAAATCCTTATTTACTTTTAATTGTTTTCCGTTGACTTAGAGTTTTTTAATAATTTATCAAAATAATAATTATTATTGTATCTACCTATTAGGTAATAATTAGTGCGACATGAGCAATAAAATTAAAATAATTTTTTATTTTAAAACCGTAACAGATATGAGAAAATGCAGGAGGCATAGTTTCAAAATTAAATTTTACATCATATGTGATAAGAATTTGCATTTAACAGGTCAGTATTACCGATTTTCGCGAAATTAATGTATACTTTACCCAGATCTCCGCCCATGAACTAATTGTAAAGCTAAAATTGATCCAAAGTAAAGTGCTCTAACCTCTTATTATGTTTAACAAATATCATTAAAATAACGTTTGGCATTAATTAATAAAATGGAAAAAAAATACAAAAAAAAATTTTACACACTCTGTATTTCGTGAAGCGACGATAAATTTTTAAAATTAGGTAGGAGTAGCCCCATTTTTGCAAGTGATGAAAAAATGTTTTATTTCCTGTTTTTTTTATGGGTTTTGTGTGGTCCATGGACATGCAATAAAGTGGTTTTTATTTTTTTTCTCGAAAACGAAGCGAAATTCGAACGCAACTCAAGGGATAAAAAAGTTGTTCCTTTAGTTGTTTAATCCGAAAAAAAATATAAAAAATTACACAAAAAATCACTGGCTTATATTTTTTTCTCAATAATATTAGTTGAGGTGCCCCTCGGGACGCCACTGGACTTAATAATTTGTATCTGTTTATGGCTAAATAAACCCCTTATCACTACAAATGACGTTACCAGATTTCAAAAACTTTTTTGAAATTTAAATTATAAATAAAAAACCGACAAAAAAAATTGAAACACCCTGTATTTTGAATGTCCGAGCGTTTCAAATGTTGTCAAAGTAAAATCAACAAGAATTAGATTTGAATTGCATGTAATAACATATGTCATGCAGGCTGTGCTGGCAAGTTAGGAAGAACTGTAAAATTTTAGATCAAGATTTCATTCATCATTTCAAATTTGGTTAAATATGTGTGCGATCAAAGCTCTACAAGCTTTAGTTAGGGAAGTGAGTATTGATGTCAGAGCATGCTGCTGAGTTCATCTGGAACCTAAAAGTCACGCTCTATGTTAATCTTAATAGTTAATAAAAGGACTAATATGAAGAACTTAAGTACACAGATCAAATTAACATGGTGTAAGCGCCATGCCACTTAGCAGCAGTCACATAATACCAATCTTGAAAAGATTTCCTCAAACATCAACTGTCCCACTGGTGAGCCAGGCATATTATGAAGGATGATTACATGGTTCTTTTCATTGGTTGTTACATTAAAGTAATGTTGACAACAGAAACGTGATGTCATGTTTCTATCAATGGAATCCTTTCAAGCTTTGGAACGATTAATCTTTGAGATCACGAATTTCAAACTATAGAGGCAATTTGACACTGATTATGTTTATGGGAACGGTTTACTATCACTGATAAGAATTGGCAGGCCCAACATTTTCAGAAACCCACTGAGCTACAAAAAGTTATTTAGAAGGGCCCCCTAGAGATGTCTGCTTGTTGTTAGGATAGGGTGCTTACTAGAGTTTATCAGATGTCAGGGCTCTTAAAAAAAAACATCCAAATTTTGCAATTCCATTTGTTTGACGCAGGATGAGAATAATGCAATAGCTGCATCGGAAACATGACTTTCTGGTGCCTTTGTGATCATTATCAGCTGCGACGGAAAATTGAAATCATGAGAGGCGGTGGCGTGATGCTGGCTGTCAAGAGTGGGTTTTGTACGGAGTTTTTACCAATTGATTCTGTTGCGGCGATTGACATGACATATTGTGTTTGAAGGTCTTTACTGATAAAAACAATTTTATTTTCATAATGGTTGTTTATATTAAGCCACACTAGTTTAACCGATATAGGGAGAATTTTTTCAATTATTTCTGTAACGACAGCACCTATATATTGTTAGGTGACTATAATATTCCAAAATTGGAAGATTATTACAACCAGGAGCTGTTTCTGAGAGTTCAAGAAAAGCAAAACGATCGGGACACCTTATAGAATATATATATATATATATATATATATATATATATATATATATATATATATATATTCTATATATATATATATATATATATATATATATTATATATATATATATATATATATATATATATATATATATATATATATATATATATACTAATTTTATATAAAAATGTGCACGTTCTAGAACTTTAATTCGTGTTTTAGTTTTAAAAAAGGCAATGATGTGTTCTCATTCCGGGTGTACATCCGTTTACTACTGCCGTTCTGAAAAGAACAGTTTTGCTGACATTTCGCCAAAATCACATTTGGCATTTCGAAGCTTTCTTTCTATCTAGATATGAAATGTTAATCACTGCGAAGCTTTTTTTATACCCCCACCCAGGTCGGCCGTTGGTTGTTATTTATGATTTCTGGATGTTGTTGCGCTAATTCCGCTTGATTTTTTGTGTTTTTAGATTTGTCGATTATTGTCTTTCATACTTTTGGTAGTTTTAATGATTCGTCCCTTTTATTTAAATCACCTTGTTTTTTAATTAAATGGCTTCTCGGATTGTTCTGGTTTTATAATGATTTATATTGGCAATCTCCCTACACCCATCCCACCACAAATTAATTTTGTGGATGATGTAGAAATAGGACCAAGGTTATTTATTTGTTTCTGATGCTCAGTTTTTCGCTCTTCTACTCTTGCTGATATTCGCCTGTTAGTTAGCCCCACGTACAACTTTTCACAGTCCTGGCATGGAATGCTATATACTTCGTGGTTTTCCAATTAGATTTTGTATTAATTTGTCTTTTGGGTTTCCAAGTAATTTACCATGTGTGGCTTGTGTGTTATTTGTACGTTGTTCTAAGAATTCTTCCGATTCTGACTGTTGTGCTTTTTACATATGGTAAGACTGCTTGTTGCCTTCCCGGTTCATAATTTTTGATGTTCGTTGTTCGTAAACTGTGTGCGTTAATAGCTTTCTCTATAGTTCGTTTTGTCTCATTCGTGTTTCATTTAATCGCACGGATCTAGATATTAGAGTATAGGCCGCAGCTTGAATTTGTGTTGGGTGGTGATGTGATCTTGCATTTAAATATCTATCGGTATGTGTTGGTTTTTTATACACGGCTTATTCGATAACGTCTAAAAATTAAATATATCACAAGTAAATTCGCGACTACTGGTGATACCGAGGACTCCATTGCAGCACCATCTATTTGTTTGTACATGTCCAGTAAAATCAAAAACAAGTATTTTTAAGACAATGCTCCGAGAGTTGTATTATATGTGCCTGGAAATGCGGGTTCATAACAATCCTGTCCAATGCTTAGTCTAGTCGTCGTCGCAATACTAGGATACCACGACTTGACATCTAGGCTTGCTATGATATCGTCTTTTCTTTTTACAATTGAATCAGCTCTGTTGATAGATGATTGAGTAATTTCAGCAAGATATTTTTCTAGTTTTTGTAGCGGCGAATTAACAGCACTAACGATAGGTCTGATGTGCGCCCCTGGTTTGTGTATTTTTGGTAAACCATAGAGTTTAGAACATCTGCTCGACTTTTCCCGTGGTATTAATTTTTTTGTGTTTCGGGGTTTAATTTTATTTTTAGTTGTTTTTTTTAGGCATGTAGTCGGTTCCCTTGAATCAGGCTTACAACAATTGTCTTGTCGGATATCCTGCACTTTTTGTATGTAGTCTTGGGTATTCATTTATTATCATACTTTGAAAGTTTATCAGTCTTAATATTGTTATTTGATTCTGTTCGCTAAAAAGCCAAAGTTTCTATGCTATTCCACAATAAAGGGTAAATGTCATTTCTTGGTTTAAGGTGTAACTTTAAAAGTTCTTTCTGTCTCGACTAGTTGTTTTCTGGTTTGATGAATTTGTTCTTTTAGAAAGGCCCTACTAGAATTTCGAAGTGTGATATTAGTTTTTTTAGTTTTAGTATGATAAGACAACCATGTAAAATATCCATATATCTCCAAAAATCTGGCAAGGTGATTTTTTTACTATTACAAAAATACAATATACAAGATGGAACGACAAAAACTTTTAGCATGGTTTTAGTATAGTAAATATAGTTGCGTCTCGGCTAGGTTTGCGGGGGCTAATATGAGAGAAAAATAGAGTTTCGCTTGTGATTAGTTGTGATACAACAGAAAACTGAAAAAGGATCTAAAATAATGCGCTATCTTAAACCGAAATATTTTCGAAAAATCTATTAATTCTGAAAGGTTTAATCATATGGAAACCCCTTTCTGTAAGTAAAATCTATTTTATATATATATATATATATATATATATATATATATATATATATATATATATATAAGCATTTATTTTAAATTTAGTTTTTACTTCGTTAGAAAAAACTATAAACATAAATTGGCGCTGGTTGCCCTTAACTTGTAGCATTAACAGTTAACAACTTTTTCGTTTACCTTGCATAATGGCACAAATCTAGAAACTAAAAATACTTTTTTATTCTTTTGAGTGATAAAAAGAAATAAAAACAACTTATTAATTTAAAGTTAATTATTGCTTAGAGTTAAATCTCTGATAGGTTGATAACACATTACAATCTAAAAAAATGACATTTCCAAATTAATCATGTCTATTAAGTTTTTTTAACGATTAACAATTTTGTTTATAATGCACACTATACGTATTTTAACAGTCTCTTATATATTTTTTACGAAAAATAATCTAAATTCTTAAAACGTAACAGTAAAATTAAATGCCTCAAAATGTCTTAATGTGTACATCAATTAATTAAAAAATCCTTTTATATCGTACTTTTCAGTTTGCGAATTTTAACAACTATTCACCAAAATATATATGTCATACCACTGTGCGGAGCAACGCAGTTGATTTTGTAGGTTATGATTTGTCAGCAAGTCAAAATCCTCGGCGATACGAATGTTAGTCTCCCTTTTGGACTGTCCTTTCTATATACTATATTCTTTCCTCTGGGTACACATTATTTTTGCACCTTATACAAACAATAAAAATAACACCTAATTGACTTTTAAATGACATTATGTCAGAAATTTGTCATTTCGGTTTAATTTCTGATATGAAAAAGAATTTTACTACTTTTAGTATTTCAATTTTCTAGTTGCTGAAGACGGGGGTAGATATTTTTCAGTCTCGTTCTCGGGGTACATTCACAGGGAACCCAGAACTTAAA
Source organism: Kuschelorhynchus macadamiae (assembly GCA_030620095.1). Lineage (NCBI taxonomy): Eukaryota > Metazoa > Arthropoda > Insecta > Coleoptera > Curculionidae > Kuschelorhynchus > Kuschelorhynchus macadamiae. The sequence goes on from JAUTXW010005279.1 coordinate 708,320, forward strand.
ACTACAATTTAAAGTTTAAAGGTTTAAAAGTTATATATTATTCTTAATGCCAATTATTATCTTGTGTGCCGAAATATTGACAACAATTTTCTGCTTATAACGAGATCTAGGGTCAAAACCCAAATATGTAGATACATTTTACACTAATAGAGGTAAGTGCTTCCTATTATTCTCAGTAAAGTAATACGTCTCTTTTGCTATCAGCCAGAGTACTACTTAGCGCTGGCCCCATAGTTAAAGTCATAACAGAATTAAAATTATTAATTACTAATCCTCGCCATATATTGTTCTAGTTTTTAAAATTTAATGCGAGAAAGATTGCAGTGGGAGCGCAGTTCCATTGCACATCAACACAACATAAAACTTGCCGGACTACAGTTCAACAAGCGAATAAACTACCCTTAGTAGAAAAGTTTTATCTGTTTAGTTCTTTATCAATGGATAGGATAAGGATTTTTTAGAATAATTTCCGAGGATGTATAGTATTAAAAAATCGGGAAATTTTCTTTACCCTTTAGATAGTTCCCTCGTTATGATTTTTTCCATTTATTAGGAATAGTGAAGTGTAACCCAATTTAGTTCAGTACATAATCACAGTATATATTATGTTTTAAATATACTGTCTTTTCGAACATTTTTATTGGGTGCCATTTTGTTCCATCATATTCCTACCAATATTTTACCAGTTTCTTTCTACCTATGCCACACTTGACTTTTGGGTCTAATTTAAAATAAATTCAATACGAGGTTTTTACATTGACACATATCGCCTTTTTGTTCCGTCATGTTGAAATCGTACCAGTTTATCCCATTTTCACATTTAATTTTCCTGCAAAATATAAAGTCAATTGACTAAGATTTTTTTAATTTGATTTTTTAAAACTTTTATTTGGCCGCCGTTTTGTTTCACCCTCTTAAATTTGAACCACAACTTTACCAGTTTATATCACATTTAATTCTTGCACAGAAATTGAAATTAATTTAGTAAATAATATTTTCAGGCTGATTTTTTAAATATTTTTTTAGGGCGCTATTTTGTTTTGCTATCTTGGATTCATATCAAAATGTTACCAGTTCATTCCTACGTAACACTTGATTTTAGTAATATTTTTTAACTTTCTAAATGGTTTTCGTTAACTATCCTGTTTTGTTACATTAGAATGGTGTATTATTTGGGGTTAGGATCCAGTAAAAACAACAGGTCTTTTTTTAAATTGTCGACGTTTCGCAACTTTATTGTTGCATCCTCAGGACACATAGATTCTATATCCTGCTTGAAACCCATATCATCAGTCTTTATCTACTCCTTTGGGCCGCAGATATTTCCTAACCCCAAATAATACACCATTCTAACATAACAACAAGAATATCGTTAACGAAAACCATTTAGAAACAGATATTAATCTGGGAAATATTTACGAACCAACGGAGTAGGTAAAGACTGATAATATGGGTTTCATGCGGGATATAAAATCCATATATGTGTCCTGAGGATGCAACAATAAAGTTACGAAACGTCGTCAATTTAAAAACTTTTGCTTTTTTACTGGATTCTAACCCCAAGTAGTAATACATCACTGTAACATAACAACAAGAGGATCGTTAACGAAAACCATTTAGAAACTTAATATCTGGGAAATATTTGCGGACCAACGGAGTAGGTAAAGACTGATAATATGGGTTTCTTGCAGGATATAGGATCTATATATGTGTTCTGAGGATTCAACAATAAAGTTGCGAAATGTCGACGATTTAAAAAAAGACTTGTTTTTTTTTACTGGATCTTAACCCCAAATAATGTACCATTCAAACATTTTTTTTTAACATTATTCAGTTTTATTGGATTTTTACCAAAATATTACCAGGTCATCCCCATATGACATTTAATTGTTGGTCAAAATTTGAAGTCAGTGGTATAAATAGTTTTTAAGCTATGCAGCGAACTGACAGACAGACAAACAGACTGACAGACGGACCGACGGAATTGATAAAACATATTTTTTGGCATCTAAGGACGCTAAAACGTGAAAATATGTAAAACCCTGAGAGGGTAATTTTTTCACGGTTACAAACATTTTATTTGACTGTCATTTTCTTCCGCCATCCTGAATTAGTAAGACAGTTTTACTAGTTCATCCCTATATCACAATTAGCTATGGCACACAATCCATTAAGTAGTTTTTAAGGCTGAATTTTTAAATATTTGTGCCAGTTGATTCCAACGTAATACTTGATTTTTGTGCAACATTTTTAACATTTCACTACGCCGCCATTTTGTTTTGCCATATTGGATTTTTACCAAAACAATACCAGGTCATCCCCACATAACCCTCAGTCAATCGGGCAAGTAGTCTTTAAGCTATGCCGCGAACTGACAGACAGACGGACCGACGGAATTGATAAAACATATTTTTTAGTATTTAGGGACTCATCTACTACGCAGGAGCCACCGTACTGTCTTAGGTTTTTTGATTTCTGTTATGCTATTTTTTTTTTGTTTACCAACATATATCAATAATATTAATAATTATAAATTTTTCTTGCTCTAATTCATTTATACTTTTTTTAAGAAATTACAAATGTTCTTTCTTTTTAGATCGATAAATTGCTATTATGTAATTCGTAGATTTGGGAAGAAAAGTTTCCTAGTATTTGCTTTTTGGCTTAAGACGATTTTTCTATGCTGATAGGTAATATTTTATCTGTTTACTTTGGCTAGCTACTTGTACATGTTATGTTATTTTGTGATACAATAATTAGTTATCTATTTGTTTAGTGCTTATGAACCATTATAAGAGAGAGTTATCGAATCCTATTTTATCGTTATAAAAATCTATCGTCTTAAGATTAATTTTAGATATACATATACCTATTTTTCATTTAAAATTTAAAAAATAATGAATTTAATAAAAAATGTTCTAAATGGGGCGCTTCTATGGCCAAAAGAGTTTAATAATTTACAATTAAATAGATTTAATCTAGAAATAACAATTAAAATTAAGGGTCATATGGGGATAACCTGGTAATATTTTATTAAAAATCCAATATGCCTAAACAGATGGCGCCCCAGTGAAACGTAAAAAAAATACTAAAAAACTAATATCCAATTTACCTAAAATTTTACACAAAAATCAAGTGTTACAAGGGAATGAACTGGTAACATTTTGGTATGAATATAAGATCGCAAAACAAAATGGCGGCCTGATAAAATATTTAAGAGCATTAAGTGTGATATACAGATATACTGGTAAAGTTGTGGTACCAGTTCAAGATGGTAGAACAAAATGGCGGCCAAAAAATATTCAACTGACTCAAATTTTGCACAAAAATTAAATGTTATATAGAGATAAACTGGTACGAATTCAAAATGACTTAACTTAATGGCGGTGTGTGCCAATATAAAAATTATTTGTTGAATTTATTACTTCCCTCGTAAAAGGAAAGTATTGTAATCGTGAAAAATCACCCACCGAGATTTTTTCATATATTTACGTTTCGGGGTGTCTAGATGCCGAAAAACATGTTTTTTCAATTCCGTCAGTCTGTCAAAAAAAACTACTTATCCGATTGACTTGACATTGACAATTTAATTTAACAATTGACAAATGTTAAAAAAATGATTACTAAAAAACTACTTGTCCAGTTTAGCTCAGTTTTTTTACAAAATATTACGTAGTAATTAACTAGTAAAGTGTTAGTACGATTCTAAGATAACGAAACAAAATGACGGCTTAATAAAATATTTAAAAATTCAATTTGAAAAAACTATTTGATTGATTGTGCACGATTAAATGTGGTATAGACAAGAACTGGTAAAATTGTGGTACGAATTCAAGATCGCGGAACAAAATGGCTGCCAAATGAAATGCTTGTAATCGCGAAGAAATTACAGGTTTTACATATATTTATTTTTTAGCGTCCCGAGGTGCCCAAAAATATCTTCCATTCCATTTGTCTAATTGTCTGTCTGTCAGTTCGCGGCGTAGCTAAAAACTACTACCCGATTGACTTCAAATTTTGGTCAAAAATTAAGGGTTAGGTGGGGATGACCTGGTATTATCCAGTATGACGGAACAAAACGGCAGCTTATTGAAATGTTAAAAAAAAATTTACTAAAAAAACAAATTATCCTATTTATCTCAGATTTTGCACAAAAATCAAGGAATAAACCTGTAATGTTTTGGTATGAATCCAAGACAGCAAAAAAAACGATGGCCTAATAAATTATTTAAAAAAATCAGTCTGTAAGACTACTTATTAGATTAATTTTAAATTTGGGCATCCATTAAGTGTGATATTAAACTGATAAAATTGTAGTACGAATTCAAGACGGAGAAAGAAAATGGAGGCCAAGTAAAATGTCGAAAAAATCAATGTAAAAAATCTTTTTACTTAATATCTTGCAGCAAAATTGAATGTGATACAGGTATTAACTGGTACGTATTCAAAATTACGATACAAAATAGCGGTCTTAAAAAAATCATTGTAAAAAAATCCATTTATTTTAAATCATGTTCAAAAAATAAGTATGGCATAGGTAGAAACTGGTAAAATATTGGTACGACTCCAATATGGTGGGATAAAATAGCGCGCAATAAAATGTTTGAAAATACAGTATACTAAATGATTATGTGTGCAGATAAATTTGGTTACACTTTACTATTTCTAATGAAAGGAAAGATTCATAACGAGGGAACTTCCGGATAAAGGAAATTTACCGACTTTTACTTCCCTCATAAAATGGAAGTATTGTAAACGTGAAAAAATCACACACCGAGATTTTTTCAGATCTTTATGTTTCAGGGTCCCTAGATGACGAAAAACATGTTTACTCGATTGACTTCAAATTTTAGTCAAAAATTAAAGGTCATATGGGAATGACCTGGTAACATTTTGGCAAAAATCCAATATTGTAAAACAAAATGCCGGCCTAGTAAAATGTTATAAAAAATTATTACTAAAAAAGTGCTTCAAAGTTATCTCAAATTTTGCACAAAAATCAAGTATTATGTAACAATCAACTGGTAAAATTTTGGTACAACATGGCGGCTTAATAAAATATTTAAAAATTCTGCCTGAAAAAACTGCTTAATTGATTGATTTCAAATTGTGTGCCGTAACTAATTGTGGTATAGGGATCGACTTGTAAAAATGTGGTACTAATTCAAGATAGCAGATCAAAATGGCGGCCAAATAAAATGTTTGTAATCGTGAATAAATCACCTTCTCAGGTTTTACATATCTTCACGTTTTAGCATCCCTAGATGCCAAAAAATATGTTTTATCAAGTCTGTAGGTCCATCTGTCGGTTTGTTTGTCCGTCTGTCTGTTCGCGGCATAGCTTGAAAACTACTCATCAGACTGACCTCAAATTTTAGTCAAAAATTAAGGCTCATATGGGGATGACCTGGTAAGATTTTGGTTAGATTCCAATATGCCGGAACAACATAGCGGCCTAGTGAGACGTTAAAAAAATTATTACTAAAAAAAATAATTATCCAATTTATCTCAAATTTTGTAAAAAAATCAAGTATTATGTAGGAATCAACTGGTAAAATTTTGGTGCGAATCCAAGATGGCGGAACAAAATGTCGGTTTAATAAATTATTTAAATATTCAGCCTGAAAAACTACTTAATGAACTGATTTCAAATTGTGCATATAACCTATTATAGTATAGAGATGAACTAGTAGAACTGTAGTTTTAATTCAAGATGGCGGAACCAAATGGCGGCAAGATAAAAGTTTTCTAATTTGAAAAATCACCCTAGCATATTTTACATATCTTCGCGTTTTAACGTCCTCAGATGCCAAGAAATATATTTTATCAATTCCGTCCGTCCACCTGTCGCTTTGACTATCTAGGTGTCAGTTCGCGGCATAGCCTAAAAACTACTCATCAGACTGACTTCAAACTTTAGTAAAAAATAAAGGCCCAAATGGGGATGACCTGGTAATATTTTGGTAAAATCCAATATGCTGGAACAAGATGGCGGCGTAGTGAAACGTTAAAAAAGTATTAACAGAAATACTAATTTTGGAAAAAAATAAAGTGTTACTTAAGAATGAACTGGTAACATTTTGATATGAATATAACATAGCAAAACAAAATGGCGGCCTAATAAAATATTTCAAAACCCAGTCTGAAAAAAACTACTTATTAGACTAATTTCAAATTTTGTGCAAGCATTAAGTGTGATAAGCTGGTTTAATATGGTTTTTGGTTAATGAGACATTATTCTTAAAAATATCAAAATGAACCCAGTGTTTCCAGAAATAAAAAAAATAAAGAACTTCGAGCATTTTTCTTTTCTTAAAAGGAAATCGGACTGAATTTAAATTCTATGGCGCTGCACTTAAATGACGCGATATCTTGAGTGTGGCAGGTCGATGTGGGTTACTGATAGAAACCACATTAATCTAGCGAACGAGCCGATCGTTTAGCCATATACAAAATATGACGGTTGATGTTGAAAAAACGCGTCGGCGTTTATTAAAGAAACTGTTGTGATTTTTGAAAAAAAAAAAAAAGTTTTATAACAGAATATCGGAAAGTCTACACTTTGTAAAATAAACAAAAAAGTACAGTTTTTTGAAAAAAAAAATTAAATATGAAAAAACACTGATTTTCCGTTTCCGATAATATTAACGAACAAACAACATACTTTTACTGCTACATTGTATTAAAGCAATGGAATATTGTGATCGACAAAATATAAGTTGGTTTTTTCGAAGTTTTTGAGTCCCTAGAACACGCAAAGCATATAAAAAATTTCCTCTCAATGTAAAAATTTGCCAGCTCGATATCTTGAGAACGGTTGAACCAATTCATTTCAAATTTGCATTAAAAATAGTGTCGGTCCAGTTCTCGAGGATATTAGATTTTGGATATCATGATCGTAAGTCTTTAATATTTTTAAGAGGTATAAATTAAACTTATATATAAAATATTTCTTGAAAACTCGCGAATCGAATAGTTAGTAAACTATCAAAAAATTGTAGAAGTCATTGGCGTAGGTACTTAATTATTTTTTCAGAAAAAAACATCATCCAAAATTATTGGTTTAGTTTGGTGCTTTATAATTTTTAGTTTTAATTCGATTTTTATGATTTTTTACCAGTTTGTGGATAAATGTATTGATATTACACTCAATTCTTTTAGTAATAATATTTTTGTAAGTTGGCATATGCAATTAATTTATCAAATTTATTTTGACGCTGACAGTGGTACAAAAAATAAAAGTTGTTAATGGAGGATGTTCGAAGAAAAGTTTTGTTACTCGCACTCTGAGAAATTCTCGGTATACAGTGAGAGATCTGGAATAGGTATTTAGAGACGGAAAGTTTTATTAGGCGACAAGGATCTTGCAGAAAGAGATCGAAGGTTTTCTTCTGCTTGTTTCAATCATGACTTCCAAATTGCACGGGCAGTTAATTAAGTGAAAAAGCTATACCAAACGGTTGAAAGAAGCTGAGCTTCATTCTTTGATGCTAGCTATAGGATCGCAACTAAAATACTTCCTCGTTTTCCACAAGAGATACTTCGATTTGCAAGATTGCATATGAACTGGACTATACACAGTGGGGTAATGTACTATTTCATGTTGGGTTTTATTCTGTTATGAGTTAAGTTTTTAAAGAAATATAACATTTAAAAACGATAAAATTATAGAACCGACCATTGTTACCTCTGTATAAACTTATGTTCATCGATTTATCTCAGATTTTCATTTTTTATTGAAAACAAAAACACTAAACCCCTTTTTTCAAACTACAAAGCTTCTTTGTCAAACGAACACCAATAGACTAAAATGTTTACGTTTCAATGCCGAAAATGAGCCATCAAATTAAAATATTAAATTTTGTATACATTTTGGGTGGTACAATTAAATGGATTATTTAATATATGTATGCGTAAAATAAGTATCATATTAAAACAAATAACAATTGACTATTAAAGCTCATAATAAAAATTCAAATTGCAATTGTTTTGCTTCAGGACGTATTTGAACTAACTTTTTAATTTTAAATATATTATTAATATTTGGCCTTCTGAAGAAACTTTTAAGGGTAGTATTATTTTCAAGGCCATTTTCTAGGTTGGGCTACGATCCTGGATACAGGGTGTTGAAAACATATTTTTGAATTTGCTTAAATTTCTTAAGTAATTACTAACATATTTTTTTTGTTTTCCTTTTTATACGTCCTTTTTAAAATATTATAGGCGTTAAAATTTAGGATAGAGGAGAAAATGTTAATTTATAATATCATGGTATTCTTCGTTAGGTGCAAACGGTGATAAGAATTCTTCTATGTGCATAGAGTATGTATATATACTATATTTTACTGCATTTAAAATGTTGACGGTTTTAAATTAGGTTTTAACAATAACTCTTTTTTGTTAGGCTGTAGAGTCTAAAAGGTATATCAGAGTGAAACTGTTTACACTTTCCGATCTTAGTTTTTCTCAATCTATAGTTCCACTCTAACATAAAACTAATCGAAATCGTCGAAAAATTCGAGAAGTATAATTTTCGATTGTTTCGTTAATTTTGTGTTAAGGCGAAATCAAAAGACTGACGTATTTGACAAATACACAAGTAATTTTGCATTTGGTAGGTAACCAAGATGCTCAATCACATTACTTGTATATTTGACAAACATCTGAACGCATTTACATATCACCCTTTGACTTGTGCCATATTTAACGACAACCGAAGGCAAATAAACAAGTGCCGAATATTTGTACAGGTAGACCATGCACATGACATGAGAAGTGTTCACAAGGACAGTTATTTGTCAAGTACACCAGTCACTACCCGTTTGAGTCCGCCTTTAGGCTAGAACTATAGATTGAGAAAAACGAAAAGATCGGAAAGTGAAAACAGTTTCTCTACAACAGCCCGCCAAAAAAGAGTTATTTTTAAAGCCTAGTTTATCAGTAGCGTATAAAAGGGGGGGGGGGTGGGGGTTAAAACCATTTCCTAGAGCCACCTTTATTTATGTTAAAGTGATAGAAATAGTATAAAGTAAGAACTTTTTTTTCGGGATTGGGCCGAGTTTTATTATAGCTAAATAGCTAAAATAAATTAATGACTTTTATTTTTGTTCTTATTATTTACGCTTAATTCCAAAGAAGGAACTAAAGATTTTTTTTTCATCGTCTCAAAACCCCCGCCAGAAGCAATGTCTATATACGCCACTTATATACATGCCCTGTTCACATTTTAAATTCAGAGGACGCAAAACAAATGCACCAAATCAAGACAGGACCGCATAGAGATACCGTAAAAGTAATACAACACAATAAACTAATACGCGGCTATTTAAAACAATATAGGAAGCCAAATAAAACAAAATATTAGTATATTATAACTGTAAAAAATAACGTAAAGGTAAACTCCCGACTCGTCATGTTCCTTGATTTCACGCTTTAAGAAATTGCGTCCGGCGGAAGCCCGAAGATTTTATTGTTGGTCGAGGATAGCGCACATAGAGGGGTACATTATTTTTAAAACACGTTCCTCTCAGAACTCAAAATAAACTCTTATGAAAATTGCTTACCTATATCAGCTTGTCGTTAAAGACATAAAAATGCATTATTTCCCTCTCATCGATAAATAAACTGATAATAGTATATTAATCGACTAGTTTCATGAGACATGATTTTATAGCACGAGCCTTAGATGAGTGTGACTAAAGAAATAAAATATTTTTTTCCATACTTTAAAAAAGCATTAACATTTAAAAATTTATTTATTTTGAAGGTATCGACAAGACGTCGTTATGATGGCAAACTAGAAAAATAAAAATAACAAACTCAGATAAAATATATAGTATCTTTTAGAATTACTTATATACTTATTGATTGTCTGACCGAGTAGTTACTAATCGGGATTAAGCGTAAAAATTCATGTTTGTTTTGAGATATGTTTGTATAAATGAGTCGTTTGTAATATCGCACTGAACATTGGATTTTTGAAGGCTTTCAGAGAATAGAAGTTTATTTTTAGCATCGCGTTAGCTATAAATATTGTTTTTTATCAAATTTGGAGTGATTTCACGAAATATCGATATAAGTATATGAGTATTACAACTTGTTGACTTTTACATGTATCATAGAAAATTGAACACGAAAAAACTCTTATCATTCTTATTCATTGCTAATACTCTCTCTTATTTTATGTTGCCCTTCTATTGTAATAGAAATTAACACTAACATTGATACAGTAAATTAACGTATATTAAGTATTAAAGTAGTGCGAATAGCGCATAAAGGTCGGTTTAAGAGAACGATAATGAACTGTCTGAAAATTTGTAGTTCTTAGGAGCATCAAAACATGTTTAATTTTGCAGAGGCATTAATGTTTGTTTTCTTTGATAATAAGAAAGCGGTTTTAGGTTATTTGGATTAAGAATTCGATACACTTTTCTGCCTTATAAATGTATAGTTTCTAATATTTAGTTTTCCTTAATTTTATTTAAGATGTTGCATACTTACTTCGATTTAAATAGATAATTAGCCATAATAATAATAGGTAAGGTAATCTTACACTACTACTATAAAGAACACCTTGTGGATGGTTATTATATATTATTCAGTTCAAAATAGGCTTTAAAATTTTATTTTTAATATAAACTTCTCAAGTTAAGATTAAAAAAAAGAGAGACTGAGTATATATATTTTCAGTTAAGGTTATTTAATTAAATATAACCTAGCACGAAGCCATTTGCCTAGGTCTTATGTGCCAAAAGGACCATAGTACTTTCCTCTGACAAAACAAAGACAAAAATTACAGAGTAAGTTCATATTTGCAAAATAACCAGTGGTTTTGTTTTAAAGATCAAAATGTTTTCACTCAGCTCAGCAGCATTAATTATTTTAAGATTAAAATGAGGACTATTAATATCCTCAACTTTTATATATTCACCCATTGTTACATTTTCTCTTAGTCTATAAGCATAATCATTTCCTTGTTTAGATATAAAAAAATATGTTTTGACAAACGTAGTACCTCCTTGTATATCTATGTATCCCAATCAGAAAAAAAATTATTTTTATCTGGCAAGATATCTTTATGATTAATAACGCGTTCACAACGTTCACAACTTAGGGTATTTACGTTTATATAGGGGACGTTACTGATGTGGTGACTGTTGTGTGGAAAGCATTTTTTATCTTTTTTCGTGCTATTCAGTTCATTTAATAATAAATATTAATTAATTTAGAAATAAGTAATTGAATTACTTTACTTTAGAAAATTGATTTTAGGAAACAATTGCATCCCCCCTAGGGAAACAGAAAAAAAAACAAATTTGGTAAAAAAGGCAAACAATTATATTTTTAGGGGCTGCTTTATCCCCATAGAGTAACCATATCTAAAGAATAAATATGTCTGCATATATATATATAAAAGTGTATTTGACGCGTTTCACCGTTTGTTAAAAAAAGCCAAGCCAACCGGGAGAGGCGGTTTGTCAATAAGAGCTGCGGAGCTGCAGCACTGGTCCAGCTTTAACTTTTATCTGCATAGTTTTGTTCACTCCGGCAAAGCGCTTACGCGATATCACAGACACTGCATAACATATTGTCGATTTTCTCTCGTAAATTCGTCTTTCTACCGATACTATGTCAAGAAGCCGTTGTCGCACTGCCAAGTGACGTGTTCGTCTAATAGCAACTCGCAGCAAATACAGGTGATATGCGTTGTGACTTTGAAGCGACCGATAAACGACAAGCATTGTATTAAATGCAGAGCTGCACAGAATTTACGGACAGTGTTTCGTATTCTAGGCGCATGTTGTATTTGCTTGCTACCCGGTTTCTTCAAAGCTTCAAAAACGAAATAGTTCTGCAGAAATCAGTAGGTATATATATATATATATATATATATATATATATATATATATATATATATATATATGTTATTAGGAATAAGAAAATTCATGATATAATTAATAATAATTAATGTCGCAGAGGACCGTTTTCAATATACAGATAAGATAAATGCAGCAAATATATTTATTTGTGAATAATTTGCATGGTACGACAAATTGTTTCCTCATGAATCGTTTAAATATCAAATAAGTCTAACCCAATTGTTGAAAAACAAAGATTAAAGACGGAACTCAGTGTTTTGTACATTTTTGAGTAACAAATATAATTAAACAATTAAATTGTTAAAAGTACTTGTTAATAGTAACAACACAGCCGATGACGACTGTAGAAGAGGACAGAAATATTTCTACTCTGAAACGGATAAAGACATTTCTATGGAGCACCATGTGTCAAGACAGGCTCAATGCCTTAGGATGTTTGAAAAGTTGAACAAAAACTTAGTCGGGCTATTCCTGATTTAAATGAAAGAGTGACTGATGCCTTGCCTCAAAGAAAAATAGACCCGCGGATTTGGTTTCTAAAAGAAATATAAAAAATCGTTAATCACGGATTTTATTATGTGGAGTGCAGACAAGCAAATTTCATACTGACTTTATTTGAATATTACGAGGCATATTGTATATTGAATGATCATCAATAAGGCCGACAGTTGAGTTATTTAAATTAGTTAAATTATGTATTATATTTTATTTTCGACATAAACTGCGGCCTGCAGCACTGTCACTTTCAAGGTCACGAGCCGCCACTGCTAGCCGGTATTAAAAGATATTTTCGTTTTCAGATGGGTTGATTCATCCCTTAGGGCTTAGTTATCCGCTTTTGAAAATAAAAGATTTTCTTTTTTAAGGGGCTGTTTTTATCCCCCTGTATAGGGACAGAAATGTTTTTATCTACAAAGAGTGAAAATCATTTTGATGTACTTCACCATTTCTTAAATAAGTTAACGGTAAAATAAAAATATATGTTTCGTTTTTCGTATAGTAATGATTTAATATACAAGAAATTAAATAAACTTTGACCGTTTTTCGAAATATTGTATTGATTTTTTTTAATATATTTATATAATATAATCCCCCAATTATTTTTATTGTAAATTTAATTGCAATTATTTGCAAAATTTGAAATGAAAAGGTGACCGTTTTCAAGTTATTATGCCTCCAAATTTTGTTAACCTACACATACATCCACAGACACCCTAATAATTATTTTTTGTTTTTTATATCTACATTCATGACATTTCTAAAATAAAATAACGGTTGTTAAAATTTTTGCCGCTTTTGAAAATAAAAAGATTTTCTTTTTTAAGGGGCTGTTTTTATCCCCCTGTATATGGACAAAAATGTTTTTATCTACAAAAAGTGAAAAGCATTTTGATGTACTTCACCATTTCGTAAATAAGATAATGGTTGTTAAAATAAAAATATATGTTCGTTTTTAGTATAGTAATGACTTAATATACAAGAAATTAAATAAACTGACCGTTTTTCGAAATATTGTATTGATTTTTATATATATATATATATATATATATATATATATATATATATATATATATAATATAATCCCCCAATTATTTTTGTTGTAAATTTAATTGCAATTATTTGCAAAATTTGAAATGAAAAGGTGACCGTTTTCAAGTTATTATGCCTCCAAATTTTGTTAACCTACACATACATCCACAGACACCGTAATAATTATTTTCTGTTCTAGGGAAATAAGAATAAGAATGTGATACCTATTAATTTTTTGTTTTTTATCTTTTTATATCCACTGTAAACGTTTCTGATTATATATTGGGAGTCATTTTCACCACTAAAACTTTCATCATACAATAAGCATATCCGTTGTCCGCAAAAATTGATTATATTTATACCAGATTATTGTCAAATTACTGATACTAAAATTTCATAAAAATATTTTTAGACGCTTTGAAGAAGCTGCAGATATCGCTTTCCAGCAGAGAGATGTTCAAAGTCTAATGAATATTCAGTATCGATTTTCTGGCCAACCAGAACTTCTACAGAAAGTGACTGCTATGATAAGTCAGTTGGATTATAAAAATAATAAGTAAACATGATATTCTTTAAATTAAAATAATATATTCAATGACTGTTATATTTTATGTTCTCATTTTGTATAAATAGGCACTTATATAGTTATCTTTAAAAAACATTAAGAATATAATAAACACTGTACTTGAAAAATCAATTCTTAGTAATATTTTCATTTCTTTGTTAAACAATTCCTCTTCGCTTAAATTCAAATAAAAGGTTCTGGTAATTTTCTTGTTTTTAAAATACTTATGCTAAGTATTAAACTGGATATAGTGGGGTTCACAAGCCTGTGCAAGGCTTGTTATTTTATTTTTGCTACTACACTTTTTTTGATCCGGCCTTATTTTTAAGTACTTATTGGACAATGGGAATGTGACATCCAACTTATTCTAATAAAATACATGGTGATGGTACCTAGGGGAGTGCCTTCTTTCTTTACGCTGTCGATGTCGGATAAATGACAAGTAAATAATCATCTTCCACTGTTACACTTAGAGATATACATTTATAACACGTGTACTAGGATCCTATCAAAATATTTTTTCGGTAGTTTTTATAAAAACTTGTTGATCAGTGTTATTATGTGTATGCATTTTTAATTCAGATTAAGTGTTAAAAGTAACAAAATATGAAGTACGCCACCGTCATCAGACTTTTTACGTCTTTCGGTTAAGAGTCAGAAAGAAAGAAGAAAATAAATCAAAAAGAAGATCGCGAAATAAATCAAATAAGGGATACTTTTCATGAATTTTATTGCCTCTTTTCGGACAGCAGTTAAACACGAATTTTGTCTTTACCGTGAGTAGTTATATTGAGGTACGTTTGTATTTAAAAATGGTAACATATTTGTTAAAAATAGCCATTTTCATAATTATCTCACTCGTTTTAATAACAAATTTTCTTTTTTTCTAAAACTAAAGTCGGTCCTTATTTAATAATGTTTAAAAAGTATATTGCCTATTTCCTGTCATACCGTAATATATCTGGAATGCTTATTTAGTTACATAACATTTTTACTCACTTTTATCCATTCTGAATCAATAAAGTAGCTAGGGATTCTATATTCATTATTCAGATTATTGTTAGACGTCGTATTGCATCGTAACGTTATTTGCATTGTCTGTATCACTCTTGAGTAAATCTGTTTATATTGGCAAGCTGAAAGGATAGAATCAACAATACTTTCTACGAACCTATATCTGCTAGAAGCTCTGTATCACTCTTGTGTATATCTGTTTATATTGGCAAGCTCAAAGGACAGAATCAACCATACTTTCTACGAACCTATATCTGCAAAGTATCGGTGCAGAATGCCTTAACGGTTTTATAGAACATTTCTTTTTAAACTAAATATAACGTGCGGTACTTCGGATAGCGATACATGTTTTTGTATTGTTTTGATAACGTGTGTGGTTTATTTTGTGATGGATGATGAACTAATAAGAACGTGGTAAAGTAGTTCATATGATTACTATGGCATAACCTTTATACTAATGGTTGGTTAACAAATGATAATGCACTTCGACGGAGCACAACTGTATTACTGGAAATATTTGATTATTCTTTTCAACATTTCAATATTGTATATACTGACAGGTAAAACAGCAGCATTTTAGGAGGTGCAATTATAATAAAAGCTTTGCTGAGGTGAAGTTCAACTAACAAATGCTTGGTGACGTTCAATCGACAGATCGTTGGACTGCCTTATTAAAGCAGCACCAACACAGAACCCTAAATCTTTGGCGATACCCGTCAATGACAATACAGATTATTCAATGTGCTTCTTATTGGTTCGCCGTTTCTTTCCGTTTTTTTTAACAATACATATAATTAATAAAAATGCGTTTATATTAAAACAAGGACTTTTTTGTAACGGTTTAGGTTAGTCCAGGTTCGTCTATAAAACCATCACTAAAGCCATAAAAATCATACCTCAAATAATCGAAAATCATATTTGAAATATCCATGGTGGGAAGAAAACAAGTTGTGCCTACGCGCAAGTTTTATATTGTGAGGCGAACCCAGGGCCGATTAAAATGGCAGGTTAGCCATGTTTTTATTGCGTAAAGGCCTCAAAAGTTTACATTTTACACCTTTGTAAAATTTGTGATCGGAATTCATGTATCGGTCAAAATCCTATCTTCTTTTATGATTACGGTGAAAACGGAAATATATCTATCGCTTAAAGAGCTAGTAATTATAAAATCATCCTAGACCTTGTTTATTGCTTTTGTTTTTCGTGGTTATGAGCGAACGTTAATTTGACAGGTAGAGGTTAAAAAATCACAGAAATGATTTTTCTCATAGGTATTTGTGTGTTTTCGTCGAATTTTGCACGTATGATAGTTGCAGGGCGTTAAGTTGTTTATTGGAATAAACTTATATATCGTTTGAAGTGCAGGTATGTATTATTTAATTTTCTAGGGATGCATATATGAGAAAATTATGTAGTTCCTTAGGATTAGCATGCCAAACTGTTAATTTCAAAAAATTCTTAAAAACAAGTAGATGATGTATGTAAATACACAAATAGTCATTAAAGTGATGTAAACTAACTCATATTTTTATTTTGACTAGTTCAAGCTATGCATTTTAAACTCAAGTATTTAAAAAATATATGTTTGGTTTCAAATGGTATAGTAAGTAAAATATCCTATGTGTAGCTGAATATGTTACTTAATATTCATAAGTACTTGAGTAATTACTAGACAAATACTGAAACCATACTCCTGAAGCCTTACATAACACAATTGATAGTAAATAAAACACATTTTTTGCTATTACTCTAGATTATAATCTTATTTAAGCATACATACATATATATATATATATATATATATATATATATATATATATATATATATATATATATATATATATATATATATATATATATATATATATATATATATATATATATATATATATATATATATATATATATATATATATATATATATATATATATATATATATATATATATATATTCAATAGTTTTTATATGTACCTACCTAGATATTTTTGTTTTAGCTGATACATAAGAATGCTGACTAATGAATACACTATTTCATGATGGCAATTACCAAAAGAAAGATAATATAATTGAAAATGTTTAACAGTTACCTGCCCTCGAGCCTACCCCTCATTCAGAAGGAACTTCTAGGTAGAAATAAATAAAACAAAAAACCTCTAATTACCATAACAAGAATATTTAAGAGTCCTACTTTAAGTCTTTTGTGTGAATTTGTATTCTTTAAACTAGGAAGTGTTCAGCTACTATATAGAACTTGATGAAATTTTAGCACTGACTGCACAAACTAATTATGTTTAAAGAAGATATACCTAATGTGAAAATTTTGATATATGCTTGTAACTACATATTAAAACTAAATTAGATTACTGGCATTGGAAAGTTCGTATCAGTATCATAGTAGAAATAAACTAATATTATGTTTCTGCCAATTGTGTGTTAAGTGGTATTAACTAAAACTGTATTATTTAATTTACATAAACAGTGCATTAAGACTAAGAAAATGTTGTTTTTAGTTGTGTATCTGACAATATAGGATTTTTCCAGTATCAGCATTTTTCTGGTTTTTACTATTTGTAGCCTACCTCAAGGCCTCCATCTATGTATATCACTCTAAGAAGTTTGTAAGTCACACGTTAAGTCTATTATAGGTAAAGAAAATGAGTAAAAATAGGCCGGTTTAAAAAATATGCATACTTTCCATAGGCATTCATTTGAACTTTATGCCAGTTCTTTGTAAAATTCTGTAGGAAACATTTACCCAGTAGAATATACTTATTTAACTTGGGCAGCAGTAAAAATGTACATTTTTTAATTAATAGTGAAGCGACAGAATATCATTACTGGACACAATGGAACCCTCATGTGCAAGAAGTTTTTTTTAAATGCTGATATTTTTCAAGTCGCGCAAAAGATTGTTTACTTCTGCCGTGTTAAAGTCAGATGTAAAACCACTGCTACAATGTATCTGTGTATCACATTTCTAATTTGTGTCACGATCTGAGGTTGGGCATCCCTGACACTTTAAGAAACCTACACTCAGTACTTATCAGTTTAACTAATGGAATTTGATGTCAGGTTTAAGCATTTTCTGGAGTTGAACTTAGTTTTGAGTAGTTAACACTACACTGTACAAGAGTATATCTAATTTAAGAAGTATATAACTAGGTGTCAAAAACATTTTATTAAAAGTGAAATTCATGTCAACTTAAGAATTACATACCTACCAAATTATAATGAACACAACCTTTCCAAGTCTGTTAAAGCTGCAGACTTTTGACTCATTACCTTAAATAATATGTGACAAAATCCCGGGATTCAGCCGAATGTTTAAAGCCCACCTTCGAAGGATACCTAAGGATGGCAACAGCAATTTCATTTTAAGTACTAATATGCCTTCGAGCTTACACTTTGAAATGCAATTGCGGATGCAGTAGCATACACTAGTAAGGTTGACTGTGGAGTGTTATAAATGTTAATACTTAAAGGTATCTTTAATTCCTTAATTAATTAAATTAAGGTTGACAGCTTTTAGAAATATCAACTGGGATGATGAAACAAAAAATAAATAGGCACAGCTTAAATAATCAAATGAAAAGGGAAAAAGGAAAGAAAATGTTAATGAAATGATTATAAAAAAACAGATTAAAAATAGAATGTTAAAATGTGTTTTTTTTTTGTAACTTTTTAGCTGTTTTTTATAAAGCTAAAGAAGTTAACAGACTATTATAACTTCAAATGGACCAGTGTTTAAAATACTATCTACTACAGCAGTATTCCCCTAATCTGATCCAACAAATGACTAAAAAAAGTTCACTCCTTTTGTATCTGAGCACTAATAACTACGATCTAAACCAATGACTACAAGAAAAGGTCCTAACTTTTTATTTGAGATGTAAAAAAAATAATTATATATTTTTTCTATGTAATTTTTATGAACAAAAGGGGAACAATTCGGATAAATTGCAAAATATATACTACATGCCTACACACATGCTTAAAAAAAGGACATCTGGTTACACTAGGTATGTGAGAATATCAAGTATTTAAACACCTTATAAAAATGTATGTTACTATTTATGCCCATTTTAGCTGAATCTTTATCTGATTTAGTGTACTCAAATTTTCTGTTATCAGGTAAGCCTGCCAAAGTCCGATTTCTCATCATAATTATTGGTTTTTAAACAAGTCTGGAGCAGGTTGCTCTTTGTAGCATCATTAATTTTTCTTTATATATTCAAAATGCTTAGCTTAGCATATAACCGCTAAAAATCATTTAATTTAGAATTGTTTAACCAAATATTTACCGTTAAGTTAATTTTGTCATATTTGTGGTAAGCATGAAACCTCTGTAGCGTAGAAATCAGGGTTTTTTAGGAAATCTATGAGACCTGAGCTACCTCACATCTGACGTAGCTGCCGAGCACACCTTGTTTTCTTCCCACTATGGAAATACCCACGTACTCTTAAGTGTTCTGATTGGCTGAAGTTAAAAATTGTACAATAATAATATGGGTTTTTATTTGTCTAGAAATTTGTTAAGTAACAATTAAAATGAGTAGATCTTTACACCAAAAAAATGAAAAACCCTTATTATCAATATTTGATACCGTTAGGTGAATCTGCCCCGCCATAGAGCACCAGATTTGTCAATAAAGATATAACAAAGACCTGGCGGTAGTTTTTACCTTGTAAATATAGCACTATCATTCAAATCAGCAATCGGTACCTCTAGATGGATCCGCATTAGCCACGTACCAGGTAAAAGCCAAAATAGAAGTATGGCAGTAGCTGTTAAATATTAATGCAAAGATGTGTATAAAACATCACAGACTGACTCTCTACAGGCGCAAAAAGTGGCGCCGCTTTAGACATATTTTTTCATTTGCTTATGGATAAGATATTTATTTTAAAGTAAAATGTAAATTTTTATATTCAGATATACAAAGCGCGTCAACATTATAACACTTAATAAAAAAAAATATTGAAACAACGCAAATTGGTGCATATACGAGTATATGTTAAAGTAAAATTCATTTTCAATTTTCAAATGTTACTCAAATTTTGTAAAAGAAATGTAATTTAAAATGGCAATCGTTTTACAATATCCATTTACCAACATAAAAATATAAAATCACTAAATATTTTAAAAACAGTCATGGCGTCTTTTCGTGGTGTATTTTTTTCGTTATTAAAGCAAGTTTAGGTTATTTAGTCAATGTTATTGTCATTGCTATTAAGTAAATATATTAACCGGTAAGTTTTAGAAAAAAAAGGGCGAAAAACGTGAAAAGTAATATTGAATGAACATTTTTTTGGTGGATTTTAAATTCGTGATCAGCGGCCGAAAATCTGCTGAGTACCAAAAATAACTGAGTTAGGCAAAAGATAAAAAATAAATAAAATAAAAATTGGGGGTTTCTGCAGAGAAATGTTTTAATTACCGATACAGGAGGTTTTATAAAAGCCAAAATAAAACGATTTTTTTTTATTTTCCACATTCAGAAGGCTGTTATTATTATATTCTGAATGTATCACATTTCAGTTAAGAAAAAGATAAAAATAAATAAATATATATAATAAAAATTGTGAGTTTCCGCAGAGACTTTTTTTAATTAGCGCATTCACGAGGCTCTATAGAAGTAAAAAAAAAATATGTTGTGATATCACATCACGTAGAAAAGCTGCCCTATATAGTTTTTCGGGAACAAAGCACTAGTAGATATGTCCCAAATTATAACACAAAAATGTTTGTTATAATTCTGACTGGACTTATTGGACAATGAGCTAAAAAAACGTCTTCACAATACGAAGCTAAGTCTCTGCTGTGCTGCGCTGTAGTGTGCTCTAGGCGATAATTTACATTTTTAACCTACTTCAAAAAATCTTTTAAAGATTGGCGCGCTAATGAGGCCACGAAGGCTGAAAATAATGATATACCACTATCAGCCGTCTATAAAAAGTTAAAGCAAAATTAAAATTAACAATTTCTTAAAATATTTTTCATGCAATCTATATTTATATATATTTTAAACCGAAAAGCGAAAAAGTCAAAAAAAATCTTTGAAACAGTTCGAACGCAACTGTATTTTATTTAATATTAAACTGTAAAGGATACCATTATAAGGAGGGCAAAAGTACATGGTGTTCCATCGACAATTTACACAGGTCGCCTTGAGAAATATAATACTGAGAATTCTATCTTTCAGTTTTTATAAAACGAAAACCAACTTCAAAAATAAACAATGAGAATAAAAAAATAAAATTTTAAACTATCTTGAAAATTTAATTTTTTGAAGTAAGAGTCAAACTAACACGTAATACTAAATACACCATTAAATAGAAATATATGTATTTCATGTTTTTATTAGTTGAATCCAAAAACAATCAAATTTTTGAAGATACTTTTATTATAGATAATAAATATGCAAAATAATTATTTTGTCCGTACTTATTAGCAAATATAAGGATTTCAAAATATTTGATGTCAATATTATATAATCTGAAAATCGGACAAAGGTAATTATGTAAACCTATAAATGGTAGTGACAGTCTTTAATAAAATGGTAACAATGAACACGCAACGATTGGCTTTAAGGCTCTAATACACTAGTAATATATGACTATTTAGCTCAAATATAGGATGCAAGTGGCTTGAGTTCTCCAGTGCAACCATTTTGTTATCTATATGGGTAAACAGAAATATTGCAATAATCGCATAATCGATTTCGATATTTACTTTATTAATCGTTGGCTAATAGTATTATCTATTTTATTTTTGACAAGTCTATTTTAATTTATATTTTTATTGTGAATACAAAACTTCCTCTGAACCCTACAGATTAACCATCATCTGTGTTATCGCTTCATAAAATACCAGGCGTTCAATTACATTTCCGAGTGTAGCTATTAAAAATTTCACCTTGGAGCTAGCTGGATGTAATTAGGCTGTCCAAAATGCTGTCAAATTTGACATCCAAAACGGCCGCCTGTAGGCACATTGATTTTATACTTTATTTTGAATAAATCTGGCTTCATATATAATGACAAAAACTTGTTAAAATGTATTATACGCCCTGGAAATTCAGTTAAAACACAAAAATATGTTGTAAAAAAATATAATAACGTGTATACTGTCAGGGATTGTTTAATTGCATACTAACCTAATTTTGTTAGTTAAAAAAAAGAAAATGATGAATTTCATGAAAATTCTTTATCACATAGTTTTATCAAGTTTTTGTCATTATATACGAAGCCAGATTCGTTCATAGCAATGCGTAAATTCCTTGTGTGACTCCAGGCGGCCATTTTAGATATGAAATTTGACAGCATTCTGGACAGCCTAATAGTATATTACATAACGTCATGGTAAGGTGCTTATTACAAACGAGACGGATTATTGTAATCGAGTGATTTTCTAAACTGCTAATTATCATTCCAGTTGTGTACTATACTCTTTTCTACGACTGTTTTTAAATTACGGATGGTGCGTTGTTTAAGTTTTAAATAATAAAAATAATTATTACCGATTTGAACCTCAAATCTCAAATAATGTCACTGTCACCGGTCAATACAAACAATAAAAAGTGTCAAAAAATCAAAACAAAGGTAACGCGATGCAGATAAATCTCGCGATTTGAGTGGTTCGAGGTTAATTTGATTGCTACACTTTACGTTCACTTGGATTTCATGTGCCTTCAATGTTTGAAAATACATAAAAAACAAAATATTTGATTCGGACGAATGGTTTGCCGAGGTCAAAGTCTTCTTCATTACCCGACCAAAAGACGGAACGTCCGCCGCGCAGCGAAGCGGACGGATGAACCGGATCCTCCACACTATGAGGATTGCGGACGAATAGGGAGTAGTCGGCTTAACGCACAATTGTTCCTAAGAATGGTTTTACTTATATAGCAAACTGTACGTAAGAGAATGTTTGCTAATACAGGAGTAGAAAAAGTAAATTATCTCCATTGTGTTCTAAATATATTATTCGTACTACCTTTCGTGATATTTGACCGTTTGGACCTTCCCCGAAATGAATTTTGTGGTTTGGTCGCCCCTGAACTGAATTTCTGACTACGTGCCTGGGCGTATGAACAGCATTTTTTAAATTAAATATATGTATAAGAATAAATAAAATATATGACCACTATGGAAATATGATTAACAGAAAATACGAAACTATATAGTGATTTAGGTTAGCTAGCATGCAAGGTGTTGTTGATTTGCAAAGCACCGTGGAGTTTACATGACGTTTGGTAGTTAACCTAAAAAGGTTATAGCTGGAGTTCCATGCATCCGATTTCCGATAATACGATGATCCGAAAGTGTCTCTATATTGGTTCAAGAATTCGAATTTTTATTGGTTAAAACTATTTTACATTTTTGGTGTTTTCATTTATTCTTTTTACGATAATACGATGTTCCGATAGTTTTTATGATATAACTCATTACATATAATACCATATGGCGGTGCATGTTTCATTTGTTGTTTGTGATATCATATAGATAATGAAATGGGAATAATAATGTCTGCGCATTATTTGTAATCGAAAACATCTTTAATTTTACAAAAAACTTACTCTAACGTTAGTGAAGCAACTAGCTTTGTTGGTTTTTGAGGTTAGGCCATATACCTAAATTAGCAAATTAATTTTCTCCAAACATAGCTAAAATATTGTTCTTGGTTGATTAAACGCATTCCTTGATCGGTTTTTCGCTCGAGCCATGAAAACTCCCTCAAAGTTGTTTTTTGCATTGTTTTACTAAAATAAAGTTGATTTAGTGTATCTCTATGTCTACACCATTAAATTTAGCCTAGATACCTAGAAGAGTTTTATCTTATCGCGTTTGATCTAAGATACTTACAATTTTCATTGTATTTTTTCAGAATAACTTATTCTAGGAAAATGCGATAGTCAACTTCAAGTAGTCTTAATTGGCCGAGTGAGATAACCTACCAAATTAGAAAACTGTCAGTGGCGTATATGTTTTGTTCATGAAAATGTCTACGCCATTATTAAAAATATTAATATCTGTTATCAATAAGAATTTCTACTGTGATTTTTCAAATAAATTGTTATAACCCTTTTTAAAAACCGAACAAAAATTAAATTTTTAACATCCTGCATCTTCGGAGCTTTATCGATCCAATGTTAACTAGACCCTTTCATGTTATTTTAAGTAAGTATATCACCATTAACTTAAACGCACTGATCTATCGAAGTCTATATATACATACATATATATATATATATATATATATATATATATATATATATATATATATATATATATATATATATATATATATATATATATATATATATATATATATATCTAAACTAGGACAGAAATTATATTTTTTACGGATTGCATGCTATTTTTATTTTCATTGTAAGAGTATTATCTGTTTGTGATTGTGGTGTAGGTCTCTCTAACATATCTTAAAAACTGCTTATGCAATTGACGTCGCATAAAAATCAAGTATGGGAAAAAAGAAATGATTGTCTTATTCAATTATCTTGTCAGATGGCTTACTTTGTTTTTTTACGAAGTATGTGGTCGGTGGACTTTGTTCAATGCCTTGTTTTGTGCTTGGCATTGGGTTGTTGTTATGGTGGTCTGGGAGCTTCTCTTTTCTTCTTGATTGCGGTTCTTTTCCAGCTCTTTGTCGGATGATAACGATAATAAATGTGCTTTAATGTTATCTATTTAATAGTAAGTGAAGTATTTACAGGATATTTAAATGTAAAAAAATAAAATGATTGTTAATCAAATTTTACTAAGAACTACAGCTCAACTACAATTTTTTGCTTGGCGCTCCGTTTCAACCACTCAGATCAGTCTAAGGACTTATTATTTAATATTTGCTTTTCCGATGAGTGTAATTTTTTTTTTGAATAGTGCTTTAAATAGGCATAATTGCCTTTACTGAGATGAGAGGAACACACATTTATTGCGTGGGGCTCATACCCAACACCCTCAAAAAATTAACGTCTGGTGTGACATATTAGGAAATCATATTCTTGGATAAACTTTTTATTCCTGGAAATTTAACTGGTCACAGTATTATATCCGACTGAGTTTTGTCTGAGAATTTCTTTTTGGTTGGAGGTTAACGTTAAAATCAATGTTCATCTTGTGGGATTTACTTAAGGCAAAAGATTATCGATATTTATTTTCAAGAAATTTAAATCAAGGCGGCCTTGAATTTTTTTTTTGGCAAATACGGAACTGCTGCGGAAATTCAAGAAATCCAACGCCGATTCACTTTTGCCGAGCATTTAAAAAAATATTTGTATCTGGATTCCCTGACCAGACCGAAGGTGCAAACTGTTTACATGACGTAAATGAAGTTTTAGGAAATATAATTCCAAATTTAATTGTGCAAGTCAACGATTTATGCGATTCCCTAAAAGCTGTTAACAGCCCTTTAACCGTATGTACTAATGAAAAAAAAAACACACTATTGCTGCATTCCTGCGCTACTTGCATAGAGTTTAATCATCAAAATGTTTTATCCGAACAAGCGACTCTTTTCTGCAATTTTAAAGCCTATGATTCTTAAAAAGAGAATTTGGTGCTTAGCAGTAAAAATTGCACAGATTTTATTATAAAATTAGAACAAATATTTTTGGAAAATTTTTCTATTTGGTCTTGCCAAGAAAACATCGGAAAACAATTAAAAAGTGAATTTTCCATTTAACTATTTTCTTGTACTTTTAACAAGAGTGCATATATATTTTAGTTTAAAATTTGCTACTTAGGACATTAAAAATTACATAAAGGTAAACATTTTTAAAGAATGTATGAAAGTTTAATTTTTCAAGTATTGTAAATTATATATATTATATATATATATATATATATATATATATATGTCTATATATATATTTATATAAATATATATATATATATATATATATATATATATTTATATATATATTATATAAATATATATATATATATATATATATATATATATATATATATATATATATATATATATATATATATATATATATATATATATATATACTGTGGTTAAGTATACCTAAACATGCCTGAAGATGTAATTGACCCTTTTATAACAGAAAAAATAGAAGATGACGAAAACCATATTGTTGATCGGCTTAATTTCCAGCAAGATAAAAGAATTTTTAAACAACCGCTTCTCTGGACGGTAGATGCACAATTAAATGGCTTGCCAGGTCACCTGTTGGACTATTTTCTTTCGAAACACTTGACAAATAAATGATTTGCTACAAAGCCATATCCAGAGGGTTGAGAAATGTGTTTAAATAGTCTCCCCCTCCATAGCAAAATCAACGTATTTGACCATTTCTGCTTTAAATTTCATGCAAAAAGGAAAAATTAGGTGCGCATACATATATACATATATATATATATATATATATATATATATATATATATATATATATATATATATCTTATAACGATTCCTTTCGAAAAGTATCTTTAGTTAGGAAAGGCAATTTTAGTTACAAAAGAGTATCTCAGTTACATATGTGTCACTCTGGTTAACTTCAACGTATAAATCCTATAAAAAAAATTGCAAAACGGGGTCAGAAAGTTGGCTGTCACGCTTCGAAGCGGCGCCGGCGCGCTCAACTCTTCGGCTTTATTAGATATAAGTTACTTTTTTAAAAGTATGTTAGATACTTTCAAAAATTTAATCAAAAAGTAACTGGTTACTCTAGAAACATACTTTGTTTTCTGGGTTTTCATAGGTAGTATACCCATATTAATCACTTTATTAGGTACTTATTAGATATCTATAATAAATATAGTTTAATTTAACAAAACTTACCAAGATATCAAAAACCCATTATGGCTAATAAAGGATCTACAAAATATACCGCTGAAGCTTCTACTTTATTATACTAAAAAACACACAATAAAAATAAACATTTAAACTCGTAAAAGTAGTTCAAAGCATATGAGAAAAACTAGTTTAAACTAAATACTATATTATACTCCAGGCGGTTAAACACTATTTTTTTTCTTTAATGGCTAGATTAAGGGGGTCATAAAAACATATTAAAAAGTTCTCCGACCCCGATGAAATCGCCACCTCATAGATATACAAGTTAGGTACAAAAACTTGGTTTTTGTACAATAACTTATTTTGTCCTTATCATGTCATACCATAAATATGACAAAATAAAGCTTATAAAATTCTCCCCATAAACGGTTTTGTAAATTTTTTACGTAACACCAGCACCATCGCTATAGCAGCCGCTTTAAGCTGATTAATGCGCGTCGAGTAAATTAACATATACATAGCACACCTATAGCGATACGCCAGTGAATAAAAACTGGGATTGAAGACACGCATCAGTCAGCTGAAAGTGGCTGTTATAACGGTGGTGCTGGTGTTACGTAAACACTGAATAGAACATTTTTTTGTACAAACATGTATGAACTTTTATTTTATATATCACCATATTGCGGCATGAACAACAGAAAACGAATTATTGAACAAAAATCAATTTGTATATAATTTGCATATTTAAATAGTCGCGTTATCATCAGAAGTGGTAGAATTTTTAATATGTTTTTCGTGACACCAAAGTCTAAATATCAAACTACTATTACCGCCTGAAATATTAACATTTAGTGATGTAGCCATATATATAAGATTTTTTCTTTAAAAAAAATAGTATGTATTATCAATCATCACTTTCTTGGTAATTACCGTGCTTTTTTTTAGTAGAAAGTTTACGTATGGTAACAAAAAGGAATAAAGTGTTTCTTATATAACATTTGAAGTAAGGAGTATTTAAAATATAAAATTGGTTCTAATCTAAAAAAATTTAACTGCAAAATATAAGTTTTTCAAATGGCACTAGTTCATTTTTTTGCTTTAACTTATAAACTATTACAAAAACTTACTTACACGAGCAAATTACTTTAATTTATTTAATTTAATTTGTTACTCCTAAAATATAAAAAAAAAGTCGAGACCAACTCAACAACCTTTATATTTATATATCAAGTTAAATGGAAGTCCATTTTATATTTAATATCCCTGTACATTTATCCCTTAACAAAAACGTTTTAAAATTATACTTGAAATTCAAAAATTAATTAATATACAGGGAAGTTCCATTAAGATATAGTACTTTTTGCTGCACTACTTTTTTAACCTAACTGTTTACGCGGAAATATTTTTATGTGAAATGTTATATAGTGACCAATTGGGTCACTATATAACATTTCAAATGTGTTTTGTTGACAAATTTAATCTACAAAGAATAGACAACGCAGTTTTGTTGACTTACATACTACTTAGCTCCCTGTGAAATTTTTGTTACTTACTTAACTAACTTAATACATAAATCCAACCTAATTATCTTGTATATATGATTTATAAAGTGCAACCAAACTGCGCTTTACTAAACTAAAATTAACACGAACACATAACAATATGCTTCCTTTTGATATCGACGTAAAAAAGGTAGAAGGAGTAGTAATAAAAAAGTGTCAATGCCCATAAAGCCGAAGAGTTGAGCGCCGCCTCAAAGCCTTTCCGCGATTTGCAATTTTTTTTTATAGGATTTATACGTTGAAGTTAACCAGAGTGACAGTGATATGTAACTGAGATACTCTTTTGTAACTAAAGTTACCCTTCGTAACTAAAGATACTTTTCGAAAGGAATAATTAAAAAAGTATCTAAATTACTTCAGAGTAACTTAGTTACTTTAAATATAAAATACTCCCAGCTCTGTTTATATATGTATATATATTTATATATATATATATATATATATATATATATATATATATATATATATATATATATATATATATATATATATAAATATATATATATATTTATATATATATAGGGTTATGATAAATTAAGGAATAAATTCATTATCTTGGAAATTAAAAAGGTAATAGAAAAACGCTCGTACCCGTCGATTTAGATTTATTTTTACGCATATTTAGAAATTATTTTAAACTATACAGGGTCACTCACAAAAGTTGTACAACTGTCATCTTTGATTTTTTCAATACATACATATATATATATATATATATATATATATATATATATATATATATATATATATATATAAATATACGCCTTATTTTTTTCTGCTGATTTGAATTCTCTATGAAATTCTAGACATTTTTGGTATAACATAACCTATACTTAAAATCAACAGTTATCGAAATATTATTATCTAAATAAAACCTGTGTATTTAATAACCTATCGGACATTTGTATACCCTACCTATGTCTGTCGCGTAATCCCAAAGAAAAATGACTTTGTCACTGTCACTGTGTTGACAAGTCATATAATTTATTTACGATCTGCCATTTTGATTTCAAATATTGACTATACGTTTAACAGAGAAAGAAAGAATTGAAATTCTAATAATGCTTGGTACTGGTGATAAGACTGGGACACAAAAAGAAGTTTGTCAGCTGTTTAACAACAGATATCCTCATAGGCAGTTACTCTGTCTGCAGTGAGCAAAATAGAAAGGAAATGGACGGATACTGGTAGTGTTACGGACCGCTTTGGAAAAGGTCGCCCTAAGATCTCAGATGAAAAGAAACTAGACGTTCTCTTAACTTTTCAAGATAATCCACATTCCTCAACTACTGACGCAGCCTATGATAATGATATACATCAAACAACAGTTTCCAAATTTTTGAAAAAAGAAAATTTTTATCCCTATAAAGTGAAATTCGTTCAAGAATTAATGAATGATGATTCAGATCGCAGAAACGAGTTTTGCGAAATTATGACCAACATGTGTAATCATGATCCATTATTTGTCAAAAGAATTTGTTTCACAGATAAGGCAACATTTTGTCTCAATGGAGAAGTAAATCAACAAAATTTTAGACACTGGGCACAAGAAAATCCTAACTGATACAGGGAAAGTCATACACAGTATCGTCAAAGTGTTAATGTATGGGCAGGTATTGTAGGCAATAAAGTTATAGGTCCATATTTCTTTGATTCCTCACTAACGGGGCAAACGTATCTTCAATTTTTGGAAGAGAATCTTATACCAGCATTAGCTACCCTACATCCTAATGTAAACGATCCGGATCTTCCCAGTGAACTGTTATGGTATCAACAGGATGGGGCACCACCCCATTTTGCAGCTGATGTCAGGAGATACTTAAATGAAACCTTTCCGAGACGATGGATTGGGCGACGTGGGACAATAGAGTGGCCGGCAAGATCGCCGGACTTAAGCCCGTTAAACTTTTTTCTTTGGGGGTATGTGAAAAACGAATTGTATAAAAATAAGCCACATACTATTGAAATTCTTAAGGATCGTATTCGAACTGTTATAAGAAATATTCAATGTGATACAGTTACTAATGTGCAACAAGAGTTTTTCCATCGTCTAGGGCATTGTAGAGCTGTAAATGGTGGACATTTTCAAAATTTAATAAAGTAGTTTTCTTATTTAATTTCTTGATATGTGTTTTATGTTTTATTTAGATAAACATATTTCGATAACTGTTGATTTTCAGTATAGGTTATGTTATATCAAAAATGTCTAGAATTTCATAGAGAATTCAAATCAGCTGAAAAAAATAAGGCGTTGGATTGAAAAAATCAAAGATGACAGTTGTACAACTTTTGTGAGTGACCCTGTATAGTTTAAAATAATTTCTAAAAATGCGTAAAAATAAATCTAAATCGACGGGTTCGAGCGTTTTTCTATTACCTTTTTAATTTCCAAGATAATGAATTTATTCCTTAATGTATCATAACCCTGTATATATATATATATATATATATATATATATATATATATATATATATATATATATATATATATATATATATATATATATATATATATATATATATATATATATATATATATATATATATATATATATATATATATATATATATATATATATATATATATATATATATATATATTAAAGCTATTTTATTTTTTTTACTTTTACTTTACTTTTACTCTGAAGTAATTTAGATACTTTTTTAATTATGGAAAAAGTATCTTGTAACGGTTCTTTAAGTATATAGGTAAGTATCTCTATTTACGAAAGGTAACTTTAGTTACAAAAGAGTATCTCAGTTACATATGTGTCACTCTGGTTAACTTCAACGTATAAATCCTATAACAAATTAAATTAAAGTAATTTTCTCGTGTAAGTAAGTTTTTGTAACAGTTTATAAGTTAAAGGAAAAATATGCACTAGTGCCATCTGAACAACTTAAATTTTGCAGTTAAAATTTTTTAGATTAGAACCAATTTTATATTTTAAATACACCTTACATCAAATGTTATATAAGAAACACTTTATTAATTTTTTCTATAATTGTAGTTAGTTGAAATGACAGATGAAAATAATTTTCAATTTATCATTGTCACTTTATCTCCTAAACAGATTAGTGAGGTTAGTTTTTCAATCCGACGTTTCTGATTCGAGCAACTATCAACAACTTCTTTAATTTAAATACGGACCTGGAATTTTTATTTTACTATTCGATACCTTTTATAACTTTAAATTAAATTGTGACAAAAAAGTTATATCATACCACTTGATTTTTTTGAGAAAATCCGTATTATTTAAAGAATTACGAAAAAACGTCATCTAGTGACCATTAATAGAATCATTACGGCACAGTTAATAGCTCTAAGTGTAAAGCAAAACAAGCTCTTTTTTCTAACACCAAGTTCAATGTAATTAATTCATCCAAAACAGAGATATAAATGTTTGAAAGGAAAAAGTTTAACCTTCCCACACAACTTTATTATTGAAAATAGGAAAAAAATTATAAATAGCAAAGGTTGCATAATGACCTGAAGAACACAATGCTTAGATTTTCGATAAACCTTAATATGGAAAAATTAAGAGAAAATTGGCATTTATATTTTTGAGTTGCTGTTAAGCCCCCTAGCGGCCATTTTTCGAACTTAAAAATAATTTCCAGTTATTTTCTTTAGCCGATTTACCCATAAATATTTTTTCCTTATAATTTTATGATCAACAGTTATTGAGTTCCTTAATGAATCACCCTGTATATATATATATATATATATATATATATATATATATATATATATAGGGTGATCCATTAAGAATCCATTCATAACTCGATAATTATTGATCATAAAATTATGGGCAAAAAATATTTATAGTTAAATCGGCCAAAGGGAATAACTGGAATTTATTTTCAAGTTCGAAAAATGGCCGCTAGGGTGCGTAACAGAAACTCAAAAATGGAAGTGCCGATTTTCTCTTTAATTTTCCCAATTAAGGTTTGTAGAAAATATAAGCATCGTATTCTTCTGGCAATTATGCAACTTTTTGCTATTTATCATTTTTTTTCTACTTTCAATAATAAAGTGGTGGGGGAAGGTTAAACTTTTTTTCTTTCAAACGTTTATATCTCTTTTTTGGATGAACCGATTACATTGAACTTGGTGTTAGAAAAATAGCTTTTTTGCTGTTCACTTAGAGCTATTAGCTATGCTGTAATACTTCTATTAGTTGTAATTAGATGGCATTTTTTGGTAATTCTTCAAATATACGGATTTTCTCAAAAAAATCAAATGAAATGGTATGCCTTTTTGGTCAAAATTTAATTTAGAATTACAAAAGGTATCGATTAGTCAAATAAAAAATCCAGGTCTGTATTTAAATTTAAAGAATTATTGATGGTCAATCCGAAACATCGGATTGAAAAACTAACCTCACCAATTTGTAGAGGAGAGAAAGTAACATTGACGAAGTGGAAATTATTTTCATCTATCATTTCAACTAAACCTACAATTATAGAAAAACGATAAAAGTTTTTTTTTAGTTTTCCTATAATTGTAGGCTTAGCTGAAACGATAGATGAAAATAATTTTCACTTTATCGTTATCACTTTGTCTCCTCTACAAATTGGTGATGTTAGTTTTTCAATCCGACGTTTCGGTTTCGAGCGACCACCAACAACTTTTTTAATTTAAATACCGACCTGGATTTATTTGACTATTCGATATCTTGTATAGCTCTAAGTCAAATTATGATAAAAAAATAATATCATACCATTCGATTTTTTTGAGAAAATCCGTATTTTTTTTTGAAAAATTACGAAAAAAACGCCATCTAGTGACCACTAATAGAATCATTACGGCACAGTTAATAGAAGAGCAAAAAAGCTCTTTTTTCTAACACCAAGTTCAATATAATAGGTTCATCCAAAACAGAGATAAACCTTTGAAAGAAAAAAAGTCTCTTCTCCCACCACTTTATTATTGAAAATAGAAAAAATGATAAATAGCAAAAAGTTGCATAATTGTCTGAAGAATACGACGCTTATATTTTCGATAAACCTTAATTAGGAAAATTCAAGAGAAAATCGGCTTTTCCATTTTTGAGTTGCTGTTACGGCCCCTAGCGGCCATTTCTCAAATTTAAAAATAATTTTCAGTTAACCCCTTCGGCTGATTTACCTTCGAATATTTCTTCCTCATAATTTTATGATCAATAGTTATCCAGCTATGGCCGGAGGCCATCCTTAATATATACACTACGCATCAAAATTAACGCACCACTATAAATTGCACAGCGTTTCAATGTGGATTTTCTTGCGAACCGCTGAACGGATTTTGATCAATTTTTTTTTAAATGTAGATTTGTTTATCGCTAAAAACGCCGCGATGTGAGTTTTTATTAAAATTTTAGTTTTGAGCGTATATAGGGGCCAACAATGAGAATAATTTTTCTCCAGAATATTTGAAACACCCTGTGGATCGTTTCAGTTGTAACAGCGTGTATACGCTGGATGCAAATTATAGCCACATGTTTTCTTAACAATTTGGTTTTTGTTTCATGTCAATATCTCTATTTTTAAATAAAATACAGAGTAAAAGATTAAAGCGCACTAGTTTATTTAAACAATTTAACAACTTAAAAATAACAATAATAACAATATTGGTGGCAAGGACAAAATTTAAAAAAAATTGAGAATATCAATATCACGTGTTTCCGCCTCTACTCTGAATAACGGCTTCACATCAACGACTCATACTAGACACAAGGCGTCTAATCTGCTCTTGATCAATGTCGTTCCATAAATTTGTGACAAAATTTTGAATGTCGTCAAGAGAGGCTGGTAAGGGCTGATGGTTTCTAAGTTGTCTGTCTATAATGTCCCACAAATGTTCAATAGGGTTGAGGTCTGGACTATTTGCAAGCCAGTCCAGAGTCTCAATACCCACCTCATGTAAATACTCTTGCACTATACGAGCGACGTGGGGTCTTGCATTATCGTGCATTAACAAGAAATGTTGGCCTATGCAAGGAGCAAAAGGAACAATATGTTCGGATAAGATGTCAGTATTGTACCGTTCACTGTTCAATGGACCACCACGTAAAGAAATAAGTTCTGTTCGGGCAGTCAAAGAAATTCCCCCCCAAACCATTACAGAAGCTCCGTTAAATAGCGTGGTTTGACGAATGTTAACTCTGAATAACGCTCATTTGGCCTGCGTAGTACTCGTACGCGTCGGTCGGAGCTGTACAAACAAGATTCCAGCTATAGCACGGTAGCTTAATCCTTCCTCGGCCAATGTAATTGCTGCTACGCATTCGTCACGAGACAAATTCCTTATTTGACGCTCCATAGCCAAAATTTTGACACTTTTCAAAGAAAAAATTGACACATAATAAACAAACATGACAGTTTGTCAAACTTGTTCATTTCATGGTCTACCCTATTTTAAGATGTTGAATTGTTAAAATAAACTAGTGCGCTTTAATCTTTTGCTCTGTATTTCATTTAAAAATAGAGATATTGACATGAAACAAAAACCAAATTGTTAAGAAAACATGAGGCTATAATTTGCATCAAGCGTATACCAACTGTTACGGCTGAAACGATCCACAGGGTGTTTCAAATATTCTGGAGAAAAATTACTCTCATTGTTGGCCCCTGTATATGCTCAAAACTAAAATTTTAATAAAAAGTCACATCGCGGCGTTTTTAGCGATAAACAAATCTACATTTAAAAAAAAATCATCAAAATCCGTTCAGCGGTTCGCAAGAAAATCCACATTGTATTGATGTGCAATTTATAGTGGTGCGTTAATTTTGATGCGTAGTGTATATATATATATATATATATATATATATATATATATATATATATATATATAATGGTATCCTATTTTGAATGAATTTTGCTTTTTTTATGAATCACTTGACACATAAACAACAGTGGGTAAACAGGGGTATGAGACTGACATAACATATGTAGTATGTAAGTTAAATAAACTGATAAGATAATATAATATAAATATAAAATCAAGCTAATCCTATATGATTTGAGTTATTTAACGACCGTTCATTATTACTAATAGAAAATGGCAGGTAAGAGATTTATCGATTTAATAAGCCAAATGTTTGATAATTTGAATTTTTATACTTATGTTATGATGGCAGAATAAAAATGATTATTCTGCATACAAAAATTTAATTTTATAGTTTATTATTGTCTTGTAATAACATGTGAACAAACAATTCCAGAAATCAATAAAAATACTTTATTTTGGAAATCTTCTTAAGTAAATATAATTTCAAGAGGATATCGGAGTAATTATAAAACTCGCCGATTTTTCAGTCTTATTAACCGATGAAGAAAAAAAAATGTCCGAAGTAAAATTATATTATTTTTTCGTCAAAATAGTCGGAAAGTCAGTATTTTTTCAAATTAAATCTTTTCTTGTTACAAAAAGCTTCATCTTCTTTTTTTTATTGAAAATTTGTTTGACCGATTTTTGGGACCTCATTAGAAAATGTTCAAATTTGTATATGATTATTCTATAATATACAAAATAATGTATAACCGATTGTTGAGTAATGAATTATTTCTGGACGGACAGTTTTTAACTAGCACCCATGAAAAAAAAAATAAAACAGTATTTAGTTGCAGATTTACTGCTTTACTAGGCAGTTCATGTGTCGGATCTGAAGTGCAAGATCCGAGAGGTGAGTTACAAAAGCAAAGTTCAGATAATTCGATATAGGTACTGCAAATATTTACGCTCCTTCTCAAAAAAAAATTAGTTTAATATTTGAAAAACAAGCAACCGCTATCAATTCATTTTACTCTGCGTAATATTGTTTGTAGAGAGAATAACTCCAAGCAACAAGTCCATATTTATACTATCTTAAAATATTCGCTATACAGGGGGCTTTATTTGAATTTCACGCAAATTATTTCACCTGTACAATTTCTATGCCTGTGAATTTTATAACTGACACTAAATACATCCATGTCACATTGTTGACACTTCAGTCGAAGAAACTACGGAAGATGCATTGATGCAATCATAGATAAAGCATTATTGGTCAGTTTGTTTATAATAGGTGCAATATTACAAATAAATACCATTAGATGTATATTTGTTTATATAATGCTTTAATGTCAAAACTAATAATATTTTATTTTTGGTTGTTTCCTGATGTCGGCACTTTTTAAGTCTCATTTACTTGCTTATTGACTTCACTTCACTTTACCGACCACGTGAATTTTAATCAAATGTGGCGATATCTAGTTCAGTCGCAAGTGCTTTGCTATGATATTATAATTTATTATATCGTTATATTCGTTATGCAAATTCCTTTGTCTAACTTGTACAAGACCCTTTAAGTTTTTAACATAATTTTTATACAACATATTTTGGTATATTTTGAGATAAGAAAACGGAAAAAAACGATTGGTTGATGATCCGACACTTTCATTTTTTTTCTAAACTTTAATTTTCAGCTTACTATTGGGTTGACACTCAAGCTCGTCATGGGTTAGTGCCCAGCACTGCCCTCCGTGGTGGACATGACATCGACGGTGCCGATATTTTTGTGGGTAGGGCATTTCATGATGGAGACTGGATTCCAGCCAAAGTTATGCCTTCAAAGAACGTCGCTTATATCCCTTACGGTGGTAAAGAGATTGCAGTGAATAAATTCCAGGCAAGTAGCGCTGTTAGGCATAGTATTTTTTTAGAAATAGTCGTTCTACGGAAGGTCTGAACTTATGAGTGTATGTGCGGGTGTGTGTATGCCCCTGTGTGATTTTTAAAATGAATTTGATATTATTGACATAATTTTCTTCATATCTGCAACTTCATATTCAAATAGCTATAAAACAGTAATAAAGGCCACAAACCAAATGAACCCAAGTTATATGTAATTAAAATAACAAAATAGATACAAGTTCTCCGTACCTTAAAAATATATCCCTATGAACGTTAAATAAAACTAGAATTGACATTCCAAAAAAAAATGAAATAATAAAATTACTCCAAATATAAAAACAATTATGTTGCTTGATGATGTATCGCTATACCTATGTGAACAATGACAATAAAAAATACTTAATACATATTTTATTGCAGATATATACACCAGAGTTAGACACGAAATTTTTGCGCCTGCGCAGAGTGTTAAAAGTGACAAAAATAAAGTTACCAATTAAAGTAAAAACTTGTAGAATATTGTAGTGGGGACATCGGTGCATATTATCGTAACTGGGCGCTTAGCATCTCTGCTTTTTAGCAGAGTATGAACTAGCCACTGTTGAAAGTACATTCGCAGGTCATTCTCAGCTCTAAAATATTGTCTGTTTTAAAAATTGTATAATTTTTTATTCATGCATCCGATTGTTTTCTGGTTTCATGGAGGTTAAACTTTAAGGCATGTAAATTATTTATCGTAATTATTATAACATTTATTTTTCGCTGGGATATATGGAATATCTGATCAAAGATCGAATTGATAATCCCTGTTGCGAGCAGTTCTATGCATTGAAGTCTGACCTACGAATTGTTTTCCGCCTATCTCCACGCTCTGCTTACGTGGAAACTGTAGGTAAATATATTTTGGATCTAAACTTTGCTAAAAAAATAAACAAATGACAATTGGAAAATAAAAAAATTAGCGTAGAATTTGTCATTTTAAATAGAACACCCTGTATAATATTATTTCAATAAATGGACATCTTCTTGTTGATTATAAAAATACCAGATTTGATACCTTTATCTTTAAAGACAACCGAGAAAATTTACTATAACCCTTCGGACGTCTAAAGAGACCAAAAAAAAAAAATTTCGACGCGAAAATTCACGAAGACGAAAATCCTAATTGGGTCTTTCTTTCCAAAATCTCGAATTATTGCAATGTCGTTGGAAAACTCGAAAAAAAAACTTTTTTTACTGAACATTTTGGAACATAATTTCGTTTTTCTCCATAACGAAACGTCTTGTACATGTCTGAAACATGATTTTTTTACCTTAATTTAGCTTCAACTTTCTTAAAAAGCCGTATACCCCTTTCGAGTTACTTTTTATACTAGGAGCGAATTCTTGAATTAAGCTTTTTTTTATTCTTACAGTGTTCATGTATTTTTGCAGTATCTATTAATAACTCCGGACCTGTACTCGGTAGACCCATAGAACTTTGATATGATATGGGTTCATATTTTAGCTAAAACTCTTAAAAAATTCAGATCGGAGCTTTAAACGGTTTTAGAGATACGATTAATTACCTATTTATTCCATTTTACTAGCATTTTTTGGTTAATTTTCTTCGAAATATGACACGCCTTGACGTTAATGTCGTAACAAACAAGGAGAATTCTAAAGGTTTATATGGGCGCACACATATTATCGTTAGTTTTTCGCAAAATATGACTATATTAATACACTTTGACATATTAATATAAGAAAATTGGATCAGCTAAAAGGTTAATTAATGACATTATTATTAATTTCAGTCTAAAAAGACTAATATACCGCAGAAAAAAATTCGAAATTTAAATTTCGCGCCTTTACACTGACAGCTTCTGTTAGTGTCAGTTGTAAATGTAGGTTAATAATCTATTGGAACTATCTTAAAAATCCTTTTTTTTTGTAGAATTACTGTAGTTTACTGTAGCACAAACAGGCATTATCAATGTGTTAGTAGGTTAGTTAACTCTAAAAAACAAACTGTATAATATGCTGCTTTTAGGATAATACCTACAAGGAATTATAATATCCGTATACTTCTAAAACCAAATATTAATTTTAACTTGGATTTGATATAAAACACAAGAAGGCCTCTAGAAATAAGAAATTTTGTCTTTGAATTAATAAATGTACAGGAAAGAGCCTAGCCGTGACATTGACGAGACCGGGAAGGTCTCAAGATTTAATACAATGGCCCGTCAAAATGACAACACCTTGTTTCCCTGTTTTCAGTGGCGTATGCACTGGTTTTTAGTTTGAAATTTAGAAAGTAATTTGAAAACTTATACTTTTGAAAGAGAATTATAATTAAGGTATGGACTAAATTAAACAAGCCAATTAGTGTGATACTTTATTTCAGGTGCCACTTTAACAAACATTTGGTGAAACGTTAGAATTCATGTCTTTAATAGCTCACTTTAGATATTAAATTTTACTTTTTACATAATAAACCTTTCGTCCAAATACCCTTATATTTATGCAGGGATTAAAGTTCAACGTTTGTTGTTAATGAGGCTTTAAAATTGACACTTGAGTTTGAAAGAGCCCACTTATCAAAGTTATAAAGAAATGTGGCAATTTTGCCGCCTGGGCAAAATAAATTAACATAGCGAGAACGCATTCTGAATGATAAGCGGTCGCTACACGTGCCCAATAATTAGAATAATTTGATCTAAATCTTGCTTCTAAGAAATACTTGCAACTAGGAATTTAACGGCCCAACCATATGAGAGCATATTTGGAAAAACTTGAAGCTCATTTGAAAGTAGTATTATGCTTTCATAAGCTGTAAAATGGATGGAGTGTTTTTTGTTTGTTTCGTTTCGACTGTTCTTTTGTATGTCTGCTTTCTTTTTATTACTTTACTTGAATTTAATAAATAAAACTTAATGATTTTCTTTAATAAGCAGAATGGTTATTTTTATAGTTGAACTAGGAAATTATATTTCTTCTTACTAAAATTATTTAGAAAATTTAAGTAAATAAAAAAAATCAACTCATTTAAGACGCAACAGGCCATAAATAATTTTATTAATACAGTCTAAATTACGTTTTAAATAAAAACCAGCACAAGTATTATTATTTTATTTAAATTTACTCAAATTGAATACAGAACAGAACATTAGATAAATACCTATTTACGAAATATCAACTTCTAATACACTAA
Organism: Kuschelorhynchus macadamiae; assembly: GCA_030620095.1. NCBI lineage: Eukaryota > Metazoa > Arthropoda > Insecta > Coleoptera > Curculionidae > Kuschelorhynchus > Kuschelorhynchus macadamiae. The sequence continues at coordinate 748,512 of JAUTXW010005279.1, forward strand.
TATGTTACTTGAAATTTCAGTAAAATTTATATTAATTATACAAATCTTATCATAGAATTACAAAAATAATTTTGGAAATGTTAATAAAATAATTAAAATAGAACTGCTATTATACGGTACCAAAAAATTTTATTGATTAAAAATGCTTTATTATATTTTAGAAAAATATTAATATTACGAATCCAATATTTTAAAAGTACTACCTTTAAACATTCTGGTTTGTAAAATAGTGTCATCTGTAAGATGAAGGTTACATAGGTACCAGAAGTTCCTTCATTTTTATTTAGTACTTCCTAGTTTGCATAAACTCTTATTAAACCAAAGTACAATATTCAGTTATGATTCTTATTTCCAAGTGCAGTAACACTCGCATAAGATGTCAATGTTTTTTTTTGTAGAAAAGGCAACTTATTCTCTTTACCGTAGTAGTAGACATAGTTTTTGGGAAAATTAGTGATGAATATGTAAAAACTGTCTCAATTTGAAATTCTCTACTTATTTATTGATCATTAAAATACCTATAAACTGCACCTCGTACACAAAACTTTAAATGCCTTTTTATCTCTCATCTCGCGCTAATTAGGTTATCTTAGAAATTTTAATTTTTCAGTTTTTTTATTTTACTTACTTGCGTTTACCTGTTTTTTGTGCATCTTGTATATTATATGGAATATTTTTTGTGGCCAATCTTACTTTTTTAATAGTCAAAGTTATGTACACCCTATAATATATATTGTATATTTATATATATATATATATATATATATATATATATATATATATATATATATATATATATATATATATATATATATATATATATATATATATATATATATATATATATATATATATATATATATATATATATATATATATATATATATATATATATATATATATATATATATATATATATATATATATATATATATATATATATATATATATATATATATATATATATATATATATATATATATATATATATATATATATATATATTATATATATTTTATTTTTTAACCAACAAGAAGCTTGAAATTTATTGAAATAATATTATACAGGGTGTTCCATTTAATATAACAAATTCGATGCTAATTTTTTATTTTCCAATTGTCATTTGTTTACTTTTTTAACAAAGTTTAGATACAAAATATATTTACCTACAGTTTCCATGTAAGCAGAGCGTCAAACTTCAATGCATAGAACTGCTCGCAACAGGGATTTTCAATTCGATCTTTGATCAGATACTCTATATATCCCAGCGAAAAATAAATGTTATAATAATTACGATAAATAATTTACATGCCTTGAAGTTTAACCTCCATGAAACCAGAAAACAATCGGATCCATGAATAAAAAACTATACACTTTTTAACACAGACAATATTTTAGAGGTGAAAATGCCCTGCGAATGTACTTTCAACAGTGGCTAGTTCATTCTCTGCTAAAAAGCAGAGATGGTAAGCGCTCAGTTATGATAACATGCACCGGTGTCCCCACTACAATATTCTACAAGTTTTTACTTTATTTTTGTCACTTTTAACACTCTGCGCAGGCGCAAAAATTTCTTGTCTAACTCTGGTGTATATATCTGCAATAAAATATGTATTGTGTAGTTTTATTTATATTTGTATATTTATTTATTATATATAAAATTACTCATATATATATATATATATATATATATATATATATATATATATATATATATATATATATATATATATATATATATATATATATATATATATATATATATATATATATATATATATATATATATATATATATATATATATATATATATATATATATATATATATATATATATATATATATATATATATATATATATATATATATATATATATATATATATATATATATATATATATATATATATATATATATATATATATATATATATATATATAGTTAGGTTAAGTCTGGTTAAATTATTTACCGCTTACAGAATCGAAATTTTTATTGATAGAATTTTTGGGATATCTTAAACGATGTAAGGTTAGATTAGGTCAGCTTTTTTTATTGATTTAAATTAATTTTGGGTTAGACTTAAAAAATATATTACACTTGGAATAGCTCATGAAAACACAAATATTTGGGCTACTTAGGGTTAGTTTTTGGTTACCTGCAATACATAAATTAATTAATAAATACAAGAAAAATTCTATATTTTTGCAAAAAACAAAATATCTTAAGTGTTTATAGAAATTAAAAAAATGTATGTACCTATAGGTATAGGTATATTCTATTTTTCCTAAAAAAAGTCTAAAAAATTAATTAAAATCTCCAAATGAGGATTTCATATTTTTTTGTTTGCCTTTACTGCCTGTTAAACAAATAACATTTGTTGAGAAATATAATCAACTGTTTCCCCTTCAGCACAGTATCAGACACCCATAAAAAGGGGAATATAATGTTAGATATTAAAACTTATTTTGTCTTATAAAATTGTTCCTAGAAACTCAACTCTAACTTTTTCTTCTGTTTCCATACTTAAAGTAATTTAAATGTTTTGACCTAACAAAATATTACATGAAGTGTTACGCTACTTTGTTTTTTATATACCACTTGTTTCTGAACCTAACTGTTTGATAATTTAAGAATTATGATTTTCATTATAATAACAATTATTTCTGCCTTTAAATCGGATTTAAAAGTGTCTAGTTAATTTCTTTACTTACGAAAATACAAATGCACTTATCGGTGGAACGAAATTTCTTTCTTCCTTGTACCGTTAATACGGATACGACCGCACGCCACACAACTTACCATTTTTTGTCAAATTGTTTTAGTCAACTTTTATATCGGTTCAATAGGCGTATTATTTATAAACTGCTAAAACTTAAGCTTAAATTTACAAAGACGACATTTTGACAACACACGTCAACAAATCAAAACGTAAACATCAGAAAAATAAGGTCCCAAAAATGACATAGTTCCGTCAAAAGCCTGCTAATTTAAAATAATGCATGGGTCTCTTTCCTGTTGTCTATTTATTCAAAGAATTTAGTACATAAAAAAACAGAAATATGATACATCAAAAATGTCATTTTTAATAAAACAAACTTTTTTTTTTGTTAAAAAATACCTAGTTTCTTTTATGCTAATCTTTGAGACCTTCTACCTAAAATTGGGGATCTGAATGAAGTAAAACATACACTACGACATGAAACAAATTACAGCAAAATAAAACCAAAACATAATAATGTGCATTATGTAATTACTTTTCTTGGAGTAAACTTAAACTTAAGACATTTACGGTCATATAGTCATTTACAAATTCATCACAAACACTTTATAATTACAAGCAAAAAGCCAGTGAACCAAGGTGAAACACATTTCTTCATATGGCTAATGGCTTGAAACTTATTGTTTGAATCAATATTAATTTTAATAATCACAAAAACTAATAAAATAATACACTAAAACAACAAACCTCATAAGAAACTCACGTAGGCAAAAAGTAAACAAAACGATTTTATATAGCAGTAATTTGACCGAACCAATCAAAAATTGGTTACCCTATTATGGCCACTGTCCTTCAAATTCACTGTATGGTATATGTACTCGCAGTGACATCTATTGGCAATCACTATATTATTAGAGTAGTAGAAATTTGGAATAGCGTATTTTGCACTCGTTAACCGTAACAAAATTCACTCGCTCGTGCGGAATACGCCATATTCCACACACACACACACATATATATATATATATATATATATATATATATATATATATATATATATATATATATATATATATATATATATATATATATATATATATATATATATATATATATATATATATATATATATATATATATATATATATATATATATATATATATATATATATATATATATATATATATATATATATATATATATATATATATGTGTGTGTGTATATTTAACGGACCTTGTATCCTCTAGAGCTATCCTGTATACTTTAAAAAATGTTTTTATTTACACAAAAATATAAAGTTTGGCATGTTTCACTATTTTTTGAATACTAGTTTTTTCGAGGGGGCCATCTCATTCTTTTTGGGCTACCCTGTATACTGGTTTACTGTATACTAACAAAATAGAAACATTTCTCTTATTTTGATGTAAGACATCTGTTCCTAGAAAACTAACCACAGATTTTACATTATTTACTAAATAAGGTTAAATTTAGACCGTAGGACAGGTTCACGTTTTAATGGCCATGTTAAATCTGAAACAAAAAATTTACAGAAAACTAGATTAACGCATTAGGGCAAACACAAAAAATTTGGTTTTATGAATCGTAATTTATAAACAATATCTGTTTATTAACATCTTGCTGTTACAGGTCCTTTGTGAGCAACACTTTGACTGGGTACCGGCACATGGTGGTCAAGTACCTGAACATGCCGTTATTGGAGGAAAAACATCTGACGGTGAAAATTTATATATTGGCAGGGCTAACCATAATGGATCAAAAACTGTTGGAAAAGTAAGCATTTTGGAAACATGTTTGTCTAGATTACTACTAGCACTGTGGTGCAATGCAATTTCGCCAAACTCAATAGCCTAATAGAAGTATTTGGAAAACCATTGAGTATATTTTGGCCATAGGTTAATGTAACTTTCTTTTTAAGGTATTTTTATTCGTGGGGCGTTGCCACTTCTACTTTGAACCAATTGCAACATCCGTTTTAAAAGTGAAATGCCCTGAATATTATTGCATTTTTTAAATTAAAGTTGGAAAAGCAGGGTGTATCTAGCATTCCATGCCAGGACTGTGAACAGTTGTACGTTGGGCAAACAGGCGAATATCAGCAAAGGTAGAAGAGAATAACCTTAGTATCAGAAATAAACAAACCACCTCTACTAACTGTATGAAAGGCGATTTTCGATAAACCTAAAGACACAAAAAATCAATCGGGTGGGATATAAAAGGAAGATTCGCAGTTACTAACACTTCAGTCTCTATTCGGCGAAAAACAAGGCTTCGAAAATCCCAAATTCGATTTGGCGAATCGTCAGCAGAACTCTTCGTTTCAGAGCGAGAATAGTGAACAGAGCACCCTGAATGAAATCGTATGTGTATATATATATATTCTTTCGCACCTTAAAAGCACCCAAATTCGTGCTATAAGCCATGGACGCAGTGCCGGATTAACGGCGGCGGCGAGGCGACCGAGGAAGTTTCCCCGGGGCCCCACAAACTCTCCCAATAATCCGAAAAAATAATAAAAAAATTAAAAGAAAAAAATTTTAAACAAAAAACTGAATATTATTACGATACGTATTGAAACATGTTTAATATTCAGAACGATTTACCCTCTCATACTACAACGATAAAACAGAGTTATGTAAAAGTGTTACTCTGCAGAACAACATTAATATACAGGGTGTCAATTATGTGACCATACAACAAAGGATTAATCTTTGCCTAATTCAAAGGAAAAATTTAAATAATAAAAAGTTCGATATTATTTAGTGACGTTTTTAAATATTTATTTGGCAGAGGGATTTACATACACGGTAAAACAGTTCTGTAAAGACACAAAATGAATTATTGCGTCTGCGGCATTGCAGGACATGTTAGAGACAGGTATTAGGGTATCCTTGTTGTGACATTGGTGTAAAGTGAAACAAAAATACATTAACAGTTTTGTAAAACGTATTGTAAAACACTGCAGAAAACTATAATATACAGTGCCAGTTAAGTATGTAGAAAAACATTAAGGAATTAATATTTGCCTAATTCTAAGATAAAAACGTCATTGAGGTTCCACAGCGACATCGCTTTTAACATACAGGGTGCGAAAATTCAAAAATAAATATATACTCTTAGTTTTTGCAACACCCTGAAATTAAACAGTTCGGAACATTGTCGAGACCTGTATATGAAAACTACCTCATACCCAATTTTTTCCCATCAACTTAAACTCTTATTAAAATCGGACGAGAGGTGTGAATTAAAATAATTATATAATTAATTAATTAAAAATATATTTAACAAATTTTTACGCAAACCACTAGTCCACAAAAAAAATATCAAGGGACCTTCTTCGTGCATGCAATTTTACCTTTTTTAACTTTTATAAGTTGACAAAAAAATAGTGGCGTGCATAATTGGAGGTTACCAATATCCCTATCTGTTTGAGTTTGAAAAGTGGCTAATATACTTTCAAAATTTAGCTCTCTGTACTAGCATGTGCAGTCTCAATTAAATTGCTTTTACCATATTGGAAAGAAACACAATACATTATAATTTTTTCCAAAGAGAAATATTAAATCTGAATTATCTTTTGAACTACTTGATATTGTTTCAATATTTTATCTGTTCTGTTTTTGCAGTATATAATACGTTTCAATGTTATTTTTTTTATAGGTTCACCCAAGCCACAAGACTCTCTACATTCCTTTCAATGGCAAAGAAGTCGCACACAAAGATTATGAAATCCTTGTTCTCAGACCTTAGGTTAATTAAGATTTTTTTATATACCTTTTTATAATTTAAAAATAAACATAATACCGTTACTTATAAATACTATTATTTTTGTAACTAAGCAGATAAAGATAAAACATCTAAATATCTTTTACTTATTTCTTCGCCACCGAGAGTTTTTCTGTTACTGGATATTTATTTTGCAGTAAATACACGTTCAGTGCAAGATTCGATAGTTGTTAGAGTTGAAATTTGATGTCAAATTCAGATATGAAATGTTAGATGAATAATTCAAGGAGTTGTAGTGATGTTTTCATTCATAATAATCTGTTTCTATAAAAATGTCATTAGCGAACAACGAAATTCATATAAAGAACGAAAACCGTGTTGTCAGATCTACCCCATATAAGCCGCAACCTCATTTAATATTTCTTTGTAAACTCCGTATTCAACAACAACAATAATAATTGAAATAATTATTTGTAACAGAACCTTATTTCTACAATCACTAGATATAGATAGGTTTTATTTTAAAAAGATGCCTTAAATACCTGGTAAATTTTCAGAAGCTATAAAGTATTCAAAATTCATACCGATTTTTAAGAAAAGGAAGCGAATAATATCATAACAGCTATACAAAATCAACTGGGTAAATTGTTTAAGAAAGTTAGGACTGATGGGTGTTAGAGGCTTGGCTCTAAAACGGAGCTAGGTCTTTCTTATTGCGGCGTAAGCAATTATAAGGAATTAACACATGGTACAAAATAAGAACAGTTAGATAAAACAATTATACAATACAAGGAACTCTTCTTTCTTCTACATTATTTTTAATAAACAATAATGATCTTTTCTCATTAGCTAGTCTCGGAGTTACATCCGTTCTTTGCATGGACGACTCAAATTTGCAAGTGCAGAGAATGAAGACGCAGTAGATACATATTATATCCAACGAGACTATAGATAAGGTGTCACGATGATCAAGTGATAACGACCTTACTCTAAACTTTCCCAAGTCATACTCTATGACATTTGTTCAGGGCCCGTGCGAGATTGTGAGGGGCCGTGGGCAAAATAATTTTGCGGGGCTCTTTAGAAAATATTGACGTTTAGAAAAAGGGCCTTCCATTTATACTTCGATTTGTTCTGTTTGTTCCAAAAAAACAAGACCGTAAATAAAATCATTCTCATAAGAACTCCAGATGGGTAAATTATACCTACAACAAATTAACGATTAAAATGTCTAAGGTTCCCATGAGATTAAAAAACAACGTCGGCAGAATTACTCTCCGGTTTATACAGGACGCGCGATTTAGAAATAAACTACAATTTTTGCTCCATATATTCTACTAGTGTTGTACGTGTGGTCCTATAGATAACATCTGAATGGTTGATCCTAGGTGAATCAAGAAAATACATAAAGAAGCGTCTACGTTTTCACTAGAGACTGGTATGAAATAAAGCGCTATCAGTGTTAAGGGTGAATTTTGAGAAAATTTGAATTGTAGCGAGCAGGAATTCTGTTTGCCATTGTTTGAACCTTACTTACCTCCTGGGGTAAAAACGATTAAATATATCAAACATTCAGTCATTCTGCTACAAGATATAAATTTACCTGTTTCTTATCCGAAGTCGAAAAATTGGGTAAAATCTAGTTTCGAGTAGAGATGCATTCGTTTTCCATTGGCCATTGAATTTACCACTTTTTCAAGTTGGTCATATTTTTAAGCCGAGATACCTCCAAAATTTGCAAGTATCTGTTGATCTATCCGGAATTCTGTCTAAATAAAGTTAAAGCAACTATTTTATATACGAAATGAAGGTCGTTATAATAAAAAATATTAAATATAGGAATAGTCAGCAGATTTAAAGGTATGTATATTTATATTTTGATATACTTAACAATGTTTACTTCTTCCAATATGTTTAGTAACGGCTAGTAAAGTAGTTTTGGAATAATTGATTTCTTCGATATACGCTAGACTTTGAAGTAAATATGCGGTATTCTGTATTGTAAAGTGTCGCTGACTTTAGTATGTTATAGTTATATGGTTTAGTGTTACATATTTATATACGTGAAGTTCAAGCTATTCGGCTCAGAGTAGTGGCATTTTCCAGTAACCGGGGGATTCAACAGCAGATTTAATTTTTGACATTAAGGACTGGGTATATGAAGTCTCCGTTTTTTCTAATTTCTAAAGCTGTTGCGGGGTAGTATGCTTATACTGAGAGACAGTCTTCAATAGTGACCATTAAACAGTTGCAATATATTTTAAATTTGCATCAAAAATAGTCTGGGTCAAAGTCTCGCGGGATTTTGGGAATAATGGACGTAGGTCTTGCATGTATTTTTATCTTTTCTAACCTCTAGTTTTTAACCCTATGTCTATAAACCTTAATCATGATCACAAATACTCATATAAACATTTAATGATCAAAGAACCAATTATAAAGAATAAAGGACGTAAATTTAAATGTGATATATTATAAATAACAGAAAACAGTCAGTTCAGTGTTTAATTCCGACTAAATTTCTCCAAGCCGCTTACAAGTATCTCTCCGGTTATCCGCATTTTTTTGTTATGTTTACTGAACGTATCCGGATCATATAGCAGATTAGCAGGCTCACTTTCGTAAGCGGGAGTAAACGTCTTCGTTTGCTCAGAGGTTCTGACCCCTTCGTAAGCTGAACCTGATCCCGATCTTTTACAATATAACGATAATGATCTAAAATATTTTTTACTTCGTAGGGACCTGTATATTTGGACACCAACTTTTGGCTCCTACCTTCGTTGGCAGAATTTGTTTTTCGTAGAACCGCAAGGTCTTCCACTTTATACTGATATGATGCTTTTCGCTTAGCATCATATCGTCTCTTTTTTTTCTTCTTGTTTTAGCCTCCTTAATTAATGGAGAATTTAATTCTTGTATGATATCAGCAGTTATCTCGTTCGCTAATCGACAGACGATAAGGACTGTACTTTACTGGCTTATCACCTGTCAATTCTATTGAGATTTCGTGGTCCTTTATTCTGCCTAACTTGTTAACGTTTAACGCAAAGCAATCGCGATATTTATTCTAAAGCAATAACAGTTAAGTTAAGATCAATATTTGATACGTTACCATCTACATGACCTTTTAAATCAGCAAGAGTGAACTTTAGTAAATTGGGTTTAAATCTTCCAATTACTTGAGGTACACATCTTTCACCTCCTGCAACCAGTTTATTGGCATCAAAACGTATGGGATGTATGGAGGTGTTTAACATAGAAATTTAGGTTTCATCTGATGATCAAGATCTCGACGACATATCGCCACTGTCATCCTCGTTGGACTTACGACAATACCTACATGATCTGGAGGGATTTCTGTGCTTGATTTAGCCACAAATTTAATCTTCTTCGTGATGGCATTCTCTTTATTCAGTAAAGATCTTCCAAGAATAACAGGCATATTTTGTATATGGTCTGGAACAACAAAGATGTCTACACCAGTCTTAAAAAGATCTACCTCAAGATCAGCGTGGGCTAAGGCTTTCGTAGTACTACCCTGATATCCATTAACAGATATATCGCTCTCATTTCATGTTAGCCAAACTTTTTGAGCATCGCTTTGGCGAATAATGACCACTTCGCAGCCAAAATCTACAAATCAATGCAGATCTTTACCATTTATGCGACAGGCGACATAATAATCGTTGGCATCTGATTTTTGTGTGGAGTTGCATACCATTGCATTTCCCGATCTTGAAGGCTTATTATTTCTACAGTTGTTTGCCACATGATCCAATCTCTTGCATATGGTACACTCAACTCGTGGTTTGGGGAATTCTCTTTGCATGTGACCCCAGTTCATGGCATTTAAACAACCACTTTTTGAATAAAAGAACAAAGTGTTTACTTCTAAAATTGCTCTGACTATCTTTGACTTTTGTTGCTGCCGAGTTCTCTTCGCGACAGCGTTGTCAGACTGGTCAAGTTTTTTTTAATACCAGGATCTGTTTTCTTTTTAATCAAGAATATTACCAGTCTTATTACTTCCCACGTAAAGGGATTTTTTCGGAACTATATTTTTCACGGTTCCTAGATGCCTGAAAACATGTTTTCTCAATTCGTGGCTTAGCTAAAAAATCAGTTTATCGATTAACTCAGAACTCTCGCCTGGATTAAAGGGGGGAGGGGCTACATGAACTATAGCACAAAGCTACAAAGCGTTCTTTTAGTAAAATGTAATTTAAAAGTTGTCAACCTCGCCTAGATAAGGGGTCCACTAACACTTATTACTCCCAGGCCTCGTAAGTAATTAATAAGGCCCTGCTAAGATTCGGGTAAAAAAACAAGAGGAATTTGAAGTTGAACTCGAAATATTTTGATAGAAATCCAATATGAAAAAACAATATGGCGGCCAAGTGAAATGTTAAAAAATATTATTACTGAAAAGCTGCTTATCCAATTTATGTGAAATGTTGCACAAAAATCAGGTATTAGGTAAATTCTGAAAGAACCTTCTTACGTATGAACAGCTCATTCCTATACATGAGCAGACCGGCTACCAGTCCTACTACAATAATTATGCAGCCAGTCAATCCTACAGTCAGTCCACACAGGAGAATAAGGAACTTCCGATTTAGTTTATTTGGTTTACTATATAAATACTTTTACAGAAAAATAATTTCGATAATAATAATAATCAGAATAATGTGTGTAATCAATAAAATATCTTACCTTAAAAAGGCAGCTAGTTTCTCTTCAGTTTCAATGGACCTAGTAGCATTGCATCCGTCTGAGAATATTTCATTGAATGATTTCGTGCACTTTTCAAACTGATTTTGATTCGACCGAAAATAGTTGGTGAACTGTTCATAACAAATTTCTTTAGTTAAAACAAATTCTCTATGAGTTTTTCTTTTTCATGTACGAATTTCTCGCTAACTTTTTATCCGTCACCAGGGCGCTTAATATCATTTCGGACTCAAACTCGTCTTCCGAACCGGATTAAGAACTAAATCGAAGTTCAATCATTTGTGAATTAGCAAAATTCACTGTTTCAGAAGGCCTACCGCAAAGTGAAACTCAAGTATATGTTCTGCCAAGTGAAACTGCGATCATAAAATAAAACTAAACTATGTTAAGTTTTTCTTGAGATGATTATCCCATAGTATAAAGAAATTGAAATAATGAAAGGTTTATAAAAGAATAATCTATAGGTTGTGCCATTAAAAAAAAATCACAAACTGGTATTTTGTTGACAGATTTGCGATGTATATTCTGAAATGTAGAACAAAATGGTGGTCTAATAAAATATTTCAAAATAAAGCCTAAAAAACTACTTGGTAGATTAATTTCAAATTTTATGCAAGAAATAATTGCGGTATAATAGAATAGAATTCTGCCACAAATTCAAGTGACGGAACAAAATAACGCCACACAAAATGATTGTGATGATCGTGGAAAAAAAATCAGAGTTTTACATATCTTCGCGTTTTAGCAATCATAGATGACAAAAAAATAATTAATAAAAGGGAATATTTACAATAATGGAAGTTAGGTAAAGAAAATTTACCGATTTTTTTTTTCTAAATATATTTGAAATTTCAATAAAGAGTACAGCGTATTACATAATTAAACATCATTTATTTCCTTTAAATAAAGGCGATGGAAGTTTGTCAACTCCGTCTCCGCAGAAATTCTTCAGCCTAACCTCCTAGTCTGTGTGTTTTGTGCTGGCCGGCTTTTTGAATTGATTATGTAAATTTCTACATTTCATTTGTATTTTTAGTGGGTTTTATTTAAATTGTGATGTAAATAGACAGTGTAGCATTATGCCATATATGTGGTGTGTGCCTTTTTGCAAAGGAAACTATTCCAAAGACACTAAGGCCATGTATTTTTACTGAGATTTTGACCATGCCTTTAAGGTACTATATACTTATACTATAACCAATAAGCTTGGTAATGAGTAAACTAAAAATATTTAATTCTTAATAAGTAGGCTACCTAGACAATAAACGTTTTGTAACTATAAATTTAGAACTTGTTTTAAAACTTTAGTTTATACTGTTTCTACTGGAATATATCATAAATACTCGCATAAATTAATTATTCAAATCCATCTACATTCTTATATATGGCTGTTTTTCATCTCAATATCTCTCTACACCTTTATTGGTGTATTGAAAATTGAATTAACTAAGAGTTACTATTACTGTTTTATTTGTTTCCAATAATTAATTCCAAAGTAAAGATCTTGCTTAAAACAGTAATAGTGTATGCCGCGTTTGCGCATACCTTCACCTACGACCGATGACATCACGTCCAAGGACATTGTCCTTGTGTTCTAGGAGTTGTTGATTTGAAGCATTTGGAAGGTTTGGTGTTCTACAACAAGGTACAACTACTATGTGTCTATAAAAACTTAAGGTAAATGACATAATTTCTTATGCTTGCTTAAATAATATTGTTTATATTATGTATCGAAACATTCTGACTAGTCTACATATTGAGATACGTAATTTTATTAAATATTTGCTTAAATCAATTTAAAGTTAAATATTTTTATTCAGTTGCAAAAAAGCCAAAAAAATTTTTGTTTGTCAATCTAAACGCAACAAATAATCTGAACACATTTAAAAATAACATTATAGATGGCTGCAAACTATCATTTTTTTCATATCTAGGTTACATGTCAAACAAACTGACATATTTTAAAATTTTGAAATCAATTCTTTTCTATTATTTAATGTTTCTCTCTTACGATCGGCGCACTGATGAGTCCCGATAGGATGAAAGTATTTGTACAACTACCATGTGTCTATAAAAACTTAAGGTAAATGACATAATTTCTTATGCTTGTTTGGGTCCGGTAAACTATCCTGACAGTCGACTTTTGCATATTTTTTTTTCCAGAAAGTACCCATTTGTAATATTACATTTCAAAAATAAAAATTGCAGAATATGCAAGAGTTTTCCTAAAAAAATTAATTAAAAGTCACACTCGGTCACAATTTGACAGCCTTAAAACGAAAAATTTATCAATGTTGCCAGATTTTAGATTTACCAATTTGTTAGAGGAAATGAAATGACCAATTGAAAATTATTTGGACAACAGAATTGTAATTATTTATTGTTATTATTATAGTTTTAATGAAGGTTTTATTGACGAACCTGGGCTCACCTAACGTTAGCGGAACAGATTCACCTAACAATATAGTTTTTGTTACAGAAACATCCCGCTTTCAATATAGACTCGGAATTTGGTTGGCGCGCTACCGCGCGCTATCTTTACAGAAAACCTAACTAATCCTAACCTAATCCGCATTTTTATTAATTATAAGTTTTGTTATAAAAAAAATGAGTTTTACGTGTATCATAACTTATAGGTATTTCTTTAATTATGAATATGGCAACGTCGCATATCAAAGTAAAAACAAGCATGGCGATGGGAACAGTCGGAAAGATGTTTGAAATCAAAATTACCTTTAATTTGTATAATAATTACATCTTAAAGTAAATTTTGAGTGCTGATGAGAGTTTTCCACACATTTTCTCAATTTGGACTGCTAGAATGGTAGATAAAAACAAAAAGAAACAAAAATAAACGAGATTTAAGAGTGTCAACATAGTTTACCGAAACCGCTTGCTTAAATAATATTGTTTATATTATGTATCGAAACATTCTGTTGACAGACTAGTCTACATATTGAGATATGTAATTTTATTAAATATTTGCTTTTATGAATTTGAAGTTGAATATTTTTATTCACTTGCGAAAAAGCCAAAAAAAATTTTGTTTGTCAATCTAAACGCAACAAATAATCTGAACACATTTAAAAAGGTCACTCTTACGTTACGTTCATCATCTTTTTGTAAAAGTGAAACGACTAACTCTTCCAATTGGGCTATGCATTTTTGTGATTGATTTTCAGTTATCTGTGCAGTTGAAGTACTGCTTTGTGCAACGTTTGCATCAACAGACTCCACAGTTTCGATAACTGATAACTTGTCAGCACAGTGTCTAACGTTTAGATCACTAGTGCCTATCAATACGTCCCTATCTCTAACATGCGTGTATGAACGTGCTTCATGCTCATTTGCAGCCCGGTCTGCCGGTACCATTTGTACAATATCTATAAAGCTGCAGTTTCCTTACAAGAAATCCACAACAACAAATGCTATTACAGTTGTTCTTGGTACTTTAAAAACTTTACTAGCTCGATCAGCAGGCATTCAATGTTTAACAGCATTGACCGCTTGTTTCATGCCTTCCTCCGAATACTGGAATCTTTTCGCTTTGTTTATCTCAATTCACTAAGTGTATGTTGTTACCAAAGCGAAAAGTTAGGTGTCCATAAATAGTACAAAGTTAAGTCAATATAATTTCTTTTTAAACGTTTAGACAGAATAAGAGTAAATTTGAGACTGCTGTTAATGCACATAGGAAAAGAGAAATATTGTACCATTATCGACACTTTTGTCGATAAATGGTACGAAATCTAAAAGCGGATGTACCTCTATAGTGCAAAATTTTAAACGTATACAGATTTTACGCCAAATTATTGGCAAAAATCATAAATCTTAAACATTAGGTATATACAACTGTCTTCATAAAGTAACCTAAAAATGTTAAGCTAAAACTACTATAATCAACTATTTCTTATCACTTTTCACAATGATCTGCATCAAAACACCTGTCATGCAGAAAATCGTACAATTAAAATATTTCCAGAGGAAAAGGGAAGTATTGTAATCGTGAAAAAATCACACTTGCGAGATCCTCACGTTTCAGGGTCCCTAGATGCCGAAAAACATGTTTTCTCCATTCCGTCGGTTTGTTCGTTCGCGGCATAGCAATAAGCTGAAAAAAAAAATAGTGGCGCGCATAACTGGAGGTTGCCAATATCCCTATGTATTGTTGAGTTTGAAAATAAAACATATAAAACTTTCATATCACTTATCGTGAAAATTTGGTTGAGATATGTTTTGACTAGCTCTAGAATGTCATGCATAATGATGTAATTAATTTTGTTTTTTATTAATAAAGATTCAAGTTTATTGTTTCTTCTGATGGGTTGCTAGGAAAGAGATGTTTTACATCAAAAGAAACTAACTTAGGGTTAGTTAGTTAATGTGTGCCATCAATTGTCAAAAATTAATCCCTTAATATTTGTTTACATACAAATAAAATACTATTGTGTGAAAATTCCTGATAATGAATTTTTACACGACGCGTTTCGCTAACACAATAGCTTCGTCTGGTGTATACTACAAACTAATTTTAAAAAGAATTTTTACATTTGATATTAAAAATGTCTGCCTAGCCTACGGTCCCTTATTTAAATTATATAACCTAATTATTCTAAGGTACAAAAGGTGGGTTTTTTAACCACAATAACTTTAACTCTAGTAACAATATTTGGAATTTCAGAAAATGTTGAGTAAAGGAGAATTGTTAAGATCTATTTGGCAGTTAAGTGATAAATTTGTATCTTTAAGGCGGTTTATTTCTAAACTTTCCAATAAATTTAATTTAGGCCCTTTATTCTCTACATGAAGGATCTTAAAATCGTCGTTAAACACATGATCCTCCCTGATAATATGGCTTGTTGAGTCATGTTTATTGTCAATAAAAATGCGTTTATGTTCGTTTTTTTAAAGTTGTAACCGTCTGTGCAATGTATGTTTTTGGGCATGAACCAAAAATGTTAACTGATAGACTCCCTGACTTTTCATTTGTATTAATTTTAGGTTTTGTGTTTTTCAGAAATTTTCCTAGGGAATTATTAGTTCTGAGAGCGATTTTTACATTCTTCCTGTTAGACACGTTTTATTTTTAAAGAGGGCTTTCCGCAGTGTGTTATTTTAAAACATTTACTATCATCTCTACGATTGGAGTATATTTCATTAATAGTTTTGTACCTTAACTTGATATTCTTTATTTGTTTCACTACTGAAACAGGGTAACCCTTATTAACGGCAATTTCTTTAATTAGATTCACCTTATCATGAAAACTTTCTTCTTATAACGGGACGCTAAAAAATGTATGGATCATACTGTGAAACGCTGCTAATTTCTGTTCTCTGGGTTGTGAAGACTTGTAATGGATGACAGTATCAGTATGTGATGGTTTATGGTAAATTTGAAATGAATATTTATGCAGTTTCTCTTTATTGTTAAATCTAAGAAGTTAATGGAGCCGTTATCTTCAAACTATAACTAAAACAAGTAATAATGTCATCCACATACAGATACCAATAGACATATTTATTACTCAATGCATGCTGATGAATCATTTTTTCCGTGTTATTCATGAAAATCTCTGTGAGTATGGGGCTTAACGGATTTTTTATAATCAGACCTTCTCTACTATTGTAGCAAATATTATTGAAAAAGAAATAGTTTTGGTTGAGATGTTTTAAGTAGCTCTAGAATGCCTTGCATAATGATGTAATTAACCTTGTTTTTTATTAATAAAGATTTAACTAAGTTTATTGTTTCTTCTGGGGGGATGCTAGGAAAGAGATGTTTTACATCAAAAGAAACTAGCTTAGGGTTATTAGGTAACTAAATGTGTGCAATGATTTTAATTAATTCACCTCGATTTTTAATACTATATTTCGAGGTAAACTTACAGTAATATTTTATTTTGCCTATTATGAGTTTCGAAAGTTTGTATGCAAGGTGCTGAAAAGTATGATACAACTTGTCTTATAGGGTGGTTCTCCTTATGCAATTTAATAAGGGAGTATAGCTTCGCGACTTGGGTGTTCATAAATTTTACTTTAAACTTATCAAAATTTTTCAGTAAACTACTTGATTGTTCGATAGTATTTTTAATTTGTTTTTGAAATGACTCTTGGGGTCTTTCTGTAATATTTGGAAACTTCCTGAACTTATGAATTTTAAGGTTTTTGTTGTGTATAATTGTTCGTCCATAGCTATGACTGTATTCCTTTTATCAGCTCTGGTGAAACTGATATTCTCAGTTTTTGTCTTATTTTGAACAGATTTAAGGACTCAACGTTAGCAAGTAATATTATCAGGGAAGCTAATGTGTTTAACGACGATAAGATCCTTCATATAGAAAATAAAGGCCCTAAATTAAATTTATTGGAAAGTTTAAAAATAAACCGTCTTAAAGATACAAGTTTATTACTTAACGACCAAATATATCTTCAAATTCCCCTTTACTCAACATTTTCTGAAATTCCAAATATTGGGACTAGGTTAAATTTATGAGCCCCAGATTTAGAAATAAACCTTACATAAGGGATCGTAGGCTAGACAGACATTGTTAATATCAAATGTAGAATTATTTTTAAAATTAGTATGTAGTATTTGCCAGACGAAGCTACAATGTTAACGAAACGCGTCTTGTAAAAATTCATTATATGGAATTTTCTAATTAATATATTAGTATTTTACTTCGTGTAATGGAATTTCAGCCACTAACGTTCAATATTTGAAACAAGCCTCGACAGACTTATTGGCTAAATATTACTACAAGTTAATTTTTTTAAAGAGTGCAGTGAACACACAGAATGTTTGGAGTTTTAACATGTGTCTGAAGAACTAGGTCACGCCGAAAAACATTAACCTGAAAACACATAACGTGATTAGAGCAGCACAGTGAGCCATACTCGTGGGAAAGTGGAGATGGATTATAGAAGAAAGAAATATCCAATACAGTACCAGAGACTCTCGGTCTTACAGTATGTATCTTAAAGTAATACACCCAGAATATAGAATTCGTTATATTAGATTACTCGTCCCGCACCCATGTTCAGGAAATTATCCACAAAACTTATGTTAAACAAAATAAGATACTTAATTCTCTTATTCGTAATCAAACAAGAAATGTACCTAGACTTTCCAGTAATTCAGAACACAAATTCTTTGATCGGTTTGTAAACCTTTCCAGCACTAATTTCACATCTAGCGAAATTAAGTTATTGGAAAAGGGTTTCAAATATAACATACAAAACAGTTTTAATATTAATCAGTCTAAATTATTAGGTGTAGAAACCGAGCTAGAATTAAACAATCTCCCTCATAATATGGCTTCGAAACATTAGTTTACTGATATAATTAGAACAGAATTTTTGAATTCCGCGATAACTTTTAATAATGAACGTACAGTCTTTAAATCTATTCAAAATAAAACAAAAACTGAGAATATAATTTTCACTAGAGCTGGTAAAGGGAACACAACCATAGCTCTGGATGAACACTTATACATAACAAAAACATTAAAATTCGTTAAGTTCTGGAAGTTTTCAAATATTACAGAAAGACCTCACGGAGTCATTTCTAAGATAAGCACTATCGAATAATCAAGTAGAGTTGAAAAATTTTGAACCCCCAAAATTTATTTTAGAGGTTTACTGCCTTATTAAATTGCAAAACTGAATGAACTACCCTATAAGCCCAGTTGTATCATATTTTTCAGCACTTGCATACAAAAACTCTTAGTAGACAGAAGTTTACCGCGAAATATAGTATTAAAAATGTAGGTGAATCAATTAAAAACTGCACACATTTACTTACCTAATAACGCTAAGCTAGCTTCTTTCGATGTAAAAAAATCAATTTCCTAGTATCCCGCCAGAAGAAACAATAAATTTAATTAAATCTGTATTAATAAAAAACAAGGTTATTTACATCATTATGCAAGACATTCTAGAGCTACTCAAAACATGTCCTAACCAAAACTCCAAAACTATTTCTTTTTCAATAATGTTTAGCACAAAGAGAAGGTCTGATTATGGGAAGTCCGTTAAGCACCATACTCGCAGAGATTTTCATGGAAAACATGGAAAAATTGATTCATCAGCATACATTGAGTAATAAATGTGTCTATTGGTATGGGTATATGGAAGACATTATTACTTGTTTTACGGGCACAAAGACACAATTGAACACATTTTTAAACTTTTGGAATTCAATTTACAGGAATAATAAATTCACGTTAGAGGTTGAAGATAACGGCTCCATTAACTTCTTTGATTTAACGATCAAGAGAGAATTGTATAAACATTCATTGCAAATTTACTATAAACCATCACATATTGATACTGTCATCCATTACAAATCATCACATCCCATAGAACATAAATTAGCAGCGTTTTACAATATGATCCATAAATTGATTAGCTTCCCGTTAGCAGAAGAAATTTTTCAGGAAGAGCTTAATTTAATTAAACAAATTTCAGTTAATAATGGCAACCCAGTTTCAATAGTAGAACAAATAAAAAATAACAAGTTAAGGCACAAAACTATTCATGAAATATGTCCCAATTGTAGAGATAATAAATGTTTTAAAATAATAACATACTGCGGAAAGTCCTCTTTAAAAATTAAACGTCTTAATAGGAAGAATGTAAAAATCGGATCCAGAACTAATAATTCCGCATTCCAGCCATATTATCAGGGAGGATCATGTGTTGTGTAACGACGATTATCATGTAGAGAATAAAGGCTCTAAATTAAATTTATTGGAAAGTTTAGAAATAAACAAATTTATTACTTAACGACCAAAGAGATCTTAACAATTCTCCTTTCCTCAACATTTTCTAAAATCCCAATGAGGCTAAGCTAAGGGTTCAGTTATAAATCCAATACAGATTATTGTATCGCACTTCACTTTGCGGATTTGTACGGTCATTTTTCATTTTAAAACATTCAAATTGCTTTGTTCTTTTCTACAACTATTGTGCAAAAACACAATACATTATATTTTTTTCCAAAGGGAAATATTAAATGTGAATTATCTTTTGAACTACTTGATATTATTTCAATATTTTATCTGTTATGTTTTTGCAGTATATGTTTCATTGTTATGTTTTTTTTATAGGTTCACAGATGCCACAGGACTCTCTATATTCCTTTCAATGACATAGAAGTCGTACACAAAGATTATTAAATCCTTGTCTTAAGACGTTAGGTTAATAGAGATTTTTCTGTATATATTTTATCTAATTATCTAATCTATCTAATATCTTTATCTAATTTAAAAATAGACTTAATACCGTTACTAGATACTATTATTTTTGGAAATAAGCAGCTAATGATAAAACATTTAAATATCTTTTATATTCCTTTCCCAAAGAGAGTTTTTCTGTTACTGGATATTTACTTTAAATACATGTCCAGTGCGATATTCTATACGAATTGCAATTTAATGCCAAATTTAGATATAAAATGTTAGATGAATAATTCAAGGATTTGTTGTAGTGATGTTTTCATTCATAACAATCGGTTTCTATAAAATCCAATTTCATCTATCGTGAGGTTAATAATAAAGTTTTTTTTTGTAACAGACGAAATAAAAATGTCATTAGCGAACAACGAAATTCATATAAAGAACGAAAATCGTGTTGTTACATTGCAATATCAACGATTAAATAATTTTCTAGAATCAAACAAAATTGTATCTTCTCGCCAACACTCCAAATAATATACTACTTAATATATCTCTAGATAGTGTAAGACCCTCTATATTTTTTAGTATTTATTTTAGCCAGAAACGAATAGTCCTTAAATATTCTCATATATATTTTTCTTCGGGCAATTAAGATAATCCTATCGATCTGTTTTGTTTTTACCGGATAATGCTTACTAAGCATAGCGCTCGCTTTGCGATGCCGAAAGTATTAATAAGAACTATATAATGCTTTCTTTATAAGTCAAACACATTAAAGAAAAGGCCCAAGGTTATACTTATTTGTTATTTGTTTTAATTCGAGTTCTGGTTTCATTTAAAGTAGTGTAATAAAATCAGATTCACAGTAATTGTGCTACTTTTGTGGTAGTGTTAAGCTACAAGAAAGGGTGAGTTTTCTCACAGGGTATTCTTATTTCTACATATTTGCCTTAAACGATATTTTATTGTTATTATTATGATTATGATAATTCAAGAAAGATCCAATTTAAGATATATTTTTAATTACCGTCTGTGCGTTTGTTGACTGTCTTGCCTGTGGTATCTTGACAATTGTTTTATTGTTTCTTGTTGGTACCTTGAGCAGGCCTGGGACCATTGTACGTCTCTTTAGGGCACCTAACAAGGCTCTGTGTCTGGAGGGGACGCTCGAGTTTTGGTGTCCATTGCACTCCTCAGTACAGAGTGTTATTGTAAGTGGTCTAGATCAGAGGTTGCTATATCAATCTCTCTATTATCTTCTGTACAAGAGGGACACTTCTTACTTCTAACAAATCTTTACTCTTACTGTGTCTACTGACTTAATTCTACTGACAATATAGTACTGACATAATGACTGACCTGCTCTATACTGACTACCTAGAACTTATTTTTATATGAATTCCCTAATTTAAGATGCAGTGGCGTATCTGTAAAATTGAAAAAAGGTGTCTATAAAAGTAATTTGGGGAGTATTTGCTACGCCACTGCTTACTGTACTACAATGGTTTCTTTTAATGTTTTTATAGCTGAACCTTCCCAAGCTTTATCGACATAGTGTAAATGAGTTTATGATAGGTTTTTTCGGGTATAATATTTGGGGCGGAAGAACGTGCATAAAATAGAATTTGAAGTAGAATTTAAAATACATATTGTTTACTTAGAATTTCCCTTGCAATAAACGACCATTAAAGCAGCTTTTGTCGGAAGGTTCCGCCGAAATATAATATAAATATTGCATTTACGTGTCAAACTATCTCTAGACTAATGAATATATAATACTTAAGACTATTCACAAATAAAATGACTATTAAATAATGGGGTCACAACACCTCCCCCTAAATGAGAGATTTTATAATAATGAAATTGTTAGAAAATTTCGTTCCTGAGTTAAAATATAAATTATGATACAAAATATACATCCTTGTAATTGATACTAATATTTAACAAAAGTATTATGTTCGAAATGATTTTACAAAATTTGCTATGAACTATGTTCTTATTCTATATTATACTAACCTATATAATATTGAAAACTGTTTTTTTTTATAATAATTAGGCATTCTAAATCTACTTAGATTCTACTAAAGAAATTTATTACTTATAATAAAACATAATATTATTACTTATCTAATTGATCGTCTTGAGGACGTGTGACCAATAGCTCTGCGAGGCGTGTATGATATACCTGGTTGATCGTCCTCAGGGTGATCATCATTATTAATTCTATTAGAAGTTTCACTAGTATACTGAGCTATATATCTATTACTTCTCGGGGATGGTTCAATGGTTTGATTTACCCTTACGCAAATATTTGGTATTATTCCACAACAGGAAGTTTTTCTTATACATTTTGAATATATTTTGTAAACAATAAATAATAATACAATAACAGATACAATGTACGCTAAAACAGAACCAGAAATATTATATGTTTACAAAAAAATATTTTTTTCAAGATTTTCTGTTAGCTTTTCTATGTCGTCTAGTTTATGGCTAGCGATGTTCAGTTCAGGAATGTGCTTTGAAAGAGTCTTATAATTTTCGTTTATTAAAATTTCTGTCAGGTTAATGTTATTATTTTTTCACAACAGTCCTCACTAATTTCTAATGGCGGAACAAACTCACTAAATATTTTCGACTGAAAGGCGTTACCGTGAGGCACGAGCATCGTTGAAACACTATACGCTTTACACTGTTTTCCTATGGTGACACTGCCGCAATTTTTTAAAATAACGTCTACTGGTTTATGTTGATTAATACATGAAATGGTTAATGATTCAGGGCAAGGCACTGCAAACAGCCAAGTATTAGTTGTAAGTAACTGAATAAAGATACCTCTATTAGAATTTAATATATGTTTTTCGCATACTTCTGGAATTTTATTTGTTACTTGAAGTAACTTCATTTCACAGTTTTCCACTAAATGAGCCAATGAAACTGGTTTTTGTTGCTGACAAATCATTTTATCATCCGTTATTTTTATAAATTTATTATATTCGAGATCAGAGAAAGTTATGAACTGCTGTTTTGTTTCGTCTATTGCAATGTATTTAGAAGATGGTTGAATCAAAACAAATTGATTAGTGGCTAATAGCTTAGGAAAGGCGATACCTTATATAGGTAGAATAATTGTGCTTCAACTAAAGGAATATTAATTATATAAATTAAATGATTATTTTCAAAGTAAACTTTTAGTTCAATCGTTTTTAATATAAGATTAGAATGCATTATATCAAGAGACACAGCAAAATCTAAACCATGGGGAAGAGAATCCGTAACTTGTTTTAGTTCATCAATTAGGCGAACTGGTGTTAAAATTGCTGGGTGTAATAAACCCTTTTTGGCAATAAGAATTGCATCAATCAAAGTCATTACTTCGAGTTGTAGTTGATGTAACATCATATTTGTCAGCGTAATGTGTTCTTCTAGATTGCCTTTTAAGTCTAAAAATTTAATATCTTTTTGTTCTTTTTCTAATTGTTTGGAAAGAATTTTAACATTATTTTTTAAAATGTTTTCATTAAAATCTAAGGTTCCAATAGTATTGTTGAAATTTGTTAGTGTAGACTTGACAACTTTAGTTTGCTCTTTCAAAAGAGCTAATGCTGAACCCTCATTTTGCGATAAATCTGAAATTTTGCTATCATAATATTTCGCGTCTTCTTCGTCTAAAGTACCGAATAGAATTTTTGTAGCCTTTCTTGAGCAATTTGGTAAGAGGTTTTGAAATTTTCGCAAAATCCTTTATAAATTTTCGATAATATCCGACAAGCCCTAAAAATGATTTTACCTCTTTTTGATTTACTGGTTGAGGAAACTGTAAAACACATTCTACTTTTGAAGGATCAGGTTTGATGCCATAATCTGTTATAATGTGACCTAGATACAAACATTATTTTCTTAAAAATTCACATTTTAATGGTTGAAGCTTTAAATTATGCTCCCGAAACCGTTCAAATACCTCAATTAACCTTTCATTATGTTCTTTTAAATTATTAGCATAAATTACGACATCATCTAAATAAATAAAACATTTTATGCCACTAAGACCGCTTAAGACCGCATTCATTAACCTCTGAAAGGTTGCCGGAGCTCCTTTTAGGCCAAAAGGCATCCTATTGTAAACAAAATGCCCCGTAGAAGTACTAAAAGCTGTCTTATTTTTATCATTTTCGTCCATTTGAACCTGATGAAATCCATTGGCTAAATCTAAAGTTGTAAAATAATGCGATTTTCCTAATTGGTCTAAAATATCTGTAATATTAGGTAATGGAAATGCATCCCCTGCAGTTATTTCATTAATTTTTCTAAAATCTACGACCACGCGAAATTTAGGTAAACCTGATGAATCAGTTTTTTTAGGAACTACTAATAAGGGACTATTCCAAGGACTGTAAGACGGAGAAATTATTCCATCCTTTAACATTGCATCGGTTTGTTCTTTTATAACCTCCCGATGTTGAAAAGGTAATCTATAGGGTTTAATATTAATAGGTCCCTTAGTAGGGTCTGTAGAAATTTTATGTTTTATTGTGTTTGTACAAGAGAGTTTATCACCTTCTAAATAAAAAATATCGATAAAATTTTCACAAATTTCTAGAAGTGAGTTAGTTTCCTCGACATTTAATCCTTCTAAGTTGAGAGAATGTTTCAATTTTTCTAAACGTTAAAAGTAATTTATATTCGTGTTATTTTCAATATTATTATTATTATGACTAAGCTCTATAATGTCAAATTCACCTTTAGTGATAGGTTGTACGTTAACTCTGGGTAACGCAATTGTTAAGGGTTCATTAGATATATTTAAAATACTAATTAAACATTTATGATTATGTACTTTGGTCAAAGAAGAACCTATATAGGGATTTTCAGCAAGTTGTTTCGATTTTACGATACCTTCAGTACCTGAAACGTTGGCCAAAGCATAAGTTATCATTTCACATCTTGGGGGTATAGTCGTTAAAGTCTCTGAAGGCAAAATCTTAAAGCAATTGTCCTCAAAATAAACAGTTTCTTCTTCATAATTAATTTTAGTTTTATATTTTTGCAAAAAATCGCGGCCTAAAATTCCGTCATTTTTTATAGGAATGCTATCTGGTACGATATGAAAAGGATGAATTAATATTTTATTATCTTTTAATTGGATTGTTACATTATATAGACCTTTCGTAAAAACCGGTTCTTTACTTATACCTTTTAGTTCAATAATACAGTTTTGATCTAGCTTTGAATAGTCTTGTAAAATCGACTCCTTTAATAAACAAACATCAGCCCCTGTATCTAACAAAATTTGCAATTCTGACTTTTTAGTGCCCAATGAAGTTATTTCAATTATATCTAACTGTTTACAATTATTAGAGAATAATACTGACTTAGGAGACATATTATTTGAATTATTACGAGTTGGTTTGATTTTAATATGTTCTAGTGGATTCTTATTATTTGAACAGCCACTGTTTATACTGATTAAACTTTTTACGAAGCGCTTGGCGGGCTGTTCACAACCAAGGCTTCGTTGTCGTTTCCCGAAAATTCTTGGACAGATGTAGTTGGTTGTGGAGGAGAAATACTAAGATTGTGTTGGAGGCTACTGGGGGGTAGAGACGTTATAGTTTGTATTTGATGAGAATTATTGACAGGTTCATTATTATAGTTAGGACGGTATCATCGCTGTTGTTGAGGTATCTCTGAAAGCATTTGAGGTCTGTTTGAACTACGGGGATTGATATAATTTTGACGATAATTGTTCCCATTATAATTATTGTTAAAATTTCGTGAATTTGTATTTTGCTTGTAATTATGATTATCGTTTCCCCTGTAAGAAAAATTACTTCTAGCATTAATAGGTTGTTCCCCGTTATAATTTTGCCCATTTGAAGAATTTGCGTTAAAATGTTGTTGTGGACTGAAGCTTTGATAATTAGGATTATTAAAATTATTTCTTCCCATATTTTGTTCATATTGTATAAGTTGCCTACATTGAGAACTTATATGATTGTTTTTATGACAGAACATACACAAAAGTTTAGGATTTTGGTTATTAAAATTTCTATTTCCCTGACCCACAAAACCTACATTTTTAAAATTTGAATTTTTTGCTCTAACGTTGTTTTTGAGTTCCATTTCGATTGCTAATGATAATGCCCTGTCTAAATCTGTTGTGTTTTCAGCAATTACTCGAAATGTATTTTTTCATCATTTAGCCCTTGTCTAAACGTGTTTACTAAAATTGACTCTAAATTTTCTATTAATACCTTAGCAGAATTATGTTCATAATTTAAATGACAAGTTTCTTTATATTTATTATGCAGGTATCTTAATCTATCTCCATATTCTGTAACGGTTTCCCTAAAGTTTTGTTTTATATTCATTATTTGAGTTAAAAAACGAGAAGGCGGTCTTTTATCCGTAAACTGTTCTAAAAGAAAATCTCTAATTTCGGCCCAATTTAAATATTCTTTATATTGTGTCACCTCTTGAGCTTTACCTTTTAATTTAGTACCAAAATTTAATTTAGCTAATTTATTTTTTTCATTTTCTTTCACAATATGCATTACTGCGTCACAGTTTTTTAGAAAAAATTGAAGAGAATTTCCATCGCCGTAGCCGTCAAATGAATTTATTAAATTTAATACATCAATTGCATCTTTTCCTTCAGCCATTTTTTTGTTTGTTAAAATTATAAAGATTAAATACTAATAAAAATGTTGGGTAAAAATTTAAATATAGATAAGTTATACGGTCGATTATTCAATTACTTTTTCAACACACAACGTATTTGCAGTACCTTTCACAAAATAAATATATCTATATAATTTCAAAAATGCATAACATATAAAAAAAACAAATAGTGTCACCACAACAGGAAAATAAAAGAAAAAACTTACAGCTTCATCCTTAGTTAGCTGGAACGTAAGGCGAATTTCCTCGTTTTCTTTCTTCTTCTCGAAACTTGTTGCGTACTGGGCGCTCCTCCAAGTCTGTTGAAACTTCCTGTCTTTGGTATACCGATGTGGTTTAACTGGTGTGATTCCTGCTGCGTTCTAGGCGCTCCTTCAGAAAACACGGGGTAGTATATCCAGATCCGCTGCCACCAATGTTATGTTTTAATATTTTTATTACTCGCCGAATGCCACCACTGTTATGATTTAATAATTTTAGTATTTTGTATTAGCACTGGTAGTAAATGTAAACACTTCAACTTGTTTCAAATCTCTCTATTATCTTCTGTACAAGAGGGACACTTCTTACTTCTAACAAATCTTTACTATTACTGTGTCTACTGACTTAATTCTACTGACAATATAGTACTGACATAATGACTGACCTGCTCTATACTGACTACCTAGAACTTATTTTTATATGAATTCCCTAATTTTAGATGCAGTGGCGTATCTGTAAAATTGATTAAAAAAGGTGTCTATAAAAGTAATTTGGGGAGTATTTGCTACGCCATTGCTCACTGTACTACAATGGTTTCTTTTAATGTTTTTATAGCTGAACCTTCCCAAGCTTTATCGACATAGTGTAAATGAGTTTATGATAGGTTTTTTCGGGTATAATAATATTTGGGGCGGAAGAACGTGCATAGAAATAGAATTTGAAGTAGAATTTAAAATACATATTGTTTACTTAGAATTTCCCTTGCAATAAACGACCATTAAAGCAGCTTTTGTCGGAAGGTTCCGCCGAAATATAATGTATGTCTAAATATTGCATTTACGTGTCAAACTATCTCTAGACTAATGAATATATAATACTTAAGACTATTCACAAATAAAATGACTATTAAATAATGGGGTCACAACAGTATGTTGTCTTTACTGGGACAGTATAACAAACAAGACAGTATTCTGTAAATAACCATCACAATAATTATAACTCGAATTATAATGAGCAGATCTGAAAGATTTTTTTTATGCAATTTGATAAGCTTTGCTAAGTAAACGAATTCCTATTTTATTACATTAATATTTCAGAGCTCATTATTTTTGTTTAAACTTAGTTAAGTAAAGTTTTGTAGAACGAGTATGCTCAGATGTGTTTTCTATTTATTTTAGGTATACTACTGACCATCCTGAAATAAGAGTCATAATTTAATTCAGTTTTTATTTTACAGTGTTATTTCATCTTTTGTCATATAGTTTGGTTAAAAAATATTTTGAATAGTACGTTCCTAATATAACGACATTTTATTAAAAGACTAATTAAAAATATATAAATAAATAAATAAACTTTGGAATTTTGTTCTTATAATAGTAAACAACAGGCCACTGGCCTATTTTTATGACATTTCTTCTATTGTTTTGTACCTAATATTTTTTTCTGCTATAAAGTAGTCACACTAGAGATACGAAGCAGCCTCCAAAAAACGAACATATTTTTTTATTATAAAGCGGTTAGTTAAAAAAAAAACGGTAAACATGTCAAATTTCTTTTAATTCCTTCTACATTAAATATCTTTTACACTATACAGAGTTGCATTTGGGAATACAAGAATCTCCAAACATATAAATAATTTTTATATTGTGGATATAAAAAAAAACGGTAAAATAGAATAACTTATTTCCCTTTTTTGCATATAAAGGCAATTTTTTGTATTAGGCTCATCCTTTTAAGGAGGTGAAATAGCTCACTAAAATTAAAATTAAAATTTTAGGTTTTTCTTTGAACCACCTCTTAAAACGCCAAATCTAGTTTGTATTTTGTATATATTTTTTTTCGACTACATTTATTCTAGGGGTAAACAGCTCTTTAAAAGTGAAAATATTTTTTTGTTTTAGAAACTATTAATATTTTTAAAAAATAGTAAAACAGAAATATTTTATTATTTCGATTTGGGATTTCCTTATTTGATAGGGTCTTTAATATTTAAAAAAAGATATATCATCTAAGGGCGACAAAATGGTTTAAGTCTAATTTTTAAATGGCTTAAAATATTGATTTTGTGTTTTCAATAATAGAATATCATTGATATTTCCGATACATGACCGTTTGTTGTCAAAACTAATTTTTAGTCCAACATTTAAACGATATTTTAAAAGGTATATTTTTAGGATTTTGCGTACTACATTTTAGTGTTTTGGGTATACACATAAACGTTATATATCTATGGGTATACATGTTTTTAGATTAAGAATTGACAGCTATCAGACTTCTTATAACACTTCACTGGGCGAGTGTTATATTGTCCTTGCCATTTTCAAAATTCCGTATTCGTCGTAGTGTAAAATCGTACTTCCTGTAGATCTATCTATCCAAATAAACTTTTTCAAATTCGGTACATTTTTAAAGCACACTGGGGGCTCTCAAACGGTATCAAACGAATCTTCGTATCATTTTTGATTTTTCTTCCATTAATGATTTCAGTTTTTAGAATGTCCTATGATACACGATAACTGTCGAAAAAATTTAAATATCGATTTGAAACTTTTAAGAAACGTCCCTTTTTATAGCCTCATGAACCCTATTGAAAATGGGCGCGATCGA
Source organism: Kuschelorhynchus macadamiae (assembly GCA_030620095.1). Taxonomy (NCBI): domain Eukaryota; kingdom Metazoa; phylum Arthropoda; class Insecta; order Coleoptera; family Curculionidae; genus Kuschelorhynchus; species Kuschelorhynchus macadamiae. The sequence goes on from JAUTXW010005279.1 coordinate 778,373, forward strand.
AGCTTGAGCCTTTAGACCTTGTTTTTTGGTCATAAATAAGGGTCCATTGAACATCTTCTGGTGGCAAAACGGTTCAACTTTATTGTAAAGCGGTGAAACATGTCACATGTCTTTTATCTCTTGCTACATTAAATATTTTCTACACTTTACAGGGTTTCTCTTGGGAATACAAGAATCCCGTTTCGTAAAAAACTAAAAGGAATCTAAAAGAGCATAGATGAGTGAAGAAACTCTCATAGAACGATATTATGAAAAAAATATAAACAAATTATATTTATGGTCGCTTTTTAAAAAAAATTTCATTTACATTTTTTTCTGTAGCTCCTTAAAAATGAGTTTTAAGGAAAGTTACCATAAGACATAATTAATGAGAAAGCGAAAGGTACAAAACACCGTTTGAAGTTTGTATCTAAATGCTATGGAAGAAAAACTACTTGCGTGCACAGCATTAAATATTTTTTACCGTGTGGTGTTTTTTTATCTGCACTGACTGAATGAAATGTATTATAAATCAGCCCTCTACCTCTTGAAATTTTGGGGTATTTTATTCATAAAGTATACTTATTGCTGCCTCAAAGCTCTGCCAAAAATCTGACCCTATGATATAAAAACTAAAAAAGTTCTATGTTTTACTTATTGTAAGTAATATAATCGTGAAAAATCACCAACCGAGATTTTTTCAGATCTTTAGGTTTCAGGATAATATGTCTTATAAGTTCCGTCGTCGGTCCGTCTGTCGGTTTGCCTGCCTGCCTGTCAGTTTGCGGCAACTACCAGATTAACTTAAAATTTTAGTCAAAAATTAAGGATCATGAGGATGACCTGGTAATATTTTGGTACAAATCCATTATTACTAAAAAACTAATTGTCCAAATTACCTCAAATTTTGCACAAAAATCAAGGGTTACATACAACTGGTAATATTTTGGTATGAACCCAAGATAGCAAAACAAAATGGCGACGTAATAAAATGTTTAAAAAATCATCATGAAAAACTACTTATTAAATTAATTTCAAACTTTGTGCAAGAATTAACTGTGATATAGAAATAAACTGGTAAGATTGTGGTACGAATTTAAGATGGCGAAACAAATTAGCTTTCAATGAAACTTTTTAAAAAATCAGCGTGTAAATTCTTATTCAATTTTGTAGAAAAATTAAATGTGATAATGGGATAAATTATAATGACGTAACAAAATGGCGGTGCGTGTCAATGTAAAAGCTACTTATTGAATTTATTTTAAATTATACCCAATAATCAAGCGTGGCTTAGGTAGAAAGAAAAAGACAGTATGCGTGTCAATGTAAAAGCTACTTATTGAATTTATTTTAAATTATACCCAATAATCAAGCGTGGCTTAGGTAGAAAGAAAAAGACAGTATATATATGTGCTACTAAATGACTATGTACTGAACTAAAATGGGTCACACCTCACTATTCCTAATAAAAGGAAATAATCATAACGAGAGAAATTCCAGGTAAAGGAAATTTACGGATTTTTTAAAATTAAGCTTAATTCTAAAGGGGACATTCCAAGCCAAATATAATCAATGTTATTTATTATTTATAAAATAGCAAAGCAGATTCAGAAACTTCAATCTATTTTGTACAACTTTCGAATTTACTATTTGTTTCTACAACGTACCTAAATATTCAAAAATCTGTTTTAAAAAAAGTCTGCATATAATTGCACACATTTTTCTTGTAATTTGAAAAACATCCGAGGGCAACCACAAGGGCATAGCATCAAGTTGACTTGAATTTCAATCAAGTATAGCGGCGGCGCGGTGTGGTTATAGCCGCTGTCAGAAGTAATGAATATATTTAGGTAAATTTTATTTCATTTTAGTGCTTCAAAAACAATTTTTTGGGTATTTGTGAGAATGGCATGGTAAAATTAAGATATTATTAGAAAGATAGCCACAATTTGGGATACAATACTTTCCCCAATTTTGTAAAATATCTTTAAGAAAATTTGCTATCATTCTCAACCATAGATATATAACCAAGAAGATATATATATATATATATATATATATATATATATATATATATATATATATATGTATTTATATTTTATAAGAATCACACATCACATTTGCTACTCTACGTGTGTTCATAATCTCTTTAGCTTCATAATACAATATGATTTTCTGTAAAACAGTGTTGTCAGCAATATAGATTCTTGTAAAGAATGTTTTCATATTTAAGTCTTTACTAATGTAACACTTTGCATTTGTAGCTGCATTTCCGCAAACAGAAATATTTTGTGTTTGTTGTTACGCAAATTATTATCATTAAATTAAATTGAAAGTTTTTTGTTTTTGGTAATAATTACTAATCGTTTATGTTCAACTCATGTTCTAAAAATTTAGGCCAACAGTGACAACGTCGCGCGCATGTTTATTCGCCGATATACGTCACGATACCCAATATTAATTCGTAAAAACTCGGTAGACTGGTTTATAGTATTTTATGTTGTGCATTGTTTTTTCAAGTCGGAATCTGTAATTTTTGCGGATATTAAGTTGGTAAGATAACTCTTTGAAAGTCCTTAAAATTGTTCTCCGGTATCAAGTTTGTGGAAAACTAGATACTTTTAAGCCGGAATTGTCCTTTCGCAGGTAGGTTAGGTTAAGGTTAGAACGCCACCCTTTCAGTAGCGTAACAATTAGCATCTTTGAAATGAAATGCAAATGATGAGAAATTATTGTTCTTCACAAGTCGTTTGTTGTGCAATTATAATACCTATTTTAGTAGATACAATTGGTAAGCTCTTTGATAAAATGTGCTACAATAAAAAAAAAATTAATAATTTTTTTATTTCGGAGAATACAGAGCTAGAGGCTGAAAATATCAAATGTCCACTACAAAATCTATACATTTTTTAATGCCCTAATTTCGTCAATAGATATAATAACAGATTTACTTGATATAAAATAAAAATAATACCTGACAGAGATTGAGTGAGAAACATGCTTGAGAAGGGGTCAGACATATTAGTTATAAAATGTATTTGAGTCTGAGTCCAAGATAAAGAACTACTGCAAGAGTCTATTGAATAATTCGAACGTTAAGGTAAATATAAGATTTTGTTATGCTATTTTAGAATTTAGGGATACTGTTGGTAGTATATTTTCAAGAACTGCCGAAATTTAGGGTAATGGCATGTTTTATTTGTTTATTATTTGCAACTAATTATTTGCTTTATTAATATTAAAAGCTAAAAATTACTATATTATTTCCAATAATTTTTCGCGGGGTAGCTAAAAACTACTTACCCGATTGACCTCAAATTTTGATAAAAAATTAAGGGTTATATGGGGATGACCTGGTATTATTTTGGTAAAAATCCAATATGACGGAACAAAATGACGGCCTAGTGAAATGTTAAAAAAAGTATTACTATAAAACAAATTATCCAGTTTATCTCAAATTTTGCACAAAAACTAAGGAATCAAACTGGAATATTTTAATATGAATCCAAGACAGCAAAACAAAATGGCGGCCTAATAAATTATTTTAAAAAAATCAGTCTAAAAAACTATTTATTAGATAAATTTTAAGTTTTGGACATATATTAAGGGTCACACTCATATAGAGATTAACTGATAAAATTGTGGTACGAATTCAAGACCGAGAAACAAAATGGCGGCCAAATAAAATGTATACAAAATTAATGTAAAAAATCTTCTTATTCAATTGACTTATTATCTTGCAGCAAAATTGAATATGATACAGGGATTAACTGGTACGAATTCAAAATGACGGTATAAAATGGCGGTCTTGAAAAATCAGTTTAAAAATATCGATAAATTTTCTTTATCCGGAAATTCCGTCGTTATCGCAGTCCTTCCTTTTATTAGAAAGAGTGAAGTCTGACCCCATTTACTTCAGCACATAGTACATTTAATAACACATATTAATATATTCTATTTTTTTAACATTTCTATTGGGCGCCATTTTGTTCCATCATATTGAATTCCTATCAATACTTTACCCATTTTACCTATGCCACACTTGATTTTTGGGCATAATTTAAAAAAAATCCAATAAGTATTTTGTCATGTTGAATTTGAATTTAACCTAATGAGTAGTTTCTTAAGGCCGATTTTTTAAATATTTTATTAGGTCGCTATTTTGTTTTGCTATCTTATAATCTTATCAATATGTTATCAGTTTAATCCGAGTTTTATTCCTACGTGAGACTTGTTTTTTTATGCAAAATTTGATGAAACTGAATAAGTTTTTTTTAGTAATAATTTTTTCGAATTTACCAAAATATTACCAGATCATCCCCATATGATCCTTAATTTTTGTCCAAAATTTGAAGTCATTCGGTTAAGTAGATTTTTAGTTATGCCGCGAACAGACAGACAGACAGACAGACCGACGAAATTGAGAAAACATGTTTTTCGGCATCTAGGGACCCTGAAACGTGAAGATCTGAAAAAATATCGGAGGGTGATTTTATCACGATTACAATATTTCCCTTTTACGAGGGAAGTAAAAAACCAATTTATTTCAAATCATGCCCAAAATATGGTGGTGGTACTAAATGATTATGTGCGAAACTAAATTGGATTCCACTTTACTATTCCTAATGAAAGGAAATATTCATAACAAGGAAAGTTTCGGGTAAAGGATATTTACCGATTTTTTTCTATTTTTGTTCTTCAGAAATTTAAAATAAACCAAGATGTAACGCGGCGTTCGCGTGTAAATATTCAGATTCACTCTATCATGGTTTTATTATAGAATCAGTAGTACTATTCAATAAATATAAGGATAACAAAGCATTTTAATACAAAACATGTTGATGTTGAATTTAATTTAAAATTTAAATTTTCCCTAAAAAACGAGCCGGCGCTGGCTCCAAAAACTTTCTTGGAATTTTGCCGTTCTCTCTAACATGTCTTTGTCTAACACATGTGCAATGATTGATACACAACAAACGGGTATTTATGAATGAAAGGTTGTGTCTCCCCTTGCTTATATGTTTATGTTCTCAACATATGAGTAATTTCCATATTTGTTTGATGGAAATGCTACTCGATTTCCTTTTTTGGATGAGTTCATTGATATTTAAATGCTTTAGTCTGAGGTGAAGACCAACGAGCCCGCTAAAAAGGGAGCAAACGCTGTGAATGTGTGAGGCCTAGTTATAACGGCTAGAATAAAGCCATAAAAAAGAAACTAAATATCTTGCGACAATTTTACAACTGTGTATACATCAGCATTGCATCAGAAACACTGTCATTCGTAGTATCATTAGTAATGTTGCTTAGATTAGATGAAGTGCTTGCCTGTTCGTTGCAGTTTTGTGGAATATCGCAGTTTCCCATTTCAGACTCATAAAAGAGATTGCTCATTATGTGCTTTGTGGCAACCTTTCCGTAGTGTGTACGCAGATTACGAATTGTACTTGCTACACTGTTAGCATATATATTATATTCGCCACTTTGATTTGTATTTTCATAAACTCTTTTCATTATCCTATATGCTTCCGCTATTAGTGAAACCTCGGTTTATTATTTTTTATTTGCTGCTAATTTTTTATTGGAGGTGAAGATATTTTTTGTTTTGACGTCCTTTATCATTTATTTCCTGTTTTTCTGAGCTATGTTTTATACTTCAATTTTATCCTGTCTGCTGGATCTGGCACTTTGGTAGCAACTGTCATCATTTTGCGAATTCAGTCAACACAGTCCATTATCTGGTGTATCATCTGACATAACACAACACCGTCTCTACTAGAAAGCCTGGAAACGGCAGTGGACAGCTTGCGATGAGTCAGTAGTCAATTTTTGTAGTTAAGTGCTATCTGTAAATTCGTTTACGGCGTGTTTTTGCATTCGTTTTTACAAATAAATTAGAACATTAGTAGTTTTTAACCATTTATGTACATATTTGTGTTAGTGCTTTTAGTTTTGAAATTGGTGATATAAAACTTTCGTCAAAATAGAAGTTTGTAGTAGTAAAGTTAACACTTAAATTCTAATAAAAAGTGGATCTGCAAAGAAATATGTGGATTAAGAACAATGCTCTTTATTTGTAGTGTAGGTACCTAATTGCAATGGAAACTATCCTATATAGGTTCATTTTTTGGGTGGCCGAAGGACGAAGAAAGTCGAAAGAAAAGGCTTCATGCAAAAAAAAGAGAAGATTTTACTCCAACTGCCAACAAAAGCATTCATAGTATAACATAACTGTTTGCTTTACTGCTCTTACCTCTTCAGTATCCCAATCATTCATATTAAATTTATGTGGCCCCAGTTATTTGTAATTTTAGTGGAAAGCACAGGTCGTAAAAGTAATGAAAAGTCTCATGAAAAATATATATTTCAACTCAACTAGATCAGCCTCATACACATTTTGCGAGTTTTCTTGTGAAAGGTAATTATAAAAGGTTTGGTGTTTAACTTGATTCTATATACATTTATACATCTGCATTGCTATTGAGACAAATTCCACTTCCACAATCTGAGCCTTAACGATCAGAACATCCCATTTTAAACCCCATTTATTTCAAAATTTATAAAAATATTGTCTAAACAATTAACTTTTCACGAGTTGGGCTGTGTATGAGATAGGTGAAACCTTGGCATTGAAACTGCCAAATTTAATACCTGGTATATTAACAAAATTCTCAATTTTTGCAGATTCTGATAGTAAAAATAGAATCAATCTAAATTTATGTTATTTTTATATTTCAATTATTTTAATGTGTATATTTTATATAATTATTATTCTTCTATTTTGATAAAATCTTATTAGCTTTCTAATATTATATCTCTTCTCCTTAGTTTAAGTTGTACATATGTATGTATGTATATATTGTTTCATTTTGTTAAATATATTTGGTATGCTTGTTTGTCGTAATAAATAATAGAATATTATTTCAGATTAAGAAAATCTTTCCTCTGATAGGAAAGAAAAAAAGTTTTACAAAAACTGGAAAATTCAGTTTTCCTGCAAATCAATTTCAATTGAAGTAAATTTGTCTAACAAATTTACTATATTTTTTCATACAGCTAACAAAAAAGCACCGCTTTCACTAGAAAGTGGTTTATATCACACGTGTGTTAAAAATATAGTACCAATTTGAAAGATGGTAAGTAAAAAAAAAGCTAAAGCCTACTTTTAATCTGTTTCAAATCAGTTACTCAGTTTTTCAATACTAGGGTTAAGAAGTAAATAAAGTCCTACTGAAGACTCTTAGAGAGTTATTCTGTATAACCGTTGATTGAATGAAAAAGGAAGATGCGCAACCTTATGGGCGAATTTGTGGCACAAAAGGTGTCCGAGATGAAGCTGGCGACATCGTCGCCGCCAGGAAAGGTGTCCGAGATTTCCTTGGCGCCGCGGGCTGCCAGTCGTTTACAGGGAAATAGCGAATAGATCGAATAATGGGCGGAGATGTACGAATCGCTTACCTGTATTGTTTGTTTACATCATAGTGGTTATTGTTTTTTTGCTCGTTTTCGAGTCAAACTCGTGAATTTTTAACTCTACGAAACTGGAGTTCGTTTCATTCTTGTGAAACTATTAATTAAAGCAAGTATGTCTGCCAGAAAAATAGAGTGTGCGTATGTTGGATGCTACAATAAAAGAAAAAAGAAAAATATTTTGGTGAGCTTTTTTAAATTCCCCGTGACGAGGCCCGACATTCTTTGTCAATGGGTACGAAAATGTGGCAATGTTGAATAAATAAACGTGTATGTGAAAATCATATTTCTAAACACGATATGTATTCAAGTGGCGGAAGACAATTACTGAAGAAAAATGCCGTTGCTATATTTTGGAAAGGTAAGTGTTTTTTATTTTGAATCTTATTTTTGGAATGTCCTTGCTAAAATTAAATTGAAATTAAGAATAAACTACGCAGGGTCCTAATATTCTTACAAATGTTACATCACAAGAATTTGATGTTTTTTGAATCTCTGAGTATTGGAACTTTCTTCTCTTGATTAGTACTGTTTTTAAAATAAATTAGATGGGCCATGAACTTATAGCGCCTGATAAATACATGTGCTTGTAGGTAACGGCCGTATACTACCAATAGTATAAAGAAATAACGGGGATTCTGCTAAAAAGTTTATATTACATTTTTTTTCTAATAGCCAAGCTTTCAAAATAACTCATTTCTTCTTTAGGGCTCTAGAATAACCTAATTATCAGAAGATTTAGGACTTTTTTTTACAACTAAAAAGTACTTACACTAATTAAAATGCAAAGACAATATTGAGGGAATTTGCAGAAAATATAAAATTGGATAGATTTTAACTACTAAAATTTTGACATCTTTTGACAAGAAATTGTTTTTCTATCAAATAATAATGACAGAGATACGTTAAATATGTCAAATATATAATTTTATATTTTCTGAAAATTCCGTCAAAATTGTCTTTTCATTTTAATTAGTGTAAGTACTTTTTAGTTGTAAAAAAGTCCTTCATTTCCCGATAATTATGTTATTATAGAGCCCTGAAGAAGAAATGAATTATTTTGAAAGCTTGGCGATTAGAAAATAAATGTACTATAGACTTTTTGGCCGAATCTCTGTTATTTCTATATATATATATATATATATATATATATATATATATATATATATAATGATAATAATAATAAATAAATTTATTACTTTCCAAAAGCAATTTACAAACTTAGGCTTACTTACTTATAATATATATATATATATATATATATATATATATATATATATATATATATATATATATATATATATATATATATATATATATATATATATATATATATATATATATATACAAGTGCAATAGATGATTAAAGGGGTTTGAAAGATTATAAAAATCAAAATAAATCGATATCGCGATATACATCCATCACCATTTTCAGACACAATTATTGTAAATATCTTTCGATTAGAAGTAATTTTGTGCTCCACCCGCCATAAAAAGGATGAAACATATTTACGTCTTTATTTTACAAGGTTATTGATAAATCGGCAAAAGCTGGAACCATTCTGCGTGCGGGAATTACCTAATAGAAGAATTGTCTAAAACTCGACTTAACTGTTTTATATATCTTATAGTTTCCGATATCCCAAAACATGCATCACCAATTTTGGACACACTGTATACGCTACGTCTGTTCCATTTTATTTAACAAAGAGAAAAATTGTATTCCACATAAAAAGTGTTGCTTATAAAAAAAAAGGTTTGACTATAAAAAAATCCTATATACAAGGATCGCAAAGAATTCGTGAACGTAAGTAGGCAAAACAACAAAAATATGAAATCAAAATTTCTGAGACAGCCGAATTAGAGAGGGTAAAATTATTAATTAAAAATTAATTTATCGCCTTTGTACGAGGTGCAGTTTTTGGAAATTTAATGGTCAATATGTCGAAAATTTCAACTGACCTCAATTTTACATATTCACCATTAATTATTTAAAAAAAATAAAAAGACCTTTGTCTTGTATTTTCAAGCTCTTTAACTATCTCGAAAAACTGAATTTAGTTTGTTCTTTCGATTGCAAACAGTTCTATACAATAACATAATAAAAAAATGATTACAAATTTGTATTTATCAGTTTTGGACCAAGCCGGAAATCTACAAAAATATTTGGTTTTTTCCTGGGAAATACTTAATATACTTATTTCGTTTACTAGTTAAACCGATCTGCTTTGCGGACCAATATATGCTTTAGTTGAAATTTCGTTCAACAAAATAAATCACTCTTATAACTTTAAGGGAATAGACTTTAGAAATTACCCATATTAAGGTTTAGTGGTGGCGGAGCACAAAATTACTTCTAATCGAAATATATTTAAAATAATTACGTTATTAGACGCTGTTAAAGGAAAAAACCTATTTACTTCATTTATTTTACACACTGTATACACAATGGGTACGAAACTGTGGCAATGTTGAATAAAAAAACGTGTATGTGAAAGTCATTTTCCTAAACACGATTATACTAAAATTTTGACATCATTTGACAAGAAATAAACGACTTAAAACCAATTGTTTTTCTATTAAATAATAATGACAGAAATACGTTAAATATGTCAAATATATAATTTTATATTTTCTGCAAATTCCGTCAAAATTGTTTTTTCATTTTAATTAGTGTAAGTACTTTTTAATTGTAAAAAAGTCCTTCATTTCCCGATAATTATGTTATTATAGAGCCCTGAAGAAGAAATGAATTATTTTGAATGCTTGGCAATTAGAAAATAAATGTACTATATACTTTTTGGCGGAATCTTCCTCCTTATGAATATAAGATAGAAAAACAAAATTACATTAATTTCAAATTTTATGCAAACATTAAGTGTAACATAGAGATAAACTGGTAAAGATGTGTTACGAATTCAAGTTGGCGAAACAAAATAGCGGCCAAATAATCTTGACTTCCCTCGTAAAAGGAAAGTATTGTCATCGTGAAAAAATATCCTACGAGATTTATTCAAATCTTTACGTTTCAGGGACCCAAGATGCCGAAAAACATGTTTTCTTAATTCTGTCGGTCTGTCTGTCGATCCGTATCTTCCCGGCATAGCTAACAACTACTTACCCGATTGACTAAAAGTTATGGTCAAAAATTAAGGCACAGTTTAATTCTGTGATTAAGGGTCATGTGGGAATGACCTGGTAATATTTTGGTAAAAATCCAATGTCAAAACAAAATGGCGGCCTAGTGAAGTTATTACTAAAAAGTACTTAACCAATTTATTTTAAAATTTGCACAAAAATCAAGAATTATGTAGAAATCAACTGGTAAAATTGTAGTGAAAATTCAAAATGGCGGCTTAATGGAATATTTATAAATTCAGCATGAAAGAAACTACTTAATGTGATTTCAAACTGTGTGCCATAACTAATTGGGGTATAATTCAAGATAGGGGAACAAAATAGCGGCCAAATATATTTTTTATGATCGTGAAAAAATTACCCTCTCAGGTTTTAAATATTTTCAGGTTTTAGCGTCCCTAGATGCCAAAAAATGTTTTTATTGCTATCGGTTCGTCTGTCTGGTTTAAGGGTCATATGGGAATGACCTAGAAATATTTTGGTAAAAATCGAATATGCCGGAACAAGATGGCGGCCTTAAGAAACTTTAAAAAAGTATTATTTAAAAAACTAGTTATCCAATTTCCTCAAATGTTGCACAAAAAACAAGTGTTACATAGAAATAAACTAGTAATATATTGGTATGAATATAAGATAGCAAAACAAAATACCGGCCTAGCAAAATATTTAAAAAATCAACCTGAAAAAACTACTCATTAGATTAATTTCAAAATGTATGCATGCATTAAATGTGATATGGAGATAAATTGGTAAAGTTGTGGTACGAATTCAAGATGACGGAACAAATATTTCTTTTTAAATGAACGCAAGAAAAATCTTATTTTATTGATTGTGATATAAGGATAAACTGGTACGAATTCAACATGACGTAATAAAATGGCGGTATGTATCAATATAAAGAATAAAAAACGCATAGTCACGAAAATAAACTTTTGGAAAATAAATCACATAGAAAAATAAGAATTTTGTCGAATACATAATTTTTTCAGTTTCCTTTTCTGACCGTGATGGTAAGTTTAATATTTACTATTTCAACTCAGTGAAATAATTCAAAACAACAAAACAATGGTTTGCTATTTAAAAAAAACGTGATAATGCTTTTTAATATTTGTTGTAAAATCTATATATTTAAAACACTGAGCTAAAGTTTTCAGCAAGTTCGTGAGAGAGTTGTACTGCACCGATTTATATCATTTTTTTTAAATGATCGTCTGGTAACCGAGACCTTTCACATCTATTTCTTGTGTTGTATACAGGGTGTTTCAAAAAAATCGGGTCACGGATTGATCACGATTCTGGTCAAACTGCTTGACGAAAAAACATGCATTTGGGTTGGTAGTAGAATGTAGAGGTTGGATAAGAAGGAATTTTTCAAAACGCGGCGGTGAAACTGCCCTTAAATATTACAATATTTTTTATTTAAACAAACGGTTGGTTTTTCGGCAAAACGCTTAAGCTCGTGTATTTTATTTGGTTATTTAATATATTTTAAGATTTCTTAAAAATTTATACACAGTGTTTCAAAAAATTGGGCCACTGATTAATCACGATTCTGCTCAAAAATCAAATTTTAAGGAGATGAAACCGCCCCTTAAATAATACAATATTTTTTATTTAAAAACGGTTAATTTTTCAAAACAACGCTTGATCAGGTATATTTCATTTTATTTTTTACATATTTTTTAAAAATGTATACATGAAACATGTTGACAAAAAATTGAACGAAAATGCAACTACGTGGTTTCTAAAATAAAAAAAATAGGGCGATCTAAGTACCTATCTATGTATATCTCTTTCGTTAGCGTCATATGCGAACGAAATCGCAGGACCTCGTTAGCATGTTTTTAATTCACGAAAATAATTTAGGGAAAAAATGCCTGGATGGAAAAAAGTAATACCAGCAAAATGGCATTAACAAAAATATATACTAATATTTAAAAATCTACATGTATAGCGCGCGATAAAATTTAAAATTAAATAACTAAATATAACTTTTATGTTAGTATGTAAAAAAAACACAGACAGACCGATGGAATTGAGAAAAGATGTTTTTCGTCATCTAGTGACCCTAAAACGTGAAGATCCGAAATATCTCGGAGAGTGATTTTTTCACAATTACAATACTTCCCTTTTACGAGGGAAGTAAAAACAACACCAGTTGCCTAAATTGTATGTCTTCAATATTTATGGATAGTACTTATTTAGTAGTTAAATGTAAGTTTATTTTAACATTTTTTCTAAATTTTCATTTTCTTTTTAATGCAAACGTTGCATATTTATTTACCTTTTGTTTTGATTATGTATTATTTTTTAAGAACATGTTTTGTTTGAAAATTTTGTAATAAAGTCATTTTATTTCAACTTTGCTTTTACTTATCTATGCCCTAAGTCATTGTAAACAAAAATAAAAATCTTCTATAAACAATATTTTTCTGTAATTTTTCATTAAAAAAAAAGGGAAAATCGCTCACATGGTGTACAGGGTATCCCAATTCTAGGAGGGAGAAGCTATACGAGATATGGAAAAGTGTAAACTGTAAAAAAGTTGCCCAAATTTGAAATTGAGGATATTAATAGATATCCGGAAAAATAGAGATTTTTGAAAATCCTTTTAATTTTCTACCGAGTTTTTTAAAAAGATGTTTTCAAATAAATGTCACATCATCACAGCCACCTTTTTCCCTCTACCAAAATACGTTATTAAGTTTGCGATTCGACGATTAATCTCCGAACGATCATCATAAACTTTGCTTTTTAAATAGTCAAAATTTTGTGTTCTTAATAAACAGTAATTTTAATTCTAAATCCAACAGCATATCACACCTAACATTTTTCCGATATTTCGGACTAAAAAACCATCATCAATGCTAGTTAATAATGAATGCCGAGGAACGGAAAGCCCGCGTAGGGTAAAAAATTCAATTACCTACGTCATTCTTGAAATGGGCAAAAATGTGGTAATGGAAATGTAAAGTTTATTTGTCTCTGCCTCTTTTATTAGAATCAGAAAAGAAGTACCTAATTCAAAAATATTTCACTTTTTTGATCTACTCCGGAATTAAAAATCCATTCTCATTGCCATTTATTTTCGTCGACAATATGACGTGATTAGATTTTTAACCCAATGTTTCGTTCCTCATCATAAATTAGCACTGATGAAGGTACAGTGGCGGCTCGTGAGTATATTGAAGGGTGAGGCTACATGAGGTTAATTTTGTTTAAATGTGAATAAATTTCCACGTCACCCATGAGGTATTATTCTGCGACGCGTTGACCTTTTTTTTTTAATGGAGGTCATCGCCAATAGCCCTACTAAACCATTAAAAACTAAAAAAATAAACTCTAAAAAAAGTAAATAAAAAGTAAACAAAACAAGTAAAATATGTACACCTATCACTAAAATATAGCGGTGATTGCGATAATAAAAACATAATTTAGTTTATTAAAACTTAAAATAAATAGTTGTATGAAATAAGATAAAAAAACTACTTTTTGTACATTAAATCTATACGTCTGTCTTTTAAGGTTGCAAATTTATCTATAATTTGGTCGTAAAAGTTTTGGTCTTCACTAAGTTCTGACAGTAATTCCTGCTCTATTGACATCATTGCTAAATCCGAAAGCCGTTCTTGTGTCATTGTGTTTCTTAGGTAGGTTTTGATCCGTTTTAGACATGAAAAATTTCGTTCGGCCGATACACTTGTTGCGGGAATAGTTAAAACTAAATTAAAAAGCTTATATGCTTCCGCAAAAATTGCTTTAAAATCTTTAAATAACAAAGCTAGACTTTTTTCGACATCTAAATTTGAAAATTGTTCATTCCTATACAATACAGAAAGCTCATTCTTTAATCTATCTCTGTCAAAAATGTTTGGATAATTTTTTAATAAATTATTTAATAAGTCGTCTGAAAAGCATTTAACATATTCCGAATATTTTGTGCAATCGACTAAAGCAAAGAAATTTAAATTATTTAAATTTTCAAACCGCGTCCCTAATTGAAGAATTATACAATCTATTATTTCGAAATATAATATTTTATATTTAGTAAAAATATCAAAGTCGCTAGAACATTGCCCTCGACGTGTGTTAGTTGGCAGAATAGTGGCTTTTTTAGCAATATTGAAAAGTTCTTTGAAATGGTCCTCGTTTCTAAATTCAATAATTCGTTGCTTGGCAAGGTTTATTTGCGAAATGCAGTAATTTATATCTAAATGCTTTAACTGTAATATTTGAAACAGTACATCAGTGCAACTAAAAATTTGTTTATAAATATGCGTTAAAAGGCAAAATTCGAAATCATTAAAATGCTTTAGAAATCCTTTTGCACCATTAATAGATTCTGTTCCAGAACTTAAGTCATTAATAATAGTTTCAAATACTATAATTAAATTGTCCCATTCATTAGCCACTAAGTTTAAAATTTTAGACCGTGTATACCATCGCGTTTCTACAGCTCGCGGAATTCTTTTACCTACTATCTGATTAAGCACAAAAGACCGTTTTGGTGATTGGTGGAAATAATTTGGTATTCCTAATAAAGTGGCAAAAAATATACGACTTTGGGTAATCAGTTTTGTTCCCTGTTGTAAAACTAGATTTAATCTGTGGGCGCAACAATGAGTAAACATAGCTAAAGGAGCAATAGATCTAACTTTTGTTTGAAGCCCATTTATTTCACCTGCCATAACACTAGCCCCATCGTAACACTGCGCGACCAATTTATTTTTAAAGTCATAAGGCTCTAAGCTGTTTTGTATTAAATGAAAAAGGCTCTCTGCTGTTCTATTATCGCTAACGTCAAAAAATCCTAAAAATCTTTCTTTTAAAGATCCGTTGGTCACATACCTAATTGTTATCGAACACTGTGATTTTTCTGTTATATCAGTACTATCATCCGCAATTACGCCAAAAAAACAACAATCGGTGTCATTGATTTCTTTTTTTATATATTCTTGAATATAGTCATGTATGCAACCAATTAGTTCATTTTGTATAGTCTTAGATTGTCCCGTAAAAATATTACTAAATTTAGCACAATGTTCAGTAAGTTCGGCATTTCTTTTTATTAAGCATGCAAATATTTCCTTAAAATTGCCACGGTTAAAAGAATCTGTTGTTTCATTATGACCTCGAAATGCCATGTCCTGTTTACCCAAAGTAATAGTAACATCAATTAAATAATTTAATAATAAATGGTTTTTTCTACAACCGTCCTTAAAATCCTATTTCACACACTGATTGCAGTAGCTAAAGCTTGTTTTCAAGCACCGATGCGTGAAATACAATGCTTTCCCTAAAGGATTTACTTCACGCACCGGCTCAATAAGAAATGCATGGGCTGCCATTAATTTTAGGCACCGGGCCCACACTGGTAATAATTTTATTAGGCGGCCGTGCCTCGCAATTTGTATCGTTGTCATGGTAACGAGTTGTCAAATTGCCAATGCAAACAGTTTAAAATAGACACTTTAAGTTCGAATAGTAATTTGAACAGTTTATTATTTTAAGTTATAATAAGCAATAATTATGGACTCTGATATAGAAATGTGTACTCCACCAGATATTACGGAAGCAGCGAAAACAGCTAGTAATTCTCTGTTACCTCAGAAGTCAAAGGAAATTTATGAAAACACGTACAATAAATTTATGACCTGGCGCAGTAAGAACAATATTAAAACCTTTTCTGAAAATGTTTTACTCGCATATTTATCAGAATTGTCAAAACATGTGAAATCATCAACACTATGGAGTCATTATTCAATGCTAAAAAGTACTATTAGCATTAAAAATAACATTGACATTGGTAAATATCCAAAAGTTCATGCATTTTTAAAACGGAAGAATGAAGGATATATTCCACAAAAATCTCGAATATTGGAGAAAGAACAAATTTTCAAGTTCATAAATAAGGCTCCTGACGAAGTTTTTTTATTAACCAAAGTGATATTAATATTTGGGATTGCTGGTGCTCTAAGAAGAAGCGAAATTTATAAGCTAAAAATGTGCGATATTCAAGATTTAGGAAGTGTTCTTGTTGTATCCGTCCCTGATACAAAAACCAAAATAACAAGAAAATTTACCATTACCGAGCTTTTAGAATTATACAGAAAATATGCCGCCCTTCGTCCCCAAAATTATCAAGAAAACAAATTCTTCATCAAGTATCAAGGAGGAAAATGTACTCGCCAAGTCGTCGGGATAAACAAATTTGGAAAATTGCCTAGTGAAATAGCAAAATTTTTAAAACTACCACATCCAGAAAAATATACAGGCCATTGTTTCAGACGATCATCTGCTTCCTTGCTAGTTGAAACCGGTGCAGATTTACTAATGTTAAAACAACACGGCGGTTGGAAATCTTCAACGGTAGCTGAGGGTTACGTAGAAAATTCCCTTAACAAGAAAAATGATATTTCAAATAGACTTTTGTCAGTTCAAAATCCAAATATGACCTCGATCACAAGCAGCAATATTATTAACAAATCATCATCAAAGGAGGCTACAGAAGTTAAATTTAGTAATCTAACAAATTGCAACATTACTATTAATAATTACAATAATTATAAAGAAGAAAATTAAATAATTTAACTATAATTTCTATTAAAAAGTTACAATTATTATAAAGTAGAAAATTAAATAATTTAACTATAAGTTCTATTAAAAAGTTACAATTATTATAAAACAGAAAATTAAATAAATAGTTCATGAGTTTAATTTGTATTATATAAAGGAGAAAATTAAATAGTTTAATTTTATTTCGTACTTGTATTATTTACGGTTGTAGAAAAAGTATAGTGTGCAATACGTGCGTGAAGACTTTTATACCCTTGTGTGATATTGTGACCCTCGCCTTCGGCTCGGGCCACAAACATCACACTCGTGTATAAAAGTTAACTTCACGCACTTGTTACACAATATACTATTTTCGAACATTTTCATTATAAACAATTTTATTAAGACTTGCATTTTCTTGTAGTGCATCCGCAATAGTCGCCCTATTTTGCTCCAGTCTTGTAAGTGCTACCGAATTTTTAATATGCTCTCTTGAACTTTCATGCGATTTTACTGCTCGTGAAAAATTTTTTAAATCCGAATATCCGCCCCCTGAACTCCAATTATTTTTGACGCAACCTAATAAAATACAAGGCCAACAATATAAGCTTTCTTTATAAATACTTCCGCATAGCCACCTATAAGTTTCGTACCAAGATATTTGAAAAGTTCTTGAATATTTTTTACCTTGCCTCTTATCGTTAAATATTGCTAAAATTTTCGGCGTCGGACGGCTACCTAATATCTGTTTCTTTTCAGTTTCGCTTCTTCTTAAAAAAGGCGTTTCAATTAATGAAGCAATAATGTCGTGAATAGGATTCATTTCAAAAGCAAAGAGCAAATACAAAAAATGGAACGGTCCAACTTACCAAATCAAAACAAAACAAAAACTTACGCGTATTTATTCACCTTAAAAGACAGAACGCCCTCAATCAGCGAGTATCGCAATCTATTTCCTATTTCTTTCTCAGCCGCACGCACCACGTAAAAAGAAGCCGTTGGAATATTTCGCTAGTCATGTGATTTAAATAACCAATAAAAGCATATCCAAGCTACAGATTTATCGCCTCAAGAATGCAATAGAAAACGCGTGCATCGGCAATCGCCATCCCGCTCTGTCGTAATCAGGTGACTCGCCGGCATCGGCACCGGCCGTTGATAAATAGGTCAGAAGTCGAAACTTTCCAAGCTAAAATTATTTCGCCTCATTCGAGAGCACTTTCTTTAGGAATGGGTTTGCACGGATTGCACGGTCGGTTTTTTGATGTGGTCAGAATTTATTTTCTAAAATATTTATTATGGGATTATATTTTGTTTTTTTTTTTAATGTTATTATGTTGTAAAACTGTTAAAAAGTATATTTCTAATTGGTAATAGATAAAAAGTTATATAAAAAAATTCTCTTTTCCTTTATTTTGGGGGTGAGGCGCGGCCTCAGAGGCCTACCCTGACGAGCCGCCACTGTGAAGGTAGTCAGAAATATTGGAACATCCTGTAACTTTATTAGTTCAGAATAATGAAAAAAATAAATTTTGACTTAAAAAAAGGTAAGTAATAATAATCTGTAAATTAAAATTTCGATTTAAACGTAGACCTAAAACAATCTGCTTTATTTTGTATTAATAAAGTAGCACAAGGATTTTTTCCTATATTTACAGAGAAAATGTCTCAAGCAGAAATTTGGACGTTTCGCATAATTCTTTAAGTAATAGCAGCAAAATGGCGTTAACAAAAATATATACTAATATTTTAAAATCTGCATCTATAGCGCGCGTTAAAATTTATAATTAAATAACTAAATATAACTTTCATGTTGTATGTAAAAAAATCGGTAAATTCCTTTACCCGAAACTTCCCTCGTTATGAATTATTACTTTTATTACGAAAAGTGAAGTGTGATCCAAGTTAGTTCAGTACAGAGTCACAGTATATATGTGTTACATATACTGTCTCTTCATTTTTATTGGGCGCCATTTTGTTCCTATTGGATTCCTACCAATATGTTTACCATTTCCTTTCTATCTATGCCACATTTGACTTGGGCATAATTTAAAATAAATTCAAAAGTATCCCATTTTCACATTTCATTTTTCTGCATTTTAAAAATTTTATTTGGCGGTTTTTTTGTTTCGCCATTTTAAATTGAAACCCATATTATCATCTTTACCTACTCCGTTAGTCCGCAGAATGGTTGTCATTAACGATCCTCTTGTTGTTATGTTAGAGTGGTGTATTATTTGGCGTTAGGATCCAGTAAAAAAACAACGTTTCTCCAATTTATTGTTGTATCCTCAGGACACATAGATTTTCTATCCTGCATGAAAGCCATATTAGTCTTTACCTACTCCATTGGTCCGCAGATATTTTTTAACCCAAAAAAAATACACCACTCTAACATAACCACAAGAAGATCGTTAACGAAAACCATTTAGAAATTTAATATCTGGGAAATATCTCCGAACCAACGGAGTAGGTATAGACTGATAATAGGGGTATCATGCAGGGTATAAAATGTATGTGTCCTGAGGATGCAACAATAAAGTCGACAATTTAAAAAAGACATTTGCTCATTTACTGGGTTCTAACCCCAAATAATACACCACTCTAACATAAAAACAAGAGGATTGTTAACGAAAACCATTTAGAAACTTAATATCTGGGAAATATATGCAACGCAGTAAAAGTTCTGATAATATGGGTTTCATGCTCGATATTAGATCTATATTTGTGTCCTGAGGATGCAACAATTAAATTGCGAAACATCGACAATTTATAAAAAATTTGTTTTTTTTTAAATCTTAACTACAAATAATACACCACTCTAACAAAAATTTTTTCACATTTTTCTGTCATATTAGATTTTTATCATAATATTATCAGGCCATCCTCATATGACCCTTAATTTTTGGTCAAAATTTGAAGTCAATCGGGTAAGTAGTATTTAAGCTATGTCGCGAACTGACACACAGATCGACAGACGGACCGACGGAATTGATAAAACATGTTTTTAACATCTAGAGACACTAAAACGTGAAGATATGTAAACCCTGAGACGGTGATCTTCTTCATGATTACAAAAAATTTATTTGGCCGCAATTTTGTTTCGTCCTGTTGAATTAGTAACACAATTTTACTAGTTAAGCCCTATACCACAATTAGTTATGGCACACAATTTGAAATCAATCCATTAAGTAGTTTTTTCTGGCCGCAGTTTTAAATAATTTATTATACCGCCATTTTATTTCGCCATTTTAGTTTCGTACCAAAATTTTATCAGTTGATTCCAACATAATACTTGATGTTTATGCAAAATTTGAAATAAATTGAATAAGCAGTTTTTTCAAAATCATTTTTTTAACATTTCACTAGGCCGCCATTTTGTTTCGCCATTTGGATTTTGGACAGAACGACAGAATTGATGAAACATATTTTTTGGCATCTAGCGACGCTAAAACATAAAGATGTGCAAAACCTGAGAGGGTGATTTTTTCAAAACATTTTATTTGGCCGCCATTTTGTTCCGCCATCTTGAATTAATGCCACTATTTTACTAGTTGATCCCTATACCACAATTCAAACCATTAAGTAGTTTTTTCAGGCTAAATTTTTAAATATTTTATTATGCAGGCGTTTTGTTCCGCCATCTTGGATTTCTACCAAAATGTTACCACTTGTTTTCAACATAATACTTGATGTTTTTGCAAAATTTAAAATAAATTGGATGAGTAGTTTTTTAATACTAATTCCTTTAATACTTCACTAGGCCGCCATTTTGTTTCGCCATATTGGATTTACCAAAATGTCTCCAGGTCATCCCCATATGACCCTTAATTTTTGACAAAAATTTGAAGTCAATCGGATAAGTATTTTTTTTGCTACGCCGCGAATAGACAGACAGACAGACCGATGGAATTGAGAAAACATGTTTTTCGTCATCTAGGAACCTTAGTGAAGATCCGAAAAAATCTCGGAGAGTGATTTTTTCACGATTACAATACTTCCCTTTTACGAGGGAAGTAAAAAGAACACCAGTTGCGTAAATTGTATGTATTCAATATTTATGGATAGTACCTATTTAGTAGTTAAATCTAAGTTTATTTTCACATTTTTTCTAAATTTTTATTGTCTTTTTAATGCAAACATTGCATATTTATTTACCTACTGTTTTGAGTATGTATTATTTCTAAATTACGTTTTGTTTGAAAATTTTGAAATATAGTCATTGTAAAAAAAAATCTTTTATGAACAATATTTTTCTTTAATTTTTAATTTAAAAAAACGTATTGAAAATCGCTCACATGGTGTACAGGGTATTCCAATTTCTAGGATGACGATTGGGAGAAGCTATACGAGATATAGAAAAGTTTAAATTGTGGCCAAGTTGCCCAGTTTTGTGCTCAATCAAATGCCGTTTTGAAATTGAGGATATTTTCTCTACCAAAATGTTATTTAATTTTACGATTTTAAGTTTACGATTCAACGATTCATCCCCGAACGTTCATTATAAACTTTGCTATATAAATAGTCAAAAATTTTATGTTCTTCTTTATAAACAGTAACTTTAATTCTAAATCCAACAGCGTATCACACTTAACATTTTTCTGATATTTCGGGCTAAAAAAACATCATCAATGCTCAGGCCCGGTCCTGGGTCTTTGGCCGCCTTTGTGCGAATTTTTGTTCTGGCGCCCCTGTTACTTAATGATAGTAGGTAAACTTCTTTAAAACAGTAAAATTAAAATAACTTTTGAAGCGGGTGCGCAAAAATGTTTTTTGCTCGTATTAATTTTAAAGGAAAAAAAAAAGTTTGTTGATTACAAATTTTTATATTAATATTATGTTGCAAAACAACTGCCAAGAACCAAAAGTATTTTAGTAATAACACGAGTAAATATTTTGATCCAAATATAGCCTCTGTATAGAAAGTATCCGGAAAAATAAAACTCAAATTTAACACTCAAAATATATATTTCACAAGGTAAAAACAAACAAAAATGTAAACAAACACGGCTGGTCGGCCGGCTTTATCATCCTAAAGCAGGTCGCTAGTCAGCAGGCGTCATATACTGATTTGTCTAGTTTGCAGATTTTTCTATACCTATTGAGTGGTTTATTTCAAAACTAAAAATAATTTTACCAAAAACAGTCTTACTAAAATAAAAAAAATTAACCCTGATAATATACTTAAGTAAAAACAGATTTCGCATAAAAACAAAACTAATCCATAATGAAACTCTTTGGAGGTATCACAAAATTATATAAAAGCTAAACTAACAGTCTTACCTACTTAGTTACAAAAGCAAAGTGAATTTAATCCTAGAATACAAACATACAGATTTGGAGATTAATTTCGCAAAAACAAAATTCTACAGTGGGACCCACCGTGCTTTTTTTTGAAGCAAATTCATCTATAATCAAAGATAGGTCCAATCTTTCCGAAATTTCGCTTTCTATGGAAATCATTGCCAAATTTGAACACCGTTCTTGGGTTATTTTAGACCTTAAATAATTCTTAATTAATTTGAGCTTGGAGAAACTTCGTTCTCCTGATGCTACAGTCACTGGTAAGGTTAAAAATATTCTTATTGCTACTGATAAATTTGGAAAACATGGTATTAAATCTTGGCTTATTAAATGATTCAATATTTCTATGGGTTTTGAGTTCGAATATGAAGGAAAAAGATCCCTAAATGACAACAATTCATTAAAAAGCTCCCTTCCGTCCAAATCTTTATATATTTTACCAGCCTCTGTTACCTGAAATTTAATATCCAAATCCATGCAACACTTTAGGTACTCAGATTCTGCGGAATAGAAAGACAGTAAAATATAAAATAGAGAGTGACATTCTTCTAATAACTGAAATCGTTCACCAACTGAATTAATAGAAATATCCAAAATTGAAAAATAAAAATTTTCCCAAAAATTTTCTTTTGCATCCAGAAGATTTTCGTCACGCGACTCGTATTCAAACTGTCGAGGTTTTTTTCTGGCACGTATTTCTGTGAACTGAGGATCTAAACCAATTTCTTTTCCTATATTTGATGATTCATCAAGAAATGCATCAAAACTTTCCTTGCTTCTTTTAGAAAGTAGATAGGATTTCAAATTTTTTAACGCTTCAAGACATTCTGCTAGATCTGTTTTAGAATTCTGCAACATTTTGCTTGCAATATTTATTCTTTCTAAAATATCATGCCAAATTACAATAGAAGATATAAACTTGAACGAACTAATTTTGTCTGCTAAGGAATTAGCCATATTTCTAGTCTTTTCATCTTTATTCTCTTTACAAATTTGGGAAAGACTGCCAAGAATAGAATTTAGATTTTGTTTTAGAGGAACTAAGGCATTTATTCTGCTTTCCCAGCGAGTATCACTTAATGGCTTTAAAGTAAAGTTGTTAATCTTTCCTTTTAAAATGTCCCATCTCTGGGTTGACGCAGAAAAAAAATTATAAATTTCTTGAACAATGTCAAAAAAACCAGAGATCTCACCACTTGAATTTGCAGCATCGTTTACAACTAAATTTAATGAATGTGCCGCGCAAAGCACGAACAATGCTCTGGGATTAATATTTAAAACGCGTTTTTGTAGACCAATATTTTTCCCACGCGTATTGGACCCATTGTCATACCCTTGCCCTCGAATATTCTGAACATCCAAATCTAAACTAGGAAGCAATTCTTCTAAGAGAAACTTGCAGAGTCCTTCCCCAGTGGTATCTTTTATTGGATAAAAACCTACAAAATACTCAGAAATGTTGGCCTGTCCATTAGTTAAATTAACACAACGTATTATAAATGTGATTTGTTCTGTATGATTAATATCAGGGGTACAATCCAAAATGATAGAAAAATATTTTGCATTTTTAACCGTATTTATAATATCCTTTTTTATAGCACCTGCTAAAAGTGAAATTATCTCGTTTTGAAAATGCTTACCTAAATAATGAGGAATTCGAGTTTTCTTCTCCCTATTTTTTTGAATATTATTTATATGTTCTGATAAAATTGGGTTAAATTTGGCAATCATTTCGACAGCTTTTAGAAAATTTCCATTGTTTTTTTCATAAAGATTTGCGCTTGTTCCCCGAAAAGCTAAACACTGACTAGCTAAAAATTGAACAATGGCAATCATCCGTTCAATGATAGCCCTCCATCTTTTTTTTTCAAAATTAAACATATTTTGCTGTTCTTTATCAATAGTGATATTTTTTTGAAGCCTCATTTTTAATTCACACCATTTTTGAAGGCAATGTATGTGTTTGGTGCTGTTCTCATGCTTTGAAAAAAAATCAGAGCAATGACGCCAATCTTTAAAACCTGTAATAGTAAGTTGAATGTTATCTTTGCTAAATAATTTACATGGGGCACAAAATACAGCATTTAAGGTACGTGAATATAAAAGCCAAGATCTTTTAACTTTTTCACCATTCTCTAACGTTTTAAAACAATAGCCAAAATTAAATTTCCTACCAAATTCATCGGTGGGAAAAGCAAAATTAGCTGCGGTTTCATCTAATTTACTCTCAACTATCAATTCGATTAGTCTGTTATTTATTTGAACGGGCCACGTTCCAGGATCACTTACATTAACTTCCCCACTCGATGTCATGGCTGCATTTGCTTCGTTTTCATTTGGAGATTCCAATGATTCAGATTCCGATAGGGATTCTGACTTCGATTCTGGCAGAATTTCCATTCCAGGGAAGTTTTCAGTAAATTCCATTTCTGGCGCCGCCGGCTGTGTGTCCAGAGATGATTGATTCGCTGAAGAGTCATCCTGGACCTCTACTGACTTGTTTAAAAATTTTTGGTGTGAACCACGGAGCATATCCTTCTCTCTTTCCTTCTCTTCTTTTTTCTTTCTGTAAAACGCTCCACTCTTTTTTCTTGGGTTTCTTTCCGACATGTTTCTAGTTCAACTTTAAATCTTAAAGCAGAAAGTAGTATTATAGTATATTTTTTAAGGAACACCCTCTAGGTTTTATATAGTTTGAAAGAGCATTTAAAGACCTTTTCAAAAATGTCATTTGCTACTACATCTAGTTTTGTAGTTTTTGAAAGATTTAATTATTATTAATTTAATATTTAAAAAATAAAATTTTTGGATTAAAATATAATATATTTTGATTGCAGCTAATAATTTTATTTTTAAAGTCAGGACACATTTTTTAACACTTTGTAGGTTTTAAGAAAATTTTATTCTTCAAAAAACTAGGTAACAAAAAATTGTTGCCTTAATTTAAAATAAAAAAAAGTATAATAATCATGCAACAGCCAATATCTTTCTGCAGTAACAGGTATACACTATTAACTACACACTACACATACAGGAACGGGAACGCCACTACGGGGTAAAGAGGTACGA
This sequence comes from Kuschelorhynchus macadamiae, assembly GCA_030620095.1. Taxonomy (NCBI): domain Eukaryota; kingdom Metazoa; phylum Arthropoda; class Insecta; order Coleoptera; family Curculionidae; genus Kuschelorhynchus; species Kuschelorhynchus macadamiae. The sequence goes on from JAUTXW010005279.1 coordinate 803,888, forward strand.
AGTCAAATATTCAGTGATTTGATATGATTCTATCGACAATTCGACAAGTATTGACTCGGAAATCGACCTTCCTTCCTTCCTTTATGCAGGCACACGCTGCGCCACCGCGTCGTCGCTGCCGACATATCACGATCACGGGCAATGCGCCTTAGTTGCGCCTACTATGTTTACAATGGCCGGATTTAAAAAAGATATTGTGGAGTGGCCTATTAATTCTAGGATGTTTATTGAATTCCGTATTTCTACCGTTGAAGTTGGCGCCCCTCTGCTTAGGCGCCTTCGTGCAACGCAGGAAATCGCCCCCCGGTATGACCGGCCCTGTCAATGCTAGTTAATAATAATTACCCAGGAACTGAAAACCCGCGTCGAGTCAAAAATGCATTTATCTACGTTATCTTGAAGCCAAAAATGTGGTAATGCAAATGATAAATTTATTTCTCTCTACCTCTTTTATTAGAATCAAAAAAGAAGTACCTAACAAAAATATTTCACTTTTTTGTTCTACTCCGGAAGTTATTTAAAAATTCATTCTCATTGCCATTTTTTTTTCTCGACAATATGACGTGATTAGATTTTTGACCGGAGTTTCGGTCCTCATCATAAATTAGCACTGATGACGGGCTCTATTTGTCAGAAACATTGGAAAAACGCTCAATTTTGGGACACCCTGTACATTTACTAGTTCAGAATAATGTAAACAGTTAAAAAAGGTAAATAACAATAATTTGTAAATTAAAATTTAGATTTAATCGTATATCTAAAATAATCGCCTTTATTTTGTAATCATAAATTAACACAAAGTTTTTTTCTTATTGTCAAGACCTATAATACGGCCCTGTTAACGGCTAAAGCGATAGAATTTTTGTTGCATTAAATAATAACGTTGGGTGATCAATAAACCATAATATTGCGCGGCACCGTCTTCCACGAATCTCATCGTTTCCCGATCAACGCCGCAGCCGACGGTCATCACAGCGAGAGCCGAACGACTGCGAATGGGTGTTTTATGCGTTTGCCGTACAGCTGCTCCACCGTACAGCAGCTGTAACACATGTATACTATGACTCTGTACTGTACTAACTGAACCCGACGCGAGCTTTCCGTTCCTCGGCAATCATTATTAACCAGCATTGATGATGGTTTTTTAGTCCGAAATATCGGAAAAATGTTAGGTGTGATATGCTGTTGGATTTAGAATTAAAATTGCTGTTTATTAAGAAAAACACAAAATGTTTGACTATTTAAAAAGCAAAGTTTATGATGATCGTTCGGAGATTAATCGTCGCATTGTAAACTTAATAACGTATTTTGGTAGAGGGAAAAAGGTGGCTGTGATGATGTGACATTTATTTAAAAATATCTTTTTAAAAAACTCGGTAGAAAATTTAAATCTATTTTTTCGGATATCTATAAATATCCTCAATTTCAAATTTGGGCAACTTTTTTACAGTTTACACTTTTCCATATCTCGTATAGCTTCTCCCTCCTAGAATTTCGACACCGTGTACACAATGTGAGCGACTTTCCCTTTTTTTACTGAAAAATTAAAGAAAAATATTGTTCATAGAAGATTTTTATTTTTTTTTACAATGACTTAGGACATAGATAAATAAAAGCAAAGTTGAAAAAAAAATACTTTATTTCAAAATTTTCAAACAAAACATGTACTTAAAAAATAATACATAATCAAAACAAAAGGTAAATAAATATGCAACGTTTGCATTAAAAAGAAAATGAAAACTTAGAAAAAAATGTTAAAATAAACTTACATTTAACTACTAAATAAGTACTATCCATAAATATTGAAGACTTACAATTTACGGTGTTCTTTTTACTTCCCTCGTAAAAGGGAAGTATTGTAATTGTGAAAAAATCACTCTCCGAGATTTTTTTGCAATTTCACGTTTTAGGGTCCCTAGATGACGAAAAACATCTTTTCTCAATTCCATCGGCCTGTATGTGTTTTTTACATACTAACATAAAAGTTATATTTAGTTATTTAATCTTAAATTTTAGCGCGCGCTATACATGTAGATTTTTAAATATCAGTATATATTTTTGTTAATGCCATTTTGCTGGTATTACTTAAATAATTATGCGAAACGTCCAATTTTCTGCTTAAGGCATTTTTAATTTAAATTACTTTCGTGAATTAAACACATGCTAACGAGGTCCCGCAATTTAGTTCGCGTATGACGCTAATGAAAGGGATATAAATAGGTAGGTACTTAGATCGCCTTATTTTTATTTTAATTTTAGAAACCACGTTTTTGCATTTTCGTTCAATTTTTGTACAGGGGCTTGAGAGATTTTTGTTTATAAATTATTTCTGATTTTTTGGACCACCCTGTATACATTTTTTTTTTAAATAATAGCGTTGTTTTAGAAAAAACCGTTTTTAAAAAAAATATTGAAATATACCTTAAAATTTGATTTTTGAGCAGAATCGTGATTAATCAGTGGCCCAATTTTTTGAAACACTTTGTATACATTTTTAAGAAACCTTAAAATTTTAAATAACCAAATAAAATTAAGGGTTTTGCCGAAAAACCAACCGTTTTTTTAAATAAAAAATATTGTAATATTTAAGGGGCAGTTTTGAAACTGAGTTTTGAAAAATTCCTTCTTCTCCAACCTCTACATTCTACTATCAACCAAAATGCATGTTTTTTCGTCAAGCAGTTTGAGCAGAATCGTGATCAAACCGTGACCCGATTTTTTTAAAACACCCTGTACACAATACAAAAAATAGATGTGAAAGGTCTCGGTTACCAGACGATCATTTAAAAAAAAATCCGATAAATCGGTGCAGTACAACTCTCTCACGAACTTGCTGAAAACTTTAGCTCAGTGTTTTAAATATATAGATTTTACAACAAATATTAAAAAGCACTAACAGGTTTTTTTTTAATAGCAAACCATTGTTTTGTTGTTTTGAATTATTTCACTGAATTGAAATAGTAAATATTAAACTTACCATCGCGGTCAGGAAAGGAAACTGAAAAAATTATGTATTCGACAAAATTCTTATTTTTCTATGTGGTTTATTTTCCAAATCTTTATTTTCGCGGCTATGCATTTTTTATTCTTTACATTGATACATACCGCCATTACGTCATGTTGAACGCGTACCAGTTTATCTTTATATCACATTCAGTTGAATAAGATTTTTTTTGCGTTCATTTAAAAAGAAACATTTGGCCGCCATTTTGTTCCGCCATCTTGAATTCCACAACTTTACCAATTTATCTCTATATCACAGTTAATGCATGCATACATTTTGAAATTAATCTAATGAGTAGTTCTTTCAGGTTGATTTTTTAAATATTTTGCTAGGCCGGTATTTTGTTTTACTATCTTATATTCATACCAATATATTACAAATTTATTCCTATGTAACACATGTTTTTTGTGCAACATCTGAGGAAATTAGAAATAGTTTTTTAAATAATACTTTTTTAAAGTTTTTTAAGGCCGCCATCCCCATATGAGTCGTCATCCCCATATGACTCTTAAACCAGACAGACGAACCGATGGCAATAAAAACATTTTTTGGCATCTAGCGACGCTAAAACCTGAAAATATTTAAAACCTGAGAGGGTGATTTTTTCACGATTATAAATATTTTATCTGGCCGGTATTTTGTTCCCCAATCTTGAATTATACCCTAATTAGTTATGGCACACAGTTTGAAATCAGTCCATTAAATAGTTTCTTTTAGGCTAAATTTATAAATATTCCATTAAGCCGCCATTGAATTGAATTCGTACTACAATTTTACCAGTTGATTTCTACGTCATTCTTGATTTCTGTGCCAAATTTAAAATAAATTTGTTAAGAAGTTTTTTGTAATAATTTCACTAGACATCCATTTTGTTTTGACATTGGATTTTTACTAAAATATTACCAGGTCATTCAACTGTGCCTTAATTTCTAACCATAATTTGTAGTCAATCGGGTAAGTAGATTTTAGCTATGCCGGGAAGATACGGATCGACAGAATTAAGAAAACATGTTTTTCGGCATCTTGGGACCCTGAAACGAAAGATCTGAATAAATCTCGTAGGGTGTTTTTTCACGATGACAATACTTTCCTTTTACGCGGGTAGTAAAGATTATTTGGCCGCTATTTTGTTTCGCCATCTTGAATTCGTAACACAACTTTACCAGTTTATCTCTAGGTCACGTTAATGCTTGCATAAAATTTGAAATTAATGTCATTTTGTTTTTTTATCTTATATTCATACCAAAATGTTACTAGGTTCTTTCCCATGATTTTTGGGCAAAATTTGAAGAAATTGGATAATTAGTTTTTTAGTAGTAATTTTTTTAACGTTGCACTAGGTCGCCATCTGGTTCCGGCATATCGGACTTTAAACAAAACATTACCAGGTCACCCAAATGTGATCATCAATTGTTGACTAAAATTTAAAGTCAATCTAATGAGTAGTTTAAAAACTATGCTTAAACGTTGCGCTATGCCGCGAACTGAGAGGCAGACAGGCAAACCGACAGACGGACCGAGGAAAGTGATAAAATATTTTTTGGAACCTAGGGACGCTAAAACCTGAAGATATGTAAAATCTGAAACGGTGATGTTTTCGCCATTATAAATATTTTATTTGGCCATTGGTGTTTCGCTATTTTGAATTAGTACCACAGCTTTACTAGTTCTACTCTATACCACTATTAGTTATGAAACACAATTTGAAATCCGTCCATTAAGTAGTTTTTTAGGCTGAATTTTAGAATATTTTATTAAACCGCCTTTTTGTTCCGCCATTTTGGATACGTACTAAAATTTTACTAGATGATTCCTACATATTACTAGATTTCTGTACACAATTTTAGATAAATTGGATAAGTAATTTTTTAGTAAAATTTTTTATAATATTTCAGTAGGCCACCATTTTGTTTTGCCATCTTGGATTTTTACCAAAATGTTACCATGTCATCCTCAGATAACCCTTAATTTTTTATCAAAATATAAATTCAATCCGGTAAGTACTTTTTTAGCTATGCCGCGAACAGGCAAAACATGTTTTTCGGCATCTAGGGACCTTAAAACCTGAAGATCTGAAAAAGCTCGGAGGGTGATTTTTTCACGATTTCAATATCTCCCTTTTACGAGGGAAGTAAAAATAAAATCGGAATGTGCCATCCGTTTTGCTCCGGGCTTTCGCTAAGTCAAACCGTTTGGATTTTACAGGTTGTCAAAATTATAAAATGAAAATAAACATCTATTGCACTTGTTTATATATATATATATATATATATATATATATATATATATATATATATATAGATGTAGAAGTATAAAAAAATAACGAAGATTCGGTCAAAAAGTCTATACTACATTTATTTTCTAATAGCCAAGCTTTCAAAATAATTCATTTCTTCTTCAGGGCTCTATAATAACATAATTAGGACTTTTTACAATTAAAAAGTACTTACACTAATTAAAATGAAAAGACAATTTTTACTGAATTTTCAGAAAATATAAAATTATATATTTGACATATTTAACGTATTTCTGTCAGTATTATTTAATAGAAAAACAATTGGTTTTAAGTTGTTTATTTCTTGTAAAATGATGTCAAAATTTTGGTAGTTAAAATCTATCCAATTTTATATTTTCTGAAAATTCCCTCAATATTGTCTTTGCATTTTAATTAGTGTAAGTACTTTTTAATTGTAAAAAAGTCCTAAATCTTCTGATAATTAGGTTATTATAGAGCCCTAAAGAAGAAATGAGTTATTTCGAAAGCTTGGCTATTAGAAAAAAAAATGTATTATAAACTTTTTGGCGGAATCCCCGTTATTTCTTCATACTATTGGTAGTATACGGCCGTTACCGACAAGCACATGTATTTATCATGCGCCATAAATTCACGACCCATCTAATTTATTTTAAAAACAGTACTAATCAAGAGAAGAAAGTTCCAATACTCAGAGATTCAAATAAACATCAAATTCCTGTGAGGTAACATTTGTAAGACTATTAGGACCCTGCGTAGTTAATTCTTTATTTTAATTTAATTTTACCAAGGATATTCCAAAAATAAGATTCAAAATAAAAAACAGTTACCTTTCCAAAATATCGTGTTTAAAACGATGATTTTCACATAAACGTTTATTTATTCAACATTGCCACAATTTCGTACCCATTGACAAAGAATGTCGGACCTCGTCACGGGGAATTTAAAAAAGCGCACCACGTTATTTTTATTTTTTCTTTTATTGTTGCATCCAACATACGCACACTCTATTTTTCTGGCAGACATACTTGTTTTAATTAACAGTTTCACACGAATGAAACGAACTCTAGTTTCGTAGAGTTAAAAATTCACGAGTTTGACTCGAAAACGAGCAAAAAAACAATAACCACTATGATGTAAACAAACAATACAGGTAAGCGATTCGTACATCTCTGCCGATTATCCGATCTATCCGCTGTAAACGACTGGCAGCACGCGGCGCCAAGCAAATCTCGGACACCTTTCCTAGCAGCGACGATGTCGTCAGCTACATTTCGGACACCTTTTGTGCCATAAGGTTGCGCATCTTCCTTTTTCCTTCAATCAACGATTATAGGAAGTTCCCCATCAAAACCAGGTCTTTCACACGATTTGAATCTACCGCGTTTTCTTCTTCTTTGCAAAAGCTTGAATTATTGTTGAGAATCTGATAACTGATTTCGTTGCTATAATAATCTAAAAAGTAAAAAAGGAATCATAGGCAAAATACAATACACATATCTATATGGTTATTAAAGTAAAAATACATTCATAATTATTCAGCTTATACTCACATGTAACAAAAACTAAACATTGAAAAACCAGGAAAAAAGAACTTATTTAATCGTAAAATAAAATCAATGTAAACAAACTTCCAAAAGTGAACAATGACATGACAGTGCCTAACAATATAACCGCCGTGACGTCACACCTCCTACTGTTCATTGCGGAAAAAACTACTTATGATTACTCATCGATGCCCGCTTCCAGGCTTTCTAGTAGAGTCGGTGTTGCATAACAGCATCAACAAATATATACACAAAATGCCGCAAATGCCATTTGATTTGTTTCAACGAATTTGAACAACTTAGAGCAACATACTTTTTTTTTAATTTATTATTTATTCACTATTGTAAAAAAGTAAAACATACTTTTAGTGGGTTTAGTTATTAAAATCCATTTGGAAAATCTAAATTTTGAAATTATTTGTCGCTCCAGTTGCATGTTTTTGGAAACAAATAAAAATTACTTTTCAAAACTTACACATCAGTGGTGCAAACTTGTTTTAAATAACGGAAATATCCTTAACACTGAGGCCACACAGAACGATTAGACTTCTAATGCAAAATTTTTCTTTTAAACTTTGCATTGCGATGCAAAGATATTTTGATTTTACAATTTTTCACATTGAATATGCTTTAGGGGCGACAAATATTTTTAAAATTATGATTTTTTTAAAGGGAATGTAATAACTACACTCATTTGAAGGTATTGTGCATTTTGTTTTACAGTAAGGATATTTTTCTAAAAATAGATACATGTTAATGTTACTTTAGGTTGTAAAAATTTGGTACAAGGGCGTAAACAAAATAAGCAAGATTTTTAATTATTTTCTTTTAAATATGAAATTTGAAAGGTGAGAAATGTAGCTACGATAAAACTGTTTACAAATGCTTCGGAAAATTAAACTATTTAATTAAGAGTATTATTTTTTTAATGCCTTCCACTTCAGAGGGATGAGAAGAAATTGCGAAGGAATGTGAGGATTTATGGAATTTTCCAAGGTGTATAGGTGCGATGGATGGCAAGCATATTATGTAACAAACGCCCTTAAAAAGTGGAACTGATTTTTTTTTAACTAGAAGGGTTTTTTTAGTTAGTATTAATCGCTTTGGAAACGCCAAATACAAATTTACTTATGTTAATGTTGGTTGCAAGAGACGGATTTCAAATCGAGGTGTCTTTAATAACACGTTTTTGAGAAATGCGTTTTTTTTTCGGAATCGTTGCATTTACCGGTTGCTATGTTACTTCCAGGTCGAACTAAACCTTCAAAACCTTCAGAACATGTTATTGTTGCATTACCGTTAACCACAAACGCACACCAAAGCTTTAAGGGTCTACTGCACGCTATATTACGAATCATTTGCAGGCCTTCCGCGGCTGCAGTATTGTATAAAAACTATAAAAGGTATTAATTAGCTTCAATGTGATTTTAATAGAGAAACATGTATAGTTGGGCGCTAAATCCGTATTTTTTTGAATAAATCGAATTTAGAATGATAAAATTCGAAGTAAAGTTGTCCATTTTCAACCATTTTTTGACGCAAATGCCCCCACATATAAATTTCTTTCCCGCAAAATGGCTGTTTACCGCCTTACATTGATCCTTGTCCAACATAACTGCAAAATTTGAAATGTTAAATCGCACTCATGTCTTTGTATTTCTGCAGCGCGTAAACCCTTTTGGACAGGTTTTTAACCGAAAAGTATTTTAAGCTGCCTACCCACAGCACAATTTTTCAAGTCTTGGCGTGCAGGAAGCGTCTCGAATTGTAGTTATTACGTTGCGTTCGATACACTGAAAGAACTGCGACAAAAATATATTTATGGGTAATGTACAAGTAAAATAAAAGCAAATTTCTGTTGATTAAAAATAAAAATGTGGAGAAGTATTATAATCTCGTAAAATGTAAAACAGGTGGAATTTTAGATTTTAAGTTTTTCAAAAAATTGGTTTTACTTCCCTCGTAAAGGAATCTGATTGACTTCAAATTTTGGTTAAAAATTAAGGATTAAATGGGGATGCCCTGGTAACATTTTGGTAAAAATTAAATATGGCGAAAGAAAATAACGCCCTAGTAAAATGGTAAAGAAATTAATTCTAAAAAACTACTTATCCAATTTATTTCAACTTTCAATCAAGGATGGCGAAACAAAATGGCAGTTTAATTTGAAATTTTATGCAATAATTAATTATGGTATAGAGATGAAGTGGTAAAATTGTGGTAGGAATTCAAGATGACAGAACGAAATGGCGGCCAAATAAAATCTTTGTAATCGTGAAAAAAGTCACCAGGTTTTACATATATTCACGTTTAGGGTCTCTTGATGCCAAAAAGTATGTTTTGTTAATTCCGTCGGTTCTGCCTGTCTGTCTGCCAATTCGGGGCATAACTTAAAAACTACTTACCAGATTGACTTCAAATTTTGGTCAAACATTATGGGTCATATGGTGATAACCTGGTAATATTTTGGCAAAAAATGTGGCGAAAAAAGATGGCGGCCTAGTGAAACGTTAAAAAATTATTACTAAAAAACTACTTACTAAATTTATTTAAAATTTTGTGCAAGCATTAAATGTAATAGAGAGGTGTATTACAAATTTAAGGTGACGAAACAAAATGTCCAATCAAAATAAAAAAAAATCAACTTATTCAATAAACTTTTGCCGAAGAATTAAATGTTATATAGGGATACATATACAGTGTGTATCAGCCAAATGGAATAAGTTCGATAATAAATAAATGGGGGCGTGTTCGGAAAAATTGCTTGGACCCGTCGATTGGTATTTTTAGTTGCTCATTTTCTCCAATAAAAACTTTTTATACAGGGTGTGTCCTGTAACAGTGGTCAATGCCAACTTTCTTATTTCAAATGCAACACCCCGGATATTATCTAATTTTTGGATTCTTTAGGAGATTCTAAACATATTTTATGTTCAATGTCCTATACCTATCTTCAACTATTTCGGCAATATTAAGTGTTTTCAAATTTATTTTTATTTTATTTATTTCGAATTTATTATTATTCATGAAAGTGGCTCTGGTTACTGAACTATTTATTTGATTACAAAAATTCGCTACAACACACTCAATACTTATTTACCATTTAGGTCTTCATATTAAGAATGTAAGCAAAAACCATTTTAGCGTTTCTTTTTATTGATATGGAACAAAAAGAGCCAGTTTTGTTTACTTTTAAGTTTTGTTTACTTTTCTGTAAAATGCCTGGCCTTTCTCTTTGCAAGACAGTAGTTGTCAGTGTCAGTGTCATAGTCTTTTGAATTTCGTTAACTGCATAATACCTATATCAGAAAAATGGTTCATTTAACAGAAATGCATAAAATAACAATTCTACAAATGATTGGTTATGGAGATAACACACGAACACAAGTGGAAGTTGCTCGCTTATTTCATGAAAAATTTCCAAATTTGCCTCATATATCCCTAGGGACAATTAGTAAAATAGAAAAGCAGTTTCGCGAGCTTGGACATGTGAGGCAGATAAAAAAAGCAGCTGCCAATTCAATAAATGATGATACTAAATTGGATATTATGCTTGAGTTTGAGGAAAACCCACATATTTCTAGTCGACAAGCCGCCGCAATGTTCGATATTAGCCATTCGTCGATTATTCGAACATTAAAAGAAAATAAAATGCATCCCTATAAAGTGATACCAACTCAGGAGCTCATGGAAGACGATTATGATAGGAGAACTTATTTTTGTGAACAAATGATGGCTATGTTAGATAACAATGTTATTCAATTAGAACATGTTTTGTTTTCGGATGAGTGCACCTTTACACTTCACGGTCATGTAAATCGTCAAAATTGCCGCTATTGGTCTAGGGAAAATCCTCACTGGATCAGCGAAGAACATACTCAATATCCTGAAAAGGTTAATGTTTGGGTAGGAATTGTTAGGGATCATATCATAGGCCCCTTTTTCATTGACGGCAATTTGAATGGCGATAATTATTTAGGACTGCTCCAAAATAATGTCGTGCCAACTTTGACAAATTTGTATCCGGATCCAGCAAACCCACAAGTTCCAGCGAATATGATATGGTTTCAGCAAGATGGAGCACCGCCCCATTACCAAATTAATGTCCGGCAGTACCTCAACGGAATATTTCCAAATCGGTGGATAGGGAGACGAGGATCGATAGAATGGCCAGCGCGATCCCCTGATCTGACGCGATTAGACTTTTTCTTATGGGGACATATTAAAAATGTTGTATACAAAACTAAACCCCTCGACTTAGCTGACTTAAGAAGACGAATAACGCTTGCGATTAGATCGGTCACGCCTGAGATGCTAAATAACGTTAGAAGAAATTTCTATTTAAGATTAGGAATTTGCCAAGACGTTCGCGGCGAGCATATTCAACAGTTCCTAAATTAACTTTTTACTTTTGTTTATACATTATGAAGAAATAAATAATTTTATTTTTTTAATCTTAATTTTTGCAATAAATTTCAAAACACTTAATATTGCCGAAATAGTTGAAGATAGGTATAGGACATTGAACATAAAATATGTTTAGAATCTCCTAAAGAATCCAAAAATTAAATAATATCCGGGGTGTTGCATTTGAAATAAGAAAGTTGGCATTGACCACTGTTACAGGACACACCCTGTATAAAAAGTTTTTATTGGAGAAAATGAGCAACTAAAAATACCAATCGACGGGTCGACGTTTTTCCGAACACGCCCCCATTTATTATTATCGAATTTATTCCTTTTGGCTGATACACACTGTATATAGATCTCCAGCGTAGGCTCATTTTCCGACGGGCGCGACATTTAGCAAGCGAATGCGGATTTTTAGTAACAGCGTCCCAACTAAATAGAAGTTTTATATCTCTAGCTGTCTGGTATGGGTGTCGTTTCCAGTACATTCGCGTAGCGCGGGTGTTGTTACTGATAATAATTTCAGTACAGCGAACGATTTCTAAAAATGACACGTTGGATTGGTCCACGCCGCACGTGGCTTACTTAATACGGAGATTTAGTGATGATTTGCAACTCCATGGCGAAAGAAGACTAGAGTTGCTTTTTTTATTTCGAATTACGCGCGCGGCCGTATTTTGTTGAATCGTTGCTTCTATTGGTTCTGTTTAGGTCGCATAAATATAAATTCAATCGAGTATTCACAAACTAATAGTTTTACCTCTTTGGCATATGAAGGCAATATTAAAATTAATGAACTTGGTCGACCAACACGACAAATAAACATTGCAGTTAGTGGTTATATATTATATATATATATATATATATATATATATATATATATATATATATATATATATATATATATATAGCTTGACTGGGTCACGTTCCACCACTGTTCCTAATAAAAAAAAAGATTCATAACGAGGGAATTTCAGGGTAGAGGAAATTTTAAACTGCGTGCCATAACTAATTGTGGTATAGGGCTCAACTAGTAAAACCGTGTTACTAATTCAAGATAGCAGAACAAAATTGCGACCAAATTTTTGTAATCGTGAAGAAAATCACCCTCTCAGGATTTACATATCTTCACGTTTTAGCGTCCCTAGATGCCAAAAAAACATGTTTTATCAATTCCGTCGATCCGTCTGTGTGTCAGTTCGCGACATAGCTTAAATACTACTTACCCGATTGACTTCAAATTTTGACCAAAAATTAAGGCTGATATTATGGGGATGGCCTGATAATATTTTGGTAAAAATGCAATATGGCGTAATAATGTTAACAAATGTTTGTTAGAGTGCTGTATTATTTGGGGTTAAGGTCCAGTAAAATAAAAACAAGTATTTTTTTGAATTGTCAATGTTTAGCAACTTAATTGTTTGCATCCTCAGGACACATATAGATCTTATATCCTGCACGAAACACATATTATCAGTACTTTTACTCCGTTGTTCCGTATATATTACCCAGATATTAAATTTGTAAATGGTTTTCGTTAACAATTCTTTTGTTGTTATAGTGTGGTGTATTATTCGGGGTTAGGATCCAGTAACAAAAACAAAAGACTATTTTTAAATAATCGACGTTTCGCAACTTTATTGTTACATCTGCAGAACGCATGTAGATTCTATATCCAGCATGAGACCCATATTATCAGTCTTTACATATTTCGTTTGTCCGCAGATATTTCCCAGATATTAAGTTTCTAAATGGTTTTCGTTACCGATCCTCTTGTTTTTATCTTAGAGTGGTGTATTATTTGGGGTTAGGATCCAGTAAAAAAACAAAAGACTTTTTTAAATTGCCGAGTTTAAAAAAGATGGCGGCCGAAGACGGATCGCCGTCTGAGGCGGAGGAAAGAAATACGTGTTTTCACTGTAAAAAAGTTGTTGTTGATTTAGTAAAATGTGTTAAATGTAAAAACGTTTTTCATCCTGCTTGTATGAACCAAGCCGCGCAAAAGAAAAACGCAGTTTGTCGCCATGAAGCGGAAAATAAAGATGTCGAAAATGTAACCTCAAAAAGTGTTGATGTTTTGATTGCAGAAAATATTCTGCTAAGAAATTTTGTGAAGGAATTACAGTCAAAGGAAGTGGTAATCAATGAAAATTGTTCACTATTAAAAGAAAAAATTGTTTATTTGGAAAGAAAAATAGAAGACTTGGAGAATATTGTGAAAATACCATTGGAAAAAAGAATGGGATACCAAGACGTATTTTCGAATGTAAGTTCAAATATATTCGAAAAACCTCTAAATATAGAAGCAGGTGACACTGCTTCTACATGTAATACTAGAATATCTGTTGGAAAAGATGCAGTTGCAACACAACCTACAAAACCATACAGCCAAATTCTGACAAATGTTCAAGAGTTAGGTAAAAATGACAGGAATGTAATGACTGCAAATAGACCTGTTTTTGATAACAAACAGGTTGAAGCAGCAATTCACCAAGCCCAAGCAGTGAATAAAATGGTTGAGTTACAACAACTAACTGAACAGAATGTTGATTCGGGAGGATGGCAGTTCCCAAAAAAACGGCGGAATAAACGTTTTATGGTTGGTGGAAACAACGAGTGCAATAATGAGATTCAAGCTGTTCCAAAGTTTGTTACACTCCATGTAACTCGCTTGAACCCAAATACAAAACCAGAATCATTGCAAAACATGCTGTCAAAGCACTTTCCTGAGGTGGTTTGTGAGCCACATAACTCAAAACACCCGGATTTATACGCATCATTTAAGGTAACAATACAACAAGAACACTTTAAGCAGGCATAGAGAAGAGAAATTTGGCCACAAGGAGCTCTGGTTTCTCGGTTTTTACAGAAGAGAAGGACGCCACTCCAGAGAGAAGAGATAGTGGGCCCTGCAGCACAAGATACACAAGATATTCAACTAAGAATAATGTAGAATCTACAATGGATTTTTGTGAAACAGGCAACCTAAAGGTATTAAATATGAATGTAGCTGGTATATTTGGAAAGTCAGAGTCAATATCAATAACGTTGGCTGAAAATAAGGTTGACATAGTTTCAATTGTAGAGCATTGGTGTAAAAGTGATGAACTATCTTTAGTGAACTTAAAAGATTTTAGTTTGTGTACAATGTTCTGTCGTAAATCAAGTAATCGAGGAGGTGTTAGTATTTTTGCACGTACTGGTATGACTATCACTCCACTCTCATATAACAAATGCATCGAAAAGGAGTTTGAGGTGTGTGTAGCTTTTTTTTGAATAATACAGTAATGAATAAGAGACTGTATATTGTCTCTGTATATAGGACACCTGATAGTTGTGTTAAGGAATTTCTAACGCAGTTTGGAATATTTTTATTTAAATATTATAATAACAAGGATAGTTATGTAATTTGGGGTGATATTAACATAAATCTCTTGGCAAATAGTGAGAGTAAGACTGACCTTTTAAATTTACTCTTAGAATATGACATTCATCCGCATATTTTGGAACCAACACGAGTAAGTAGTACTAGTTCAACATGCATTGACAATATATTTTCTAACCTATCTGACTGTGAGGACGTGCAAGTGCAACCTATTTTTTATTCTGATCATATGTATCAAACATGTCATTTTAAATTTACTTATTGGTGTAGCCCTGTAAAAGATTATATAAACTGTAGAAATTTTAATAATATAAATATGGAAAATTTTTATAAAGCTATATTTTATGAACAATGGCATGAAATGTATAACGCCAACAATTTTAAGGACATGTTTTCTGCATTCTATGACACATTATTATTTCATTACAATTGCAATTTTCCAGTTAAAAGGAAAAATATAAAAAAAAGGGAGACTCAAGGTTTTCACCGCAAATAAAGGAAATACATGGCTTTCTCTGTGAAATGAAATCAGTAGAGAGACATCTCAATGATCCTAATTATACACAAAAATATAAAGAACTCTTAAAATTATATAAAAAACTTGTTCAAAATTTAAAAAAACAGAGAAACTGTCAAAGATTGTCAAATGCGGAAAATCTGTCACGAGAAAGTTGGAAAATAATTAATGAAAGTAGAAACAGAAATTGTCATGGTATACCTGGATGTGTAAATGATGACAAGGGAGGTGTGATTGCGGATCCATTACATGTTTGTGACACATTTAACAAATATTTCTTGAATGTCGCACAAAGTTGCCCTGTACCAAATTCTCATAACATCAAATTTACTAATTTTGGCCCTACCAGTTTTTTTCTGCGACCTGTCATTCCATGGGAAGTCAGGGATTTGCTTAGCAAAACAACTCGCAAGTCAGCCGCAGGTTTGGATGAATTACATGGTAAAGCCCTAAGAGTCATTCAAGATTTAGTATGTTACCCTCTTTCATACCTGATCAATGAATCTTTTAACTCTGGTGAATTTCCAGAACCTCTTAAGAAATCTAAATGTGTTCCAATATATAAGCATAAAGGATCAAAGTATGATGTTTCAAACTATAGGTCTGTTTGTGTACAAAGCCAAATATCAAAAATATTTGAACTTTGTTTCTCTGAACGATTGTTAAGTTTTTTAGAGACTAATAACATTATAAATAATTCTCAACATGGATTTCGTCATAACAAGTCAACTGGCACGGCCATTCCTGACTGTCTTGAATTTGTCTATGCTGCTCTTAATGGCAAAGAATCTGTTATTGGGTTATTTTATGATCTTAGTCGAGCATTCGATACTATAAGTCACGAACTTCTTTTAATGAATTTGTATGCAAATGGTGTGCGTGGAGTGGCATATAACTGGGTGGCTTCCTACCTTCGTAAACGTGAACAAACAGTTTCAATCAATGAAGTTAAGTCCTATGCAGGCCTGAATGATCTGGGAGTGCCGCAAGGCTCTATTCTTGGGCCACTATTTTTCATCATTTTTATTAATGATGTGGAAGGCTCTTGTGGTGACCTAGGTCAGGCTGTTCTGTATGCGGATGACACAAATATACTGCTGAGCAACTCAAGCCCAAACCAGCTGGTAGACAATTGTAATCAAGTGTCCAAAAATTTTTCTGAATATTGTTGTAACAATGGTCTTGTTCTTAATGCTGGAAAAACTGTTCTTATGCAGTTCCTTCCGAAAAATGTTAGTGTCAATAATGAACTACTTATAACAATTAATGGACAATCTATAAACAGTGAAACGGTGATCAAGTTTTTGGGAATTTATATTGATCATAAATTAACTTGGGAAACACATATAGACAATATTTGTGTAAAGCTTAGCTCACTATGTTTTTTGAATAGGCAGTTAAGGGACTCTATAGATGTTAGATTTTTGAAATGTATTTACTTTGGCTTGGTTCAGTCAGTACTGCAGTACGGCCTAATTTTTTGGGGCTCCTCAGCTCACTGTTCTAAAGTCTTTGTGTTGCAAAAAAAAATATTGCAATGTTTGGAAAATGCACCACCCTACTCTTCTTGCAAAAATAGGTTTAAAATGCTTAACATTTTAACATTGCCATGCTTGTATATATTGCAACTGGTAACCAATGTCAACAATGATCATACATCATTGTTGCAAAATTGTCACGTTCACAATCATGAAACAAGGCAGGCCCAGAACTTCAGAATGCCATTCTCTAGGCTTACAGTAGGACAAAACTCGCCTTCATATATTGGAGTAAAATGTTTGAATAAATTAAAATCCGTATTGGGAAATGAGGAGAAACCAGAAAGGGTTTTTAAAAGAAAAGTACACACATTTCTGTCTGAACATGCCTTTTATTCAGTTAGGGAATTTTTAGATTACAAAAAAGTATTTTAATTGTGTGATATTAACAAGTCGTGCTTATGTGCTCTTATGTAGTGTAGTGTCTGCTTCTTAGTTTTATTTTATTTGTTTATTTCTTTATTTATTTTAGGATTTGTGTTCTCTTGTAATTTCTTTCTTCCTATCTGATCTCTGACTAGACCTATAAGTTGCTGTAACAGTAATTTCTGTGTTGAATAAATGAATTTTTTTTTTTTCGAAACTTTATTGTTGCATCCTCAGGATACATATATAGATTCTATATCTTGTATGAAACAGATATTTCCAGTCTTTACCTACTACGTTGGCCCGAAGGTATTTTCCAGATATTAGGTTTCTAAATGGTTTTCTTTAACGATCCTCTTGTTTTTATGTTAGAGTGGTGTATTATTTGGGGTTAGGATCCAGTAAAAAAAACAAATGTCTTTTTTTTAAATTGTCGACGTTTCGCAACTTTATTGTTGCATCCTCAGGCCACATATAAATATTATATCCTGCATGATACCCATATTATCAGTCTTTATCTACTCTGTTGGTTCGCAGATATTTCCCAGATATTGAATTTCTAAATGGTTTTCGTTAACGATTTTATTGTTGTTATGTTACAGAGGTGTATTATTTGGGGTTAGGAAATATCTGCGGATCAATGGAGTAGTTAAAGACTAATATGGGTTTCATGCAGGATATAAGATCTATGTGTCATGATGATGCAACAGTAAATTGGCGAAACGTCGGCAATTTAAAATATGGCCTTTGGTTTTTTGACTGGATCCTATCCTCAACTAATACACCACTTTAACATAACAACAAGAGGATCGTTAATGTAAACCATTCAGAAATTAATATCTAGGATATCTGCGGACCAACGGACTAGGTAAAAACTGATAATATGGGTTTCAATTTAAGATGTTGAAACAAAATGACGACCAAATACATTTTTTTAAAAATCAACGTAAAAAAAACTTGTTCAATTGATTTTAAATTTTGCAGAAAATTGAAATGTGAGTTTGGGATAATTATTGAATTTATTTTTTTAACATTTTTTATTTTTTATGGCTCCTGTATAAAAAATTAAATTTTTGATAACGCGAACCTTATTTATTTTTCAAGCAAAACATTTATCACGAGTGACTTTTCTTTCTATCTTTCAATTCTCAGTCCCCTAGACCTCTTGTAAAAGCCATCCTCGGACATATTGTATATACAGGGTTATTCAAGCTCAGTGGCCCATTAGAAGTATCTGTTAAACCACTGAATAGATGATTTAGAAAAGTTGACTCTCACCATAGATGAACATGAACTCTGTTTTGAAAATATTTTAAATTATGCGGTGTAGCCGCGCTTATATCTAAAACCGGAGGCAACATCCGTTTTCTAAATGCACTGACCTGTATATTATTATATTTTTGTATTGTCCTGAATATTCTAAACACTTTTTGGGGTATGTTTCCTATACCTAATTTCAACTGTTTTTGAGAAAATGGCGCTTGAAAATTGATTTTTGTGACCCATTCAGGCTCTGTACTCCCAAACAACTTAACTTGCAACGAAATGGATTGCATCTTGGTCATCTATATTCTGAAGTAGTAAAAGTATGCGGGTACTCAAACCCCCCCCCACCACTACTCCTGACCTTGAGAGCCCAGGTGTGCTGTGTAGTTTGGCCTTGAGACGATGTGACGTCATATGACCTTGAGCGCACACCTGGCCTTGAGATTAAGCTCCGCCCCACGACCAATGATATTATCCCGCCCCATGACCATGAGATTAAGCCCCGCCCCACAACCTTGGAGGTATGTGACGTCATATGCAACCTTAAGCGCGCATACCGCTTTTTTCGATATTTGTCCATGAAGTGATGTGACGTCATATGACCTTGAGTGTTAGCTATTAAAACCAAGGCTGACGCCATTCAAAGCTTCAAAGCTAGAAAGAGGTACACTGTTTGTGCGGTCACAAGTGATTTCATCATTAAAAGTTATTGTGTGGTGTATTCTGATTCAATTTTTTAAATTTACGGTAATACTGTGTTTTTGTATTAAATCTTTTACATTTTTTCAACAATGAGTGCAAAAGTAAACTTGAATGAAATTAATGAAATGCTTAATAAGGATATATAGATTTTGTTGAACAAAGAAAATGTTCATCATTAACAATTGGGAAAGTTTTTATAGTTCAAAATATTGCTTTAAAGATGACACGGTTTGGCAAAGTTTTTCATGCAACATTGTACGACAAAACGCATGACAAAACATTCCAAACTTTTTTACCAAAGTGTGTTGTCGAAACCATTTCTGAAGACGTTATCGAAATTATAAATAAGTCGAGTGGGATGTATACTTTAACTTATTTGGGGCAGAGCTTGCGAGTAATCTCAGGCACTAATACTAGCAGATCAATATTTAAATTTGGGTGTTTAGAACAAGCAAAATTTAGAGATATTTACTTATTTGGTATTATTTTCATCTTTTAGTTTTGGTGCTTAATAGAATAAACAAAATTTAGAAATATTTACTTAATTTGGTATTATTTTCGTCTTTTAATTTGGGTGCTTAATTGGGTGTTTGGGTTAATTAACAATTTGATAATTATTTTAGAAATCAGAATACACAGACATTTTAATAATTAGTGTTTGAAAGATGTGTGACAGCAATAGTACCATCACACCAAGTGAAGACCTTGATCCTCACATTATGTGTTTGTCGCATAAGTTAAGAAATGCGGCACAAGAGATATTACATTTTGCAACGTATGATGGGTCAGCGGTTGAATCAACAGTCAGTCAATATAGAAAGTACATGAAAGATGTAATTAATTTCATGTCAGGCGCTCATTTGTGTGAAAGATACCTGTATGGTTCCATCAACTTAGACGAGTTTTGCGTGGAAATGATCGACGAAGGTCTCCAAAGCTATATTGTCGAAATACCAAATTTACCCAAGGAATTGTTATCAAAGTATGGTTTGGTCTCAGCGGAAAACATCAATGAAGTTGTGGGAAATGGTGCAGATAATTTGGATCGTGTAGACAATACCGCAGATGCTACTGAAGAATGGGACAAAATGGATGTTGACGATATAGAGAATGAAAACTGTGAAAAACAAATAGGAATGTAAACAATTATATGTATCATGCAAACATAATTTTGTAAATAAATAATCATTTTATTAATGTATTTGTGTTATTTGTTTAGTCTTAAATTTATCAATATAAATATAGAGTATTTTGAGAATCAATTAGTTCTAATTAAAGATGGACCTTGAAATAAATTTAGTCTTGTTTAAAAAAAAGTCTCCGAGAAAATAACACTCAAATCCTATTCACACGCATTCTGTGTGTCCTTGTAAACGCAACCTTGAAAATTCACATGCATTCTGTGTGTCCTTGTAAACGCAACCTTGAAAAAATCTATATGTACATGCCCACAAACGCAACCTTAGGCTATTCCCCAAATAAATAGAAAAATGTTTATTTGAAGAAAGTTTTTTGTTTTTCCAGACACTATATTGTGTAATTTTTTCAACGAAATTTATTAAAGTATGAGGAAATGCATATATAAACAATTATAAAACTTTCAATAATTTTTTTAGGCTATTTCCCAAATATATAGAAAAATGTTTATTTGAAGAAAGTTTTTTTGTTTTTCCAAACATTATATTGTGTAATTTTTTCAACGAAATTTATTAAAGTATGACGAAATGCATATATAAACAATTATAAAACTTTCAATAATTTTTTTAGGCTATTTCCCAAATATATAGAAAAATGTTTATTTGAAGAAAGTTTTTTGTTTTTCCAAACACTATATTGTGTAATTTTTTCAACGAAATTTATTAAGGTATGAGGAAATGCATATATAAACAATTATAAAACTTTCAATATTTTTTTTAGACTATTTCCCGAATATATAGAAAAATGTTTATTTGAAGAAAGTTTCTTGTATTCTCAGACACTATATTGTGTAATTTTTTTAAGGAAATTAATGGAATTTTGAAAAAAGGGTTATAAATAGTTAGATGTTTGCCAACTTTGACCCGTAATAACTCGAAAACTATGAGAGATAGAATAATATTTTTCAAATGAAATCTGAATGATTTTCATCCAACATTGAATTGCAACAGAAATTTTTCGATGAGAAAAAAATGTTAGGAAAAAAATTTTTTTTTTGTTTTCTAAGTGTTTTAGGGTATTTGGTCAATGCGTAGATAAAAAAAAATTTTAAACATATTTAAAACATATTATGCAAAATATAGGATAATGCCTTTAAATACTAAAATTATACATGTAAATATAGGAAAAAAACATGTCAAAAAAGTACAAGAGAGTATTTTTCGTAAGATCATTATCAGTCGGATTGGCAAAGCCACTTTTTGCGCTATTTACACACATTTTTCTTATACGGTTCATCGAAAAAGACCAATATCAGTCATTTGCCCAAGTGTCAAAGAGGCATTATCAGTTTTTGCATTTATTAGTATGATTTAACAAAACATATACATGCATAATTGTTTAGTTTAATAAAAATGTTAATAGGCTTTTAAAACATAGAATAAAATTACTAAAATTTTGTGATACTTGTTTAGAGAATTATGTAAATATTAAAGACGAGTTGAACATTCTTTTGGTATTTTATCATCTAAACATTGTTTCTTGCTTTTTTGGGGTATAGGGGTTGTTGTTGTTAAAGTAATATGTAAATTAATAATATAAACTTAAAATACAGTGAAATTTTTATTTTTGTACTATTTCTTATTTAAAAATATTATTCCTATGGAAAAACATATAGCATTAATAGTAGCAGTAACAACTTATAAAATTATTTTTAAAAATTGCCATAGTATTGGGTCTACTGATAATTTCAGATATTTTCCTTTGATTTAAAACTAGAAACATCCCGGATTGGATATGTCTCCATATGATCTGTCTTGGAAGATAAATCGTAGTTTATGTTTGATTATATCTAGGTAAATGAAAACCCATTATTTAGGATCTGGTACTGGAATAGATATCCTTAATATGTTATAAGTCCAACTGTTCCATTTGGTGAGCCAACACATCCATTATTGTCTATGCAAATAAATCCTTATTCGACGCCCGTCGGAACATTAAAATAAAACCTCTTTTATTTGCTAATTAAATTAATGTTTCAGTCTACGTTTGTTGTGTAATGAAAAGGTTATAGGTTGTTCTAGGCTTAAATAAAACAGTCATTTACAAACCAAAAATTTATTTCAATATTCTACAAGCAAAATCATACATTTTATACTTATTAGCGATAACTAGATGATGATACTTTAAAGTTCACATTATTAAATCTAATGTGGAGAGGGGTACACATTATTCACTCAATATGACTATAATGAAAAGTAGTTGTGAACAATAGAACAATAGAGAATTAGTAGTTTCCTAGTAACAGTTCTATACATTTGCCTACATACTTATTAAAACTCATTAAAATTATTTCTTATAAACATAAATATTTATAGAACATTTGGTAAAATATTATCTGAATATGCAGACTATTTCGATATACTTAATTTTAATTATACACTTATAACTTTAACATACGGGGCTTAGTAAATTATCTCACATAGAAAAAATTAATGTAAAATATCTATTCTGTATAAACGATTAGTGTTTTAAGAAACAATATCTTTTGAGTTTTAATAGGTAAAAAACAACAAACTGATAGGCAGGAGTAATTCTTTAACATCTATTACAACACATTCAAATAAATAATTACTACATTATGGAACAATACCTCCAAGATAATGTTTTTACAGAAATTGATGTAAGACGATGCTATCGACTAATTTTTGTTTGATCGATTGCATATAAGGTCACAGGATTTTTTCTAATCATATTTTGCATTACATGTTTTTGAGTAAAATTTGACAAACAATCAATATAGACACTTACGCATTGGAAATAAATGATTGAATAATTTTTGATACAATATTAAAATTAATTCATTACTTATCCATTATCGAGTAGTGCCCCCATGGTAATGTTTCAGAAGTCGATGTAATGCAGCGCTTATCCTCATGAGGACTAAGACCTATTTTTGTTTGGGTTACTGTATAAACATCATGGGCCTTATTTTGGATTAAATTTTGACAAACACTTTTCTCGCGGAATGTAGCAAGACAGTTAATATAATCCTCAAACGTTATTTTATTTCGCACTACGTTACATTTAACTCCTTTAGATTTTTTGATAACTTTGCCGTCATGTAGTTTTAATGCATACATTTTTGACCTTTAATTTAATGTATACATTTTTGACCTTGTAAAATGTGATAAATCTACAATTTCTGTACGAATCAACGTAAGTTTTATCTACGACGAATTGTTGAATTTAAAAATGCTATGCGTTTCCATTACCATTTGATTTTGACTGACATTTGACTCATTTGAATCGCCTCTTTTAATGGTCTTTAATGCACAATAGACATCTTTTATGGTTGAGATTTGGAATTAACTTCGGTATTTTGCTGTGCCTTTGTGAGTTAATACTTTTTCAAAAATTGGTAAGGATGTTTACATATTACCTTGACTTTGGAATGCCCTTGACATACATATCACTTAATATAATAAAATGTAACAACTTTACTACGCCACGAAAAAAGTCGAATACACCCTTTTCGGTTTAAGATAAAAAAAAACAATATCTATTTTTCTTACACATGGAAGGTATTTTAACTTTAATAATTTAAAATATATGATAATGAAGTAGATTTACTCTTAACGGGAGAATTTATATGTAATTTTGTTTGTCCTACTAACAGTTATAAAAGTCATAAAATAGTGAATTAACATTTGTGATTTTTTTTTAAAATAGCTAATTATATGTGTGAGGTATTTTAACTTTGACAATGTAAAACATATGAAAATGACGTAGATTTACTCTTAACGTGAGAATTTATATGTAATTTTGTTTGCCGCACTAAAACGTTATAAAATTCAAGAAATGGTGAATTAAAATTTGTTAATTTTTTTAAATAGCCATGGGTATGATCCAGGAGCAACTTTTCCTTTCTACTTTCAACTGCGCGAGGGGAAGGTGATATCCTCCATACACTACTTAAAATAATTGATTTAAAAAAAACTTTTAGGTTCTGGAGATAATAAGTAAACAAAGTTACATATCAGTTAATATAAATAAAGTTAATAACTTCGAATACACCCTTTTCGATTTAAGATAAAAAACAATATCTTTTTTTTTTCTTACATGTGAAAGGTATTTTAACTTTGATAATGTAAAATATATGAAAATGGTGTAAATTTACTGTTCACGTAAGAATTTATATCAAATTTTGTTTGTCATATTAAAAGTTATAACAGCCAAAAAATAGTGAATTGAATGCTGCGATCGAGAAACCACACTTTTCCTCTCTACTTTTAAATGCTATGGAAGTTAATATCCCGTATCTATACTACCAAAATTTTTATCTAAAAATTGGGGAATACTAAAAACAGTCATACTTTATACTTTTACCTAATAACGTGTGTTCTACTAAGTGCGAATGTTCATCGTTGACAAAATGATTCGAAAACCTTATATATTGCCATAGGTATACAAAAAGAAAATGACTAACTCTAAAATGTAAAATGTATAGATATTTGACAATATTTCTTAACGTGTTAAATTATTAGTACTGACCTGATAAAAAGGATTAATATTGGACTATTGCCTTTTTTATCTAAAAAATTAGGCAACACTAAAAATAGCCATACTTTATACTTTTATCTAATAACGCGTGTTCTACTAAATGCTGCGAGAAATGAAAAATTCGTATGTAAAATAACCTCAAAATATATCTTTATAACTAATAATTTTTGTTACTAAACGCTGCCCTGATAACAGATTTCCGCTAACATTCTAACTTACCAAATTTCCTCCAAAAACTATAAAGCACTAGTTTTGCTAAAACGATCAAACTAGGATATTTTGCTATGCAGGTAAACTCTACCCTCGGAGTTTAAAAAGTCCCCCAATGTATTGTTCTTATGAGTTTTTAGTGGAACAATTGAAAGCAAACCCGCAATATAATAAAATGTAACAACTTTACTACGCCACGAAAAAAGTCGAATACACCCTTTTCGGTTTAAGATAAAAAAAAACAATATCTATTTTTCTTACACGTGAAAGGTATTTTATCTTTAATAATTTAAAATATATGATAATGAAGTAGATTTACTCTTAACGGGAGAATTTATATGTAATTTTGTTTGTCCTACTAAAAGTTATAAAAGTCATAAAATAGTGAATTAACATTTGTGATTTTTTTTTTAAATAGCCAATTACATGTGTGAGGTATTTTAACTTTGAAAATGTAAAACATATGAAAATGACGTACATTTACTCTTAACGTGAGAATTTATATGTAATTTTGTTTGCCGCACTAAAAAGTTATAAAATTCAAGAAATGGTGAATTAAAATTTGTTAATTTTTTTAAATAGCCATCGGTATGATCCAGGAGTAACTTTTCCTTTCTACTTTCAACTGCGCGAGGGGAAGGTGATATCCTCCATACACTACTTAAAATAATTGATTTAAAAAAACTTTTAGGTTCTGGAGATAATAAGTAAACAAAATTACATATCAGTTAATATAAATAAAGTTAATAACTTCGAATACACCCTTTTCGATTTAAGATAAAAAACAATATCTTTTTTTTTCTTACATGTGAAAAGTATTTTAACTTTGATAATGTAAAAATATATGAAAATGGTGTAAATTTACTGTTCACGTAAGAATTTATATCAAATTTTGTTTGTCATATTAAAAGTTATAACAGCCAAAAAATAGTGAATTGAATGCTGCCATCGAGAACCACACTTTCCTCTCTACTTTTAAATGCTATGGAAGTTAATATTCCGTATCTATACTACCAAAATTTTTATCTAAAAATTGGGGAATACTAAAAACAGTCATACTTTATACTTTTACCTAATAACGTGTGTTCTACTAAATATTATATTTCATACATATATGGAGGGTTTAAAGACAAAACCATCAAAATTCGATACCGTTTATGGAGTACCATATGATTCAAAATTAAAAAAATAAAAAGTATATGGGTAATTTTTGGAAATTCGTTTACTACGGAAAGCTTTTAGTTAATGGCGTAACACATATATTTACGAATAAAAAGTAGTATTCTTAACAACACATGAAAAATCAACGTTTCTATAAGAAAAATAAAATTAATTTTTTTACACTGATTTTCCATTTTCTTTATTAGATCGTTATTTTATTTTAAATTAAATTCGCACAGAAACCAAAATTTTATTATGGTATTCATTGAAATGGTAAGATATACCATTTTAGCCTAAAAAATTGTATAAGTACATAACGAGGCTTAAAATGTATATTATTTTACAAATATTTTTTTATTTTCTTGGTTCTAACATTTTTTATGGTGTATCTACAGTATAAAGTATATAAAGAAATTTCGTGGACGTTGTGGCTACTTCGTTTTAGAATGTGTATGTATTGAGTATATAAAAATAAAAAAATTAGTTAATATTTCTAGATATGTCCTACGATCCTTTTTGAGGGTTTAAGTAAGCACATTAGTTTGTAATAATAAATTTTAATAATTTTTTAATAGAGATTTAAATACTTAAAACAAAATTAACTTATTAACCATATATAAAAACACCTAAAGTTACTTAAAAATACATACTTTATAAATTTATACTGAATGGCTGAGGTGGCCCAGCTTTTTCCGACATTGTTCTGCCCCCTTTCGATGTAACAACTCAATTTCTAACAATTCTATTTGTGTTTCATGGTGCTCAAGTTCCGCGCTTAAGCTTTTTTTAAACTTAAGCAGGTCCATTATGAGCCTCCGATGATTTTCATTGGTAAATTCGTCTAACCATTCCGGTGTTGGAGACGAAGGTCCTGCTTCAAAATGGGTCGCTTATGTCAGGTCTATCACCTCACAAGATGGCGATGATGATGATTAGGGAAGGTGGCAGATCTAAAAGCTGAGGCGATGGAGAATTATTCTTCTTTTTCTTATACTCGCCATTTATTAAAAGATTTTTTAATAGAGAACCGCAGCGTTTCCTTTTAGGACGAATCATGATATTTTGTTGCACCACAATCTTTTCCGATTCTTTTGCCCTTGTCTCTGGCGGTAACTGGTCAAAATCAATTTCTTGCAGCAAATCTTCTAGGTTGGTGTCATCCACTGTCTCGATATTCAAATTTGCACCGTTCATCAATTCATCATAGATTTTTTGTGTTGAGTTTTGGACTGAAGTCATTTTTACGAGCTTTTTTCTGCTATATACGATTTAACCTTTCGATATTAGAGAAGAACGACTTTACCACATCGAGCTGTAAGTTATTTTATACATAAAGTAGCCCGGGACTAAGCAGGTGCGTTTTTGTACCCTTGAAATGGTCGGCACAAGAATCTAACGGAGACAGTTAAATTTTACATTTTTTTTTTTTGGTTTTAACTCTTTGAAGTTTAGGAATTTTTGTGAAAGTTACTTATTCTTGAGAATTATGTGAAAGCTATTTACTAAGGATTGTGTATGATGTATAAAACGACTATCGCTTTACGTTTGAACAGGGTGGGCATTTTATTAGGAGTATATACCTTTTCTCAGAAACTATGGACTTTAGACTGTAAAGAGAAAAGTTTCTTGGTTTTAAACAAATTTTTTCATTATTTGAGTTGTATTAATACAGGGTGTCCGAAATGTGCTGTACCGACTTTAAACCCAGAATTGTAAATGGAACATCCTGTTCATTTTTGCATTTTTAGAGTCGTTGAGAGAAATAAATGTAACTTTTATAAGAACTCCTTATTCGAATTTTATGTCATTTTCACAGAAATTATGGTTATGTAATGTTTTAGCAAATTCATGTCCTCACAAACAACGTCTTGGGCAGCTATTAGTTTAGATTGAAAATGAAATTTTAACCACAAGTTAAAAAGACTACCTCTTAACGATCTACAATCGCTAGACCTTATAAATTTATAAAGACTGTCTCAGATCATTGGTCATTTTTTAAAATTTTCAATTCCCAATATCCGAGTTTTTTTAAATGGATCACACTGTATTTGATACTTATTTCTTAAAGAAATAATTAATACCTATCTATTGATGTATATATGTCCTATACCTAAATATAATAGTTAACGAAATATATGGAAAGTTACAACTAATTAATGCTGCCTTCAATATAAAGCATTAAATCTATAATGAGAATTAAAAAGAAAAAAAATTACCCATATACGTTTTATTTTTTAATTTTGAATCATAAGGTACTCCATAAACGGTATCGAATTTTGATGGTTTTGTCTTTAAACCCTCCATATATGTATGAAATATAATATTTAGTAGAACACACGTTATTAGGTAAAAGTATAAAGTATGACTGTTTTTAGTATTCCCCAATTTTTAGATAAAAATTTTGGTAGTATAGATACGGAATATTAACTTCCATAGCATTTAAAAGTAGAGAGGAAAGTGTGGTTCTCGATGGCAGCATTCAATTCGCTATTTTTTGGCTGTTATAACTTTTAATATGACAAACAAAATTTGATATAAATTCTTACGTGAACAGTAAATTTACACCATTTTCATATATTTTTACATTATCAAAGTTAAAATACCTTTCACATGTAAGAAAAAAAAAAGATATTGTTTTTTGTCTTAAATCGAAAAGGATGTATTCGAAGTTATTAACTATTTATATTAACTGATATGAAACTTTGTTTACTTATTATCTCCAGAACCTAAAAGTTTTTTTTAAATTAATTATTTTAAGTAGTGTATGGAGGATATCACCTTCTCCTCGCGCAGTTGAAAGTAGAAAGGAAAAGTTGCTCTTGGATCATACCGATGGCTATTTAAAAAAATTAACAAATTTTAATTCACCATTTCTTGAATTTTATAACTTTTTAGTGCGGCAAACAAAATTACATATAAATTCTCATGTTAAGAGTAAATCTACGTCATTTACATATGTTTTACATTGTCAAAGTTAAAATACCTCACACATGTAATTAGCTATTTAAAAAAAAAATCACAAAAGTTAATTCACTATTTTATGACTTTTATAAGTTTTAGTAGGACAAACAAAATTACATATAAATTCTCCCGTTAAGAGTAAATCTACTTCATTATCATATATTTTAAATTATTAAAGTTAAAATACCTTTCACGTGTAAGAAAAATAGATATTGTTTTTTTTATCTTAAACCGAAAAGGGTGTATTCGACTTTTTTCGTGGCGTAGTAAAGTTGTTACATTTTATTATATTGCGGGTTTCCTTTCAATTGTTCCACTAAAAACTCATAAGAACAATACATTGGGGGACTTTTTAAACTCCGAGGGTAGAGTTTACCTGCATAGCAAAATATCCTAGTTTGATGGTTTTAGCAAAACTAGTGCTTTATAGTTTTTGGAGGAAATTTGGTAAGTTAGAATGTTAGCGGACATCTGGTATCAGGGCAGCGTTTAGTAACAAAAATTATTAGTTATAAAGGTATATTTTGAGGTTATTTTACATACGAATTTTTCATTTCTCGCAGCATTTAGTAGAACACGCGTTATTAGATAAAAGTATAAAGTATGGCTATTTTTAGTGTTCCCTAATTTTTTAGATAAAAAAGGCAATAGAAACAGTCCAATATTAATCCTTTTTATCAGGTCAGTACTAATAATTTAACGCGTTAAGAAATATTGTCAAATATCTATACATTTTACATTTTAGAGTTAGTCATTTTCTTTTGTATACCTATGGCAATATATAAGGTTTTCGAATCATTTTGTCAACGATGAACATTCGCACTTAGTAGAACACACGTTATTAGACAAAAGTATAAAGTATGACTGTTTTTAGTATTCCCCAATTTTTAGATAAAAATTTTGGTAGTATCGATACGGGATATTAACTTCTATAGCATTTAAAAGTAGAGAGGAAAAGTGTGGTTTCTCGATCGCAGCATTCAATTCACTATTTTTTGGCTGTTATAACTTTTAATATGACAAACAAAATTTGATATAAATTTTTACGTGAACAGTAAATTTACACCATTTTCATATATTTTTACATTATCAAAGTTAAAATACCTTTCACATGTAAGAAAAAAAAAAGATATTGTTTTTTATCTTAAATCGAAAAGGGTGTATTCGAAGTTATTAACTTTATTTATATTAACTGATATGTAACTTTGTTTACTTATTATCTCCAGAACCTAAAAGTTTTTTTTAAATCAATTATTTTAAGTAGTGTATGGAGGATATCACCTTCCTTTCGCGCAGTTGAAAGTAGAAAGGAAAAGTTGCTCCTGGATCATACCGATGGCTATTTAAAAAAATTAACAAATTTTAATTCACCATTTCTTGAATTTTATAACTTTTTAGTGCGGCAAACAAAATTACATATAAATTCTCACGTTAAGAGTAAATCTACGTCATTTTCATATGTTTTACATTGTCAAAGTTAAAATACCTCACACATGTAATTAGCTATTTAAAAAAAAAATCACAAATGTTAATTCACTATTTTATGACTTTTATAACTTTTAGTAGGACAAACAAAATTACATATAAATTCTCCCGTTAAGAGTAAATCTACTTCATTATCATATATTTTAAATTATTAAAGTTAAAATACCTTCCACGTGTAAGAAAAATATATATTGTTTTTTTTATCTTAAACCGAAAAGGGTGTATTCGACTTTTTTCGTGGCGTAGTAAAGTTGTTACATTTTATTATATTAAGTGATATGTATGTCAAGGGCATTCCAAATTCAAGGACATTTCAAAGCCAAACAATTTGACCTTCAAAATATCAAGGTAATATGTAAACATCCTTACCAATTTTTGAAAAAGTATTAACTCACAAAGGCACAGCAAAATACCGAAGTTGATTCCAAATCTCAACCATAAAAGATGCCTGTAGTGCATTAAAGACCATTAAAAGAGGCGATTCAAATGAGTCCAATGGTAATGGAAACGCATAGCATTTTTAAATTCAATAATTCGTCGTGGATAAAAACTTACGTTGATTCGTACAGAAATTGTAGATTTATCACATTTTACAAGGTCAAAAATGTATACATTAAATTAAAGGTCAAAAATGTATGCATTAAAACTACATGACGGCAAAGTTATCAAAAAATCTAAATGAGTTAAATGTAACGTAATGCGAAATAAAATAACGTTTGAGGATTATATTAACTGTCTTGCTACATTCCGCGAGAAAAGTGTTTGTCAAAATTTAATCCAAAATAAGGCCCATGATGTTTATACAGTAACCCAAACAAAAATAGGTCTTAGTCCTCATGATGATAAGCGCTGCATTACATCGACTTCTCCTGAAACATTACCATGGGGGCACTACTCGATAATGGATAAGTAATGAATTAATTTTAATATTGTATCAAAAATTATTCAATCATTTATTTCCAATGCGTAAGTGTCTATATTGATTGTTTGTCAAATTTTACTCAAAAACATGTAATGCAAAATATGATTAGAAAAAATCCTGTGATCTTATATGCAATCGATCAAACAAAAATTAGTCGATAGCATCGTCTTACATCAATTTCTGTAAAAACATTATTTTGGAGGTATTGTTCCATAATGTAGTAATTATTTATTTGAATGTGTTGTAATAGATGTTAAAGAATTACTCCTGCCTATCAGTTTGTTGTTTTTTACCTATTAAAACTCAAAAGATATTGTTTCTTAAAACACTAATCGTTTATACAGAATCGATATTTTACATTAATTTTTTCTATGTGAGATAATTTACTAAGCCCCGTATGTTAAAGTTATAAGTGTATAATTAAAATTAAGTATATCGAAATAGTCTGCATATTCAGATAATATTTTACCAAATGTTCTATAAATAGGCAAATGTAGGCAAATGTATAGAACTGTTACCAGGAAACTACTAATTCTCTATTGTTCTATTGTTCACAACTACTTTTCATTACAGTCATATTGAGTGAATAATGTGTACCCCTCTCCACATTAGATTTTATAGTGTGAAATTTAAAGTATCATCTAGTTATCGCTAATAAGTATGAAATGTATGATTTTGCTTGTAGAATATTGAAATAAATTTTTGGCTTGTAAATGTTTTATTTAAGCCTAGAACAACCTATAACCTTTTCATTACACAACAAACGTAGACTGAAACATTAATTTAATTAGCAAATAAAAGAGGTTTTATTTTTATTTTAATGTTCCGACGGGAGTCGAATAAGGATTTATTTGCATAGACAATAATGGATGGGTTGGCTCACCAAATGGAACAGTTGGACTTATAACATATTAACGATATCTATTCCAGTACCAGATCCTAAATAATGGGTTTTCGTTTACCTAGATATAATCAAACATAAACTATGATTTATCTTCCCAGACAGATCATATGGAGACATATCCAATCCGGGATGTTTCTAGTTTTAAATCAAAGGAAAATATCTGAAATTATCAGTCGACCCAATACTATGGCAATTTTTAAAAATAATTTTATAAGTTGTTACTGCCACTATTAATGTTATATGTTTTTCAATAGGAATAACATTTTTAAATAAGAAATAGTACAAAAATAAAAATTTCACTGTATTTTAAGTTTATATTAATTTACATATTACTTTAACAACAACAACCCCTATACCCCAAAAAAGCAAGAAACAATATTTAGATGATAAAATACCAAAAGAAAGTTCAACTCGTCTTTAATATTTACATAATTCTCTAAACAAGTATCACAAAATTTTAGTAATTTTATTCTATGTTTTAAAACCCTATTAATTTTTTTATTAAACTAAACAATTATGCATGTATATTTTTTGTTAAATCATACTAATAAATGCAAAAACTGATAATGCCTCTTTGACACTTGCGCAAATGACTGATATTGGTCTTTTTCGATGAACCGTATAAGAAAAATGTGTGTAAATAGCGCAAAAAGTGGCTTTGCCAATCCGACTGATAATGATCTTACGAAAAATACGCTCTTGTACTTTTTTGACATGTTTTTTTCCTATACTTACATGTATAATTTTAGTATTTAAAGGCATTATCCTATATTTTGCATAATATGTTTTAAATATTGAGTATTTACATGTGTTTTCTTTGTCTATAGTAAACACCCATAAAATTTTTTATCTACGCATTGACGAAATACCCTAAAACACTTAGAAAACAAAAAAAAATTTTTCCTACCATTTTTTTCTCATCGACATTGAAACATTTCTGTTGCAATTTAATGTTGGATGAAAATCATTCAGATTTCATTTGAAAATTCTTTTTCTATCTCTCATAGTTTCCGAGTTATTACGGGTCAAAGTTGGCAAACATCTAACTATTTATAACCCTTTTTTCAAAATTCCATTAATTTCCTTGAAAATTACACAATATAGTGTCTGAGAATACAAGTAACTTTCTTCAAATAAATATTTTTCTATATATTCGGGAAATAGTCTAAAAAAAATATTGAAAGTTTTATAATTGTTTATATATGCATTTCCTCATACTTTAATAAATTTCGTTGAAAAAATTACTCATTATAGTGTTTGGAAAAACAAAAACTTTCTTCAAATAAACATTTTTCTATATATTTGAGAAATAGCCTAAAAAAATTATTGAAAGTTTTATAATTGTTTATATATGCATTTCGTCATACTTTAATAAATTTCGTTGAAAAAATTACACAATATAGTATTTGGAAAAACAAAAAACTTTCTTCAAATAAACATTTTTCTATATATTTGGGGAATAGCCTAAGGTTGCGTTTGTGGGCGTGTACATATAGATTTTTTCAAGGTTGCGTTTACAAGGACACACAGAATGCATGTGAATTTTCAAGGTTGCGTTTACAAGGACACACAGAATGCATGTGAATAGGATTTGAGTGTTATTTTCTCGGAGACTTTTTTTCAAACAAGATTAAATTTATTTCAAGGTCCATCTTTAATTAGAACTAATTGATTCTAAAAATACTCTATATTTATATTGATAAATTTAAGAATAAACAAATAACACAAATATATTAATAAAATGATTATTTATTTACAAAATTATGTTTGCATGATACATATAATTGTTTACATTCCTATTTGTTTTTCACAGTTTTCATTCTCTATATCGTCAACATCCATTTTGTCCCATTCTTCAATAGCATCTGCGGTATTGTCTACACGATCCAAATTATCTGCACCATTTCCCACAACTTCATTGATGTTTTCCGCTGAGACCAAACCATACTTTGATAACAATTCCTTGGGTAAATTTGGTATTTCGACAATATAGCTTTGGAGACCTTCATCGATCATTTCCACGCAAAACTCGTCTAAGTTGATGGAACCATACAGGTATCTTTCACACAAATGAGCGCCTGACATGAAATTCATTACATCTTTCATGTACTTTCTATATTGACTGACTGTTGATTCAACCGCTGACCCATCATACGTTGCAAAATGTAATATCTCTTGTGCCGCATTTCTTAACTTATGCGACAAACACATAATGTGAGAATCAAGGTCTTTACTTGGTGTGATGGTACTATTGCTGTCACACATCTTTCAAACACTAATTATTAAAATGTCTGTGTATTCTGATTTGTAAAATAATTATTAAATTGTTAATTAACCCAAACACCCAAATTAAAAGACGAAAATAATACCAAATTAAGTAAATATTTCTAAATTTTGTTTATTCTATTAAGCACCAAAACTAAAAGATGAAAATAATACCAAATAAGTAAATATCTCTAAATTTTGCTTATTCTAAACACCCAAATTTAAATATTGATCTGCTAGTATTAGTGCCTGAGATTA
This sequence comes from Kuschelorhynchus macadamiae, assembly GCA_030620095.1. Classification (NCBI taxonomy): domain Eukaryota; kingdom Metazoa; phylum Arthropoda; class Insecta; order Coleoptera; family Curculionidae; genus Kuschelorhynchus; species Kuschelorhynchus macadamiae. Next base: position 838,740 of record JAUTXW010005279.1, read on the forward strand.
CTCGCAAGATCTGCCCCAAATAAGTTAAAGTATACATCCCACTCGACTTATTTATAATTTCGATAACGTCTTCAGAAATGGTTTCGACAACACGCTTTGGTAAAGAAAGTTTGGAATGTTTTGTCATGCGTTTTGTCGTACAATGTTGCATGAAAAACTTTGCCAAACCGTGTCATCTTTAAAGCAATATTTTGAACTATAAAAACTTTCCCAATTGTTAATGATGAAAATTTTCTTTGTTCAACAAAATCTATATATCCTTATTAAGCATTTCATTAATTTCACTCAAGTTTAATTTGAACTCATTGTTGAAAAAGTGTAAAAGATTTAATACAAAAACACAGTATTACCGTAAATTTAAAAAATTGAATCAGAATACACCACACAATAACTTTTAATGATGAAATGACTTGTGACCGCACAAACAGTGTACCTCTTTTTAGCTTTGAATGGCGTCAGCCTTGGTTTTAATAGCTAACACTCAAGGTCATATGACGTCACATCACTTCATGGACAAATATCGAAAAAAGCGGTATGCGCGCTCAAGGTCGCATATGACGTCACATACCTCCAAGGTTGTGGGGCGGGGCTTAATCTCATGGTCATGGGGCGGGATTTAATATCATTGGTCGTGGGGCGGAGCTTAATCTCAAGGCCAGGTGTGCGCTCAAGTTCATATGACGTCACATCGCCTCAAGGCCAAACTACACAGCACACCTGGGCTCTCATGGTCAGGAGTAGTGGTGGGGGGGGGGGGGTTGAGTTTAATATTCACTCTTATAAGTTTGACATTGCTCTTTTACCACTAATATTAATTTCTCAAAACAAATAATAAATTTTTCCATTTTATGCATTAAAGTCCGACATTCATTAAAAAAAATAGACTATTCCACTTCCTTCTCATACAAGAAAAACTAGAAAAGGTAGTAATTTCATATACGAGTAAAATTAATAGTATAACAAAATTACTCAAAAAAGTTCTTCAAATTACCCAATACAATACTTTTGTTGGCTTTTCAAAACATACTTACAAAAAGTGAAACATCCCAGTTGAAAAAAAACGTACATTTATCCCATGCATATTTATAAATGTATTAAAAAACGCTGGATTTTTGAGCAACTTTAACCTTTAACCCACACTAAAAAAAACGTTTCCCCGAAAACGACCAGACAAATATATGTATTTTTACCTTCTCTTTTCTTTAGCGCTGTTAATCTGACAAACAATCAGTGGCATACTATTTCAATCGCATCGCAAAGCTTCTCAAGGTTACCCATAACTATGCCTATGGTTGACTTTAAAGTAGCTTATAAGTACTTGCAAAATGCAATCCTTAAATATCTATTAAAATGCACTATGTTTTAATTAAATAGCTTTTACCATATTGAAACAACAAAAAAATCTAGAATTTTTCTAAAACAATAACACATTGCATCTCAAAAGCAAGGGCCTTGAAAGCTGACTACGACACTGGATTCTACGTAAGAAACTATTTAACCTAGTTTTTTTCGATAAGGTAAAGAATAGTCGAAATTTGAGTGAGGTCTCACATTGCAATGATTTCAATTTAGCCCCGTATCTGAGAAACGAAGAGAGAGCTATGAAAAATTTAAAACATATTTGACCAGAGCTCTCCTAGTTCCTATTTTTTTTAATTTGAACACCAAAATATTACTAATAAATTTTCAATGAGACTGGCCCAGTCGAAAGCACTAGGCAGGTAATAAAAAATACGCTAAATACTTCAAATCTTGTTTCTTATTTGCTAAGAGCATAGTGTACAACTGAAAATCCACCGACCCAACTTATAAAGATTGTTTAAGGCGTCTTTTATTTTACAAATAAGTAGCATTGTGGCACGCAAATCCCATCTCTCTATCTTCACCAATAAGGGAGATACGCCGTAAAACTAGTCACCCTGTCACATTGTCTAATATTCTACCATAATATAATACTAATTACGTACTTACCAGTGACGGCTCCTCAGGGGCAGCAGGGTCGGAATATACAGGGAAAATTCTCTTTTTAAAAAAGTAAAAATTTTTCGAAAATAATTTTGTAAACATCCCAAAAACGCACAAAACCAAAATATAGTTTATTATTTCATAGGCACATAGGCAAATAGGTAGGTATCCCTATTATCGTTGCTTGACTAACATACAAATTACACCATTAACAGCAGTCCGCGGGCCACCGTCCACAGATATTCTAATATATTTATTATCCCGTCTTCTCACATGCTAGACTTCATCTACTAATTTACGCGGAACGTAGTGCGTTCGCAAACATATTTCCAATGCTATAACCTCGGCTATAACGTTCGTCGTAGTTTATATCACCCAACACCGGCCTGTCTCGATGTGGCCGTATCCCCGGAATTTTTCCCAATTGAATATTACAATTTTACAGGTATTAATTGTAATTATTATAAAATGATACTACTTATTTTTAAATTAATTTGTTAGTTCTTTACATCAGTCATGACTAATGATGGTCAATATATTATATTAGTAATTTTCACTCCATGTTACATGTTTAAATGTGGTGAGGAAATGTGAAGTGAATGTTTTATTTGTAAAATATCATTTGCAATTTGTTTTATCGTGGTTCTGGCTGGAATATACTTTTTTGGTTATGTATGTAGCTTTATATCCCTCTTGAGGCAAAATACATTAAAATATCAAAAAATTAAATTGACTGACTAGAGCGTTTTACTAAAATTTTTTTCTTATTTATTAAATGTATACTCTAGCCTAGATCTGCTATATATAGGTTGGTGCCTACCTAATTATCATTGAAGAAATAAAGGGAAAAAAATAAGACTAGTATTTGACCATATTTGGACGCGGCACCAATTAAAACGACATTGGCCTCAAGGGCTATTTTAGAAAACCTTTTGGGGGGGGGGGGGGGGGGGAGGTTAATTTAAAAAAAAAGTTTGTTAATATATTTTATTATAAATGGTATGAGAACAAAATAGATACCCATATTTTGTATCATACTTGTGACATGCATAAGTGAAATAAAAACAGCCTCTAATAAATAATTCCAGAATAACGTCCAATTTCTTTCCTGTAGCAATTTTTTTAATTACATTGTTTATATTTACATCAATACTCTATCTATGGATATGCAAGAGACCCAACCCAACAGATCGCTCTGGTGCTATAGTGTTTCATAGTCAAGTTTTTAACCGTAATTTTCATGTAAAAATATGTAAATTACACATATTGGACCTGTCTGTGCGGGGGAATTACTTCATTACCCCCTCAACGTGAAACCGCCCTTGATTGGCTTTGAGCCTCGGCCGACCCTAAATTTTAAAGAGCCGTCACTGGTACTTATCTTACAATATCCATTTTTCGTTTTGAACTTTTTCGTCTGCTACCAAGCGTAGGTTTACGATTAGAATATTTACGTGGCATATTAATAGCAAAGTCAATAACAAAAAACACAAAACACTAATAAATTATAAATTCGCAAATCGAAAATCGAATAACGATAACCATCCGAACATCGAAATCACAGTTGATAGACTGCCGAACTCATTACAAAATATAAATATACAAGGGCTAACAGGTAATTGTGAATCCCAAACGGACAGCCGTATTAAACACGTAAATTTATACAAAATATTCCGGGCGCTGGTTAAATAATAATTGTATTTTATTGCTTTGGCTCGCGCTTTCTTTCGATGTAGACAGGAGACGGTCCGTCGTATATTTGTTTTTTCCAACACGTCGGTACCTTTTCTGGCCTTTTCATATTTGTTTGAACGCGATTGAACCTTGTCTATGATTTTTCATCAGCTGCTTGCAGTTCAGCCTTAAAGGAAAGAGTATTTAACTACCGTTTAAGCCGAGCCCGGCGATTTTGAATTATTAGAATCATGTCATCGGTTTCTCGCGTACTGCGTAAATCATTACTTTTACAACCGGAGAAAGCCGAAAAAATAGTTTTAGCAGCTGTACATATACATAATTTTTTAAGATGTTCAACGGATTCGAATTATACTCCCTTTGGAGCATTGGACAGGGGAAATTATAGTAAGACCGTGGAGACAACAGAGTGAACGCTTGACATCTATGCTCCCATCTAGTAGAGTGGGAAGAAAAAGTTCTACCTTTGCACAAGAAGCCAGAAATGAATTTGCTAACTACTTTTTAACGGAAAAAGGACGAGTACCGTGGCAGAATAACTACTGTTAGAATAATTGTAAATGACGTACTGGATTTTCTATTATATTTTGCCCTCCAGTTAAACCGTTATATATTTAAGAAAGAAAAAAATTTAAAATGGGAAAGTTGTAGGATTTTACTTGTATTTTCCTTTAGGAATATCAAACATTTTTAAAAATCATTAAAAACTAGAAAAATGTACATACCATTGATAATATTTTTTTTAATTGGACATCCTGTGTATCATTATTTCATTCAACGAGTCTCATCCTACCGATTATAAGTATACCAGGTTTAATATCTCTATCTTTAAAGACAATCGAATAATATACAGGCTATTCCATTAGAAAAATTAAGATTATGTATGTTTTTCAACTTTTTATTGATTTTTAAAAAAAATATGATTTTCTTAATAGGTAATACAGGTAAAATCCTACAACTTTCCTATTTAAAGTTTTTGCTATATCTAATATTTAACGCTGTATCTGGAGGGCAAAATATAATAGAAAACCCGGTACAATGAGAAGAAACAAATTTTTAATTTTGAATTCAAGTCTTCTTCAATTTAATATAAGTTACGTTCCCGTGAGAAATGCAATTCTGCATTTATGCACTTGCAATTCTTAGACTTTTATCTTTTCGTTCTCATGCAACATAAGCATTACTGAACTTATAAATATAACTAAAATGCATTTTGTAGTCAGTTCTCTTTGTACGCTTATGAAATAAAATTGATTTTTTAAAAATAATTTCTCGTGTTTCGAGTTGTTAACTGGCGCAGTCGGTAGGATTATTGCCAACAGTCGCGCATCGTGCGTATTTTCTGGTTTCGTCTCAACGATTCGTGGCAAAAATCGGACAATTAAAAAATCTTCAGGGTGTACTAAGAAACTCAAAAATTGACCAGGGATTTGGAACAGCATCGTCCAGCGTCCTATTGGTGCGAGTTTGGGAACACACATCGTCCCACCCTCATAGCTGCTAACCAGGGAAAGGACCACATCGCCTCTCCTATTGGACCCTAGTTTAAGAATGAGAATTGGAATTATCTTCAGTACATTGCTGTAAGTGCTTCCTTTTAATTTTCCTTATTTCATTTTATTTTTATCCTATCTTAAATATTGATACTTACGTCTCTTGTAATTCCGCAAACTGGAAGATTTAACATCAGCTTTTGGAAATTTAAATTGTGAAAGAAATCTAACACCTTTTTCTAATTTAATTCAAATAAGTAAAATAATGACTACTGAACCTAATTTACAACTAGTCAGATATCAGGCAGACAATATTCCCTTATTTGATGGGAATCCAAAACAAATAAACAGATTTATTAATGCTTGTGATAATTTTTATAATAATCATAGAAATAAAACGGACAATAATGCACCTATAAATGTATGTTTACACGATACTATATTAAGTAAACTTGTAGGTAGGGCAGCCGATATTATTTGTTCTAGAATAGAATTAAATACATGGCCCGCAGTAAAAGCTGCAATAATTTCGACTTTTTCAGATCATAGATCGATTGATTGTATTATTCAAGATATAATAACGTCCAAACCGGAAAAAAATGAAACACCGCAACAATTTGGCCTGCGTTTGCAAGACGCTCGCAGTTTGTTATTTTCCAAAGTAAATTTAAGCAATGAAACGCAAGCTCTAAAACTTTTAAAAATTAATGAATACGGAAATTTAGTATTAAAAACCTTCATAAACGGTCTAAACTACCATATGCAACTTGTGGTTAGATTAAAAAATCCAGTTACTTTAGAAGAGGCAATGAGCTGTGCCTTGGAAGAAGAAAATTTTATGTATTATAAGAACCGTAGTAACATATTACCAAAAAACCCAAATTTTAATTCACAAAAACCAAAAATAAATTTGCCTACACAAGCACATTATCCTGCTAATGTGAGACCAATATTTTCGAATTACCCCGTTCAGCAATTTTCAAATTTTATGCCTTCTTATAAACAACCAATCCCAAATTTTAATAATGGAAATAATCAATTTATGGGCTTTGGACAATTTAGGCAACCCGCAAATAATTTTAGACAATCGAATTTCCCAAATCAAAATTTTATGCAAAGAAACACTTTTACCCCAAGACCATCTTTTAACCCCCAAAATCAACGCCCAACTTCTTCTGGAATATCACGCCAACAAAAGCCTGAGCCGATGGATACTTCTTCAGGGAACACAATCCTTAGAAGAAACCAACAACCACATTCTTCACAACGTAATATTGTTGTAGAAGAACTATATAATCAATCAGTCGAATCGATAAATACCGATAATGATCAAAATGAAAATTTTCAAACTAGCAATGCTGAATTTCAATATTATTACCCGGAATACACCGATAATTCGCAATATTCGTATAATGACTCCAATACCGAATTTTCTTGTCTAGAAAATAACCCTTATGAAAATCAAATTGATTTTAATGAAGAAAATTTTCAGGAGAACCAAATTTCCAACAACCAAACATAATACTTTTAAATAATTATACAAATTCAGATTTACCAGTAATTTTCATACCCGAAATCAAAGCAAAATTTTTAATTGATACAGGTAGTGGCAAAAGTTTTATAAAGCCTAATTTAGCATACAAAATTTATTCAAATTTCATTTTTTCGGAACCTTTCTCAGTAAGGACAGCCCACGCTACGTCCATTCACAATGAAGTAATTAATATACCAATATTTCCTTGTTTTAATCATACAGGTAATCATAAGTTTTATCTTTTTGATTTTTCACCTAAATTTGACGGACTTTTAGGAATTGATTTTCTAACACATATTGGAGCTAATATAAATTTAAAACATTGTTCTTTAGATACTCAATTTGTAACATTGCCTTTATATTATCAAAATAATATATCAAATTTACATAATTTTGAAACTATCGAAATAATAATTCCCCCACGTACATGTCAAAGAATCAAACTGCCTGTAAATCAATCGAATGGTTTAGGTATTTTAAAATATACAGATTTTGGTTGCGCAGAGATGCCAGAAGCTTTAGTACAAGTCATTGACTCCTACGCAACAACTATAATTACGAATAGTCGCGAAAACCCAGTTAAAATAAAAATATTTAATCCCATAGATATCGAAACCATAAATGAAGTAGAAAACAACTTCATAGAAAAAATGGAAACCGATACAGAAATAAATGAATATATGGATAATACACAAAAGCAAAACTTAAAAAATTTAAGACTGTCACATTGTAATCAGGAAGAATACAGAGCTATTCGAAACTTGTGTTACGAATATCGTGACATATTTTATTGTGAGGGCATCCCACTTACATTTACTAATCAAATTAAACATAAGATAAACCTAACCGATGACACACCTATATATACAAAGACTTATCGATATCCCGAAATTCATAAAAAAGAGGTTAAAACCCAAATTAACAAAATGTTAGAGAACGGTATCATTCAAAACTCAACGTCACCGTGGAGTAGTCCAATTTGGATTGTCCCAAAAAAGATGGACGCGTCCGGTAAACGTAAATGGCGTATCGTTTGCGATTTCCGTAAAATCAATGAACGCAGTATTGATGATAAATTTCCTTTACCAAATATATCGGATATTCTCGATAAACTTGGAAAATCTCAATATTTCAGCACATTGGATCTAGCAACCGGTTTCCATCAAATAGAAATGGAACCGAATGATATCCCTAAAACAGCCTTCTCAACCGATACAGGTCATTATGAATTTAGACGCATGCCTTTTGGCTTAAAAAATGCGCCCTCTACATTTCAGCGAGTCATGAACAACGTCCTTCGGGGACTTCAAAATGAAATCTGTTCTGTATATCTTGATGACATAATAATTTTCTCTACGTCACTTCAAGAGCACATCGATAGATTAAAATCCGTTTTTGATAGACTTAGAGAATCCAATTTAAAAGTGCAGCTAGACAAATCAGAATTTTTACACAAAGAAGTTGCTTATTTAGGTCACAAAATTACAAGCGAAGGTGTAAAACCTAATCCTGATAAAGTCACCGCAGTTAAAAATTTCCCCATACCAAAAACCCAAAAAGACATTAAGTCATTTTTAGGACTAGCCGGATATTATCGTAGATTCATCAAAGACTTCGCAAAAATCACAAAACCCCTTACACTATGTCTCAAAAAAGGAGCGAAAGTTGAACACTCACCAGCCTTTATTCAATCCTTTAACCATTTAAAAGAATTGCTTATTAATGCTCCAATACTAAAATATCCTGATTTTGAAAAACCTTTTGTCCTTACGACAGATGCCTCAAATGTAGCCCTAGGCGCTGTTCTCTCTCAAGGCAACCCGCCAAATGACAACCCTGTAGCATTCGCGTCGCGCACTCTAAATGAAACAGAACAAAAATACTCAACGATTGAAAAAGAACTTTTAGGAATCGTTTGGGCATGTAAATACTTTAGACCTTACCTTTATGGCAAAAAATTTAAAATATATACTGACCATCGCCCATTAGTATGGTTATTTAACCTCAAAGAACCAAATTCGAAATTAGTACGTTGGAGGCTAAAACTTGAAGAGTATGATTATGAAATAATCTACAAAAAAGGGAAACAAAACACTAACGCTGACGCCCTTAGCCGAATTCAATTAAACGCAATCGAATCCGAATCATTAATAAATTACCCAGGCGATATAGACACCGACGTAACGCAATTCCTAAACGACCAATTCAACCCAGATATCCTTGACTCTGAAGTAGTGTCACAAACAATAGAAAGACTAGAACACGAACCTGAAACAACACCCAAAATTAATATTATTTCTGACATTCTAATAACTCCACCTATAACACAACTAACCCATTCTAATATTCCAATAAAACCACCCGTAACGGAAACAATACATAGTACAAATGCTAACGAAAATCATTCCAATATGACTATATTAGATGAAATTATTAATAATAAAGCTCATCAACTTATTATTAAAAAAGCACCTTATGACAAATATGTTAAAACCAAACGTGAAAATTTCGAAGGACATCAAATTATTCACGCAACATTACCCACTAATATTATAGTAATTACTAACTTTTTGAAAGAATATTTAACAAATAAAACAACATATGTTTATTTCTTTTCCAAAGAACTAAGAACCTATTTTCAACAAACAATGAATAACCATTTTAAAAATTTAAAACTTATAGAATGTTCAAAATTAATAAATAATGCTCAACCTGACGAACGAGAATTACTAATTAAATATCGTCATGAAGGCAAAACAAATCATAGAGGAATCGAAGAAACTTGCAAATTTTTAAAAGCAAATTATTATTGGAAATCACTTAAGGCAGATGTAACAAAATACATCAATAATTGTGAAATCTGTCAACGATCAAAATATAATCGAAAACCACCAGATCAACCTTTGATATTAACCGAAACGCCAAGCAAACCTTTCGAAATTGTTCATATCGACACTTTCATCATAGGTAAACAAAAATTCCTAACTATTATAGATAAATTCTCCAAATACGCACAAGCCTTGCCTTATACTGGAAATGCAGTGTCGTGCTGTGAACAGTTAATTAATTTCTTTTCCTTTTTACGTATTCCAAAACAAATAGTTTCAGACAACGGATCTGAATTTCAGAACGAAGTCGTTAAAGGCTTATTAAATACACATAATATTAAAATACACTTCACTACCCCCTACCACCATGAATCAAACTCCCCTGTTGAAAGGCTACATTCCACATTAATCGAACACATTCGATTACTTCGAGAATCAGACCCCAATGCAGAAGTTACCAAACTTATGCCGTACGCAATTATTGCCTATAATAACACGATCCATTCTAGTACGAATTTTACCCCATACGAACTTGTCTTCGGACACACAGACTCTAGAGATCCTATGGATTTAATACCCGCTCATGTATATACCGAGTATGTCAATAATCATAAAAATAACACACAAATTTTGTACGACAAAATTACAAAGGAATCACGAGAACTAAAACAAAAAATTATAGATAGGGCAAACAAGGATAAAACCCCGACCAATTTAATAATAGGCTCACAAATTTATAAAAAATCAGATAATCGATCTGGAAAAATAAAAAAGAGATATTTAGGCCCATTCATACTAACGGCTATATTAGAAAATAATAAAATACAAATAGAAAATCCCAAAAATAAATACAAAGAAATTATACATGTTAACGAAACTAAAATAATACCCCTTGTTCCAGATGCTGGACCATCGTCGGCGGCTACGTAAAATTCCATGATTTAAATAAACATCCAGGAATACTACCATTCAAAATGGGAACCGCTAAACTTAAATCCAATCATTGGACATTCGTTCAAAATATTAACCTAACCCCTTTAATTAACCAATTTCAAAATATTCAAAAACAAGCAAAATCAATATACATAAACATTCAAAATAACAGCGAATACCATAAGGAATATTTTAATTCTTTTAATACATTATGTACACTTGAAAAAAGAATAGAAACTCTATTAGAACAAATTGTCCCAAATCAAGAAAATTATCGTAGTAAAAGAGGTCTTTTTAACCCCTTAGGTTCATTCATAAAAAGTATAACTGGAAACTTAGATCAAAATGACGCAGAGCAAATTGATGCCAAAATCACGAAATTACAAGAAAATCAAAATAAATTGAAAATTGACGCTATCAATCAAATTACACTTTTAGAATCCACTATTAATAAATTTAAAACAATTATATCTAATATCACACATAACCAAATGGTACTAAAGTCACGCATTTTACAAATAGAAAAAATAATTAATAAAGTTCAAATGGAACAAATAAGTAATCACGAATTTTATTTAATATATACAATAATCAATCAAATAACAACAATTTATCAATCAATCTACGATATTCTGAATAAGATTGAAATAGGTATCACTTTTGCAAAAATTAATGTACTTTATAATTCAATAATAGAACCAAATGAACTATTTATAGAAATAAAGAACTTACACGATCATCTAGGCTCAGATAAACTCCCTTTAGAAGTAACTTATAAAAATATACTTAATTTCGAAAAAATTATAGAAATTAAAAGTTTCTTAAAAAACTTTAATATTGTATTTATATTTGAACTTCCTCTTGTGGAATCGGAGATATATCAATATTTTAAGTTATTCCCTTTACCAATTCCCAATAATCGATCATTTCTTGTAAATATTCCTTATAAACCCTACCTAGCATTAGGCAATACAAAATATGCCCATATGGACCAAAGATGTCACGAAATCCAACCACAAAAATATTTGTGTAAAGAAGCCCACACCACGTTTGTCGAAGACAGCCCCTCCTGTGCTGTTCAACTTATCAAACATCACACAAATATTACGTTTTGCCACCCATTCGAAACTCAAATGCACGAGATCCAGACAACAAAAATAATCGACGACAAATGGCTGATAACAGTACCAATACAAGTAATCGCCGTCATAAATTGTCAAAAATCCGAAGATAACATACCCTTATATGGTTCCTATCTTCTTGAGTCATCCCCAGGATGTAAAGTACGGATAAAGTCAATTACGCTTGAAACATATAAATCAAGTCAATTAACATTTAATGGAATTAATCTACCTACCCTTAATTTAAGTCTAATTAAGGAAAACCGAGATTCATTCTACAACCCTCCTAGTATGGACTTTAACTACGTAAACCTAAAAACTACTAAAGAAATCGAAGCCAAATTGGAAAACCAACAGAAGGCCCTAGAAGAAATGACCACAACGATTTATGTAAAGAAGACCAGTTTTTGGACAATTTTACTTTACATATTCATTTCAATAATTTTTATATTTTTTATATACAAAAAACTTGTAAAAAAGTCTAAGAAAAAACAATTAAATGCAAACTCTAATACTTTAGATATTGAAGAAAATAATAGAATTTTCTAAAATATTAAAAATCTTTAAACCTTTTTGGAAATTTTTGAAAACACGTCTTTAAGAACGTGCTTTCAACTAAGAGGGGAGGAGTTACGTTCCCGTGAGAAATGCAATTCTGCATTTATGCACTTGCAATTCTTAGACTTTTATCTTTTCGTTCTCATGCAACATAAGCATTACTGAACTTATAAATATAACTAAAATGCATTTTGTAGTCAGTTCTCTTTGTACGCTTATGAAATAAAATTGATTTTTTAAAAATAATTTCTCGTGTTTCGAGTTGTAACTTTGTTATCAACAATAGTCGGTGACACGGTCACGCAGCTTCGAATCTCACCGCTTTGGTGGAGACCCTGCTTCATACAAAAGCAAAAGAAATTTTAAAACCTCAATATATTTTCTACAACTTTGCACTGGCGGCTCGTGGTGAATTATATTGGGAGGTCAATAACAAATTTAGAAATAGGCATACTTAAAATAAAAATCTTATCTTAAAATTGAGCTTTAAATTCTCTTGAAGTTCAGGTCTACTCTTCGTTCTTTAGAATTGGAAAAATGCTGAATGGCACCTTCTTTAAAATTGCACGCACATTCCTTTTATAAACGATTTCCCGATACTTAACCTTGCTAAAGCGGATAGTCTATCTTGGCCCAACTCCTTATCAAAATTTATAAGCCCTCGAAAAACCCCTGGATTTTCAAACAAAGCCGTTTCATCATGGCCACGTAGTGCAAGCTTGAATGCCCCACAAAATTTTACACAATCTATAATTTTGTTAAAATATAACGATTTTTGGATACATTTTCGGGGATAATACTACGAGTGCTTAAAAATTTCCGATAATTTTTCACGAATGCGTGTTTTCTTATAATTGTGTAGTGTAGAGAAAACACGCATGAGTGGAAAATTATCTGGTTAATTTTTAAGCACGAATGGTATTTAGGAGGAATATTCCACGAATCAAATACAGGGAAACTAAGCTTTATTAACTGAATATTAAATACATACCTATTTCAAGTTCAGAAATTTGAATTTTGTAACAAATTGAACACAAACTTGGATTTAACAGTGTTTCTTGGTTCGCTTCCAATTATATTTTCATCAATTTCCTCTTCTTGAACTAGCCCAAAGCGATTATTCATATTGACAACTTTCATTTATTGACAGGTTTCATATTGTCAAGATTTCATTTTTTGGTTAGGTATGTAACCACACCTAACCAGGTAAGTGGAAACACCATGTTTCCTAGACGACGTGGTATTTCCGCTATAATTTTTCAAAAAAACACACCCAGTCTTACGGGAAAATTTGTACATGAGTGGAATATTCATTAAAATCTCTAAGGGATTTTCTATAAGCTATGCCTAGCTGAGTGCAAATATTAACACTTCCGACCGTATCATAGTTCACCGAACATTTCGTGTGATCTGCAGAAAACGCATGTTTTTCATTTAAGGGTTTGAAATCTTTAACACCGGTTTTGCACCATAATGAGTTCGACGAGTCTATAGAAAACAATAAACAAAAATAACAGTAAAATGAGTTCACAACCACATATACAGTTAGCTAAATCGTACATACTTTTGCGAAAGTTTCGATGAACCTCTTAATTTTTGTCTTTACTAGTTTGTCGTACACTAAATTCTGGGAAATTGCGATCACTTACCTTGAATTCGGTTATTTTCTCAACATAAAGTTCTTTAGCACTCTTTAGTTGTTTAATTTTTTTGCACTACCGACATTTTATTTTATCTACATTCACAACTCAAACATAGACCATCTTGAAATTGGTTACTTTTGTAAAATTAAGTTCGTAACCACTTTTTATTTTTTTGCACTAGTCACTACCAACATTTTATTTCCAACTCACACATGGATCATAAAAATAAAAAAATATATATTACAAAAAACAGCATATAAATCAATTTTCATCGATTAAAAACGTCCAAAACAATATCGAGAATATCGACCGCGCGACCTCTGAACAATTGAACTTCCGCATGCCGACGTGATGCCGCGACCGATCGATCGAATTATGAGAAGAAACCGGCTGATTACCCAAATCGCGATTTCATATTCCATTTGCTATTACGTTCGGCTGCCGCTCGGTAGCTGTGAAATCTTGGGGTACTTTCGTCAAGCTTTAAGGTAATCAGGGCAATTCGGACTGCCCAGCCTAGCTTAGTATAGCGTATTTTATTATGCCTAAGGAACGCAACGAGACCATGCGAACCGCCACGCGCGGCTAATAGTGTAGCGTATTTAACTTTTCACAAGGTTCGCGTTTTATTACAACTATTAGGAGGGACGGTCAAACGAATAATTTATTTCCTGAAAAATGTTTTGGGGGTCATTCACCAAATCACCCTATGGAAGAGCCGCCACTGCCACTTTCTGATTTAGTATCTGTTTCCAAAACAATACCTAAGGATTTTCGTCATTAGAAATCGCGTATGCTTTCAAAGATGCGAGCAGGAGTTCTGCTGTAACGTGTTTTGGGTATTAAGCTAGAATAATTTTGCTGCAATTAGTATCAGTTAGATGAGATTTTAACATAAGAAAACTCGCCCTTATTTTATATGAATGGTAAATATATAGGCAAGTTTAGATACTTCTTTTTATTAATACCGCATAATATGGAATAAAAGATACACATACAATTTGGATTTTTTTCTAATGCTTAGTCATGATTAAGAATAAATAAATACTAGTTTTTGTACAAACATTGCTTTAAAAATACTGTATCTACCCGATTTTCTTGAGTAGATTATGATGTATAGGCGCTAAATTATTTTATTGGTTTCGATTTTAATGAGTATATCTACTTCCTGGTGTAACAACCCATTATAATTAAAACACGGGACGATTATTTTCCCCATTTTATTAGCAGGTTTTGTTTTTCCCTCGAATTCTAATACTTTTTATAGCCGTGATTTTGTTTGATTTAAATTTACAAATTTACAGGATGTCTCAAAAATATGTAGCAAACTTTGTAGCAGGATTTCTTCAAACATTTCGGAATTCTTAGAACATAAAGGTATTAATCTTAGTAATATTATAATTAAAAAGAAAAAATTCATTAGATAAAAGTATAACATTCAGGGTGTTTCAATGAAAAAATCATGTTTGGTATGCTATATATATTTGAGTTATCCTATATACATATCTTTATAGAAAAATTTATCAATTTATATAAAATTTTGGTATTTATATAAAATTTTGGTATGGCGGACGTAACTTCATAATATTTGTGTGACTAATGTTGCTAGCTCAAGATACTTACTACACAATTTCTAACTGCGTAAAGATATTTTATTAAAAACATCTTTTTTTTGTCGCTCAGACGTTAAAAGAAGATAAAAGATCCTCGTTATCAAGTTTCAAAAATGGACTCGTTTTCGAAAAAAACGATCGTTTATGAAACACTCCATTGACTAAGTTAAATTGATTTGCTGATATTCCACTCATGTACAAATTTTCCCGTAAGACTGGTGGTGTTTTCGAAAAATTATAGCGGAAATACCACGTCGTCTAGGAAACATGGTGTTTCCACTTTCCTGGTTAGGTGTGGTTACATACCTAACCAAAAAATTAAATCTTGACAATAAGAAACCTGCTTTTGAGAGACGCTAGAGTCCCTAGAAACTGATTTTTTTTAAGTATCCTTCAAACATTTTTGAAAAGCTGTCAATATGAATAATCGCTTTGGGCTAGTTCAAGAAGAGGAAATTGATGAAAATATAATTGGAAGCGAACCAAGAAACACCGTTAAATCCAAGTTTGTGTTCAATTTGTTACAAAATTCAAATTTCTGAACTTGAAATAGGTATGTATTTAATATTTAGTTAATAAAGCTTAGTTTCCCTGTATTTGATTCGTGGAATATTCCTCCTAAATACCATTCGTGCTTAAAAATTAACCAGATAATTTTCCACTCATGCGTGTTTTCTCTGCAAATTTCTCTCGTCCTTCGGACTCGGGAAATTATAAGAAAACACGCATTCGTGAAAAATTATCGGAAATTTTTAAACACTCGTGGTATTATCCCCGAAAATTTGCATTGTCGGTAAAGTCCGGTGACTTCTGAGTGATATTGAATAGTGGCAGATTTTGACAAAAACGCTCTTATCAATAAAGACCTAACGTAATTATTATGCAAAATTTATACAAAATTATTGTTCCAAACATGTATGCGTTCTATGTTATTTAGTTGAAAAACCTATAGGTTGGTTCTACATGGGCACCTCCATTTTCTTGCCCGCCGAACGTGAAAATTTGCATTGTCGGTAATGTCTGATCAGTGACGTCTTAATTGATTGACATTTTAATACTAGCATCTAGTTACTATCACTGACTAATAACATTTTGTCGAATAATTTTCAAATCAATTATATACATTTACGAGTTAGCGGACATGCATTTGATGTATGAAGTTGCTTCCTCAAATGCTTTGGAATCCAGACGGTTATATGGTGATCGATTTCCCAATCTCCGGATAGAAAGACTTTCGAACGGGTAGATCGACGGTTAAATGAAATTGATAAGAATTTTCGCTCTATTAAGTAATTTGAAAGATCAGAACGACAGTGTGCTTTAGGTACTTTTATATCCCATAAGGCTAACTGGGGCAATCAGAAAACTGCTCGTACTGTTGACCTGGAGGAAAACCTTTTAAATGCTGTGGGAGAGAATCCGTCCGTTTGCCTTAGAAATCTTGCAGTCCAGTACAATACTACAAAGTACAGGGAACGTTTCATGAACAACTGCTCCATCCCTTTTACTTCCAAAAACTGCAAACTCTTGCGCCAAATGACTTCCCTGCCTGGCTGCAATTTGGACATGTTTATTCTGCAACACCATAATAATCATCGTTTGGTTAATTCTATTTTATACCCAGATGAAGCAGGATTTACTCGAAGAGGAATAATAAACTTTCATAACCTGAATAACTGGTGTGACGAGAACCTACATGCGGCAATTGTGGGGCGCTATCAGCAGGAATTTATTGTTAACGTATGGGCAGGTATAATTGGAAACAATTTAATAGATCCATTTATGTTACCACCAATGAACCTTTGTAATGAGAATTTTTACAGGAACAGTTACTTCACTTACTAGAGAATGTACCTCTTCACATTCGTCGTAACATGTATTTTATGCATGATGGTGCTCCAGCCCATTTTAGCCTCATGGTTAGAGAACATCTGAACACAGTTTATTTGAACCACTGGCGAGAGACGAGTTGGTGGCTCAAATTAACCTCCACTTCGAACAATTAAGAAACAACCCAATGTCAGTGTTAAGAGTAACGCAGTCCACAGTTCGGCGGGCAAGAAAATATAGGTCTTTCAACTAAATTATCTAAATTGCATACATGTTTGGAACAATAATTTTTGCATAATAATTACATTATATCTTTACTGATAAGTGCATTTTTGTCAATATCGGTCTCTATTCAGTGTCAATCAGAAGTCACCGGACTTTACCAAAAATGTAAATTAGTTATAACATTGTTCAGTCATATTGGATTTTTTCCAAAATATTACCAGCTTATCCCCATATGACTCCTAATTTTTGATCAAAATTTGAAATCAATCGTAAGTAGTCTTTAACTGACGAACTGACAGCTATACAGAGAGACCGACAGACGAGCCGACGGATTTAATAAAACATATTTTTGGCATATAGAGACGCTAAATCTTGAAAATATGTAAAACCTGAGAGGCTGTTTTTTCACGGTTAGGAGCATTTTATTTAGCCGCCATTTTATTCGGTCTTCGTGAATTAGTACCACATCTAGATGACCCCTATACCAAAATTAATTATGGCACACAATTTGACAGAAGTGAAGATATATAAAACCTGAAATGGTGAATTTTTCACGATTACAAACATTTTATTAGGCCGCCATTTTGTTCGGCCATTTTCAATTAGTACTACAATTTCACTAGTTGATCCCTACACCACAATTATTTATTCAGCTGCCATTTTGTTCCGCCATCTTGGATTCGTCCAAAATGTTACCAGTTGATTCTAACATAATATTTTGATTTTTGTGCAAAATTTGAGGTAAATTAGATAAGCAGTTTTTTAATAATATATTCTTTTAACATTTCACTAGACCGTCATTTTGTTTGGCCATATTGGATTTTTACCAAAATTTACCAGGCTCTCACCATGTCAAGCGGGTAAGTAGTTTTTTAGCTATGCCGCGAACAGACAGACAGACAGACCAACGGAATGTTGAAGTCGGTACCAATTCAGTCATATCCAGATTGAATTGAATCCGACATATTTTTAATTTGGGTTAAATTTTACTCTAAAATAACTTTACATTAATTGGTTAATAAAGCACCCCGATTCGTAAACAAAACTTTAATGAAGAATATACGCCACAAACAAATAAAACTTAAAATTTTACATGAGACTTTCAAAAAAGTGTCTTTCGAACTAATGCTAATAATTCGACTGACTACCAGATCGCACTTCTTCCTTGCAGCCGGTTTGGGATATTAATTTTCTTATAATTCTAAAAATAGATTTGATGCTTATTTCTAGGTCAAGTCGATCAGCGAAGTAGTAGAATTATATTTATTTTCATAATTTAAAAGACGTAGTGTAAATATATTTTTTTTATGATAACATTCCACCTGTTTTACATTTTACACCATTTTTATATTTCTCCACAATTTTGTTTTTAATTAACAGAAATTTTCTTTTATTTTACTAAGTCACTTGTACATTACTTTTAAATATATTTGTATATTTTTGGTCACAGTTTTTTCAGTATATCATAATAACTCAATTCGAGACGTTTCCTTCACGTCAGAACTTGAAAAATTATGCTGTAGGCAACTTAAAATACATTTCGGTTAAAAACCGACTCAACAGGGTTCACGCGCTGCAGAAATACAAAGACATGAGTGCGATTTAACATCTCAAATTTTGCAGTTATGTAGATAAAGGATCAGTGCAGGGCGGTAAACAGCCTGTGTTCAGATGTTCTCTAATCATGAGGCTAAAATGGGCTGGAGCACCATCGTGCATAAAATATATATATATATATATATATATATATATATATATATATATATATATATATATATATATATATATATATATATATATATATATATATATATATATATATATATATATATATATATATATATATATATATATATATATATATATATATATATATATATATATATATATATATATATATATATATATATATATATATATATATATATATAAGGATCAGTGCAGGGCGGTAAACAGCCTGTGTTCAGATGTTCTCTAATCATGAGGCTAAAATGGGCTGGAGCACCATCGTGCATAAAATATATATATATATATATATATATATATATATATATATATATATATATATATATATATATATATATATATATATATATATATATATATATATATATATATATATATATATATATATATATATATATATATATATATATATATATATATATATATATATATATATATATATATATATATATATATATATATATATATATATATATATATATATATATATTTATATATATATTTTGTTAATTATTTTCTTGGGCATAGGTTAACTCATTGAGAAGTAAAACTATAATTTAATCGACGTTTCGCTCATTATATTGAGCTTTTTCAAGATATTTATTTTCTGCAATAAAAACATATATAGTTAGTATTTAAAATGGTTAAAACATTATTGAAAAAACATCACTCAAAAAAACAGTACATTTAAAACAAACTATGATCATGAAACAAAAATACATTTAAAACAACATTAATATTATACAGAGTACGTACCTTGGAAACATGTCATGTGTAACGAATGTTTTGCGATTGCAATAATTTCGACACGTCTGAAATAGTGGCTTTTGCTTAACACTTATCCGACTTGAAATTTATGAAAAATCACTGATTTTTTTTCAGCGAAATACATCTAATAGTATTTATTTTTTACATGTTACGGCTGGTTTTGGGACATGCTTAGCACTCGCCGCGTGGAACTCTATTTTCGACATTAATTCATTATTATTAATAACAGAAATCTTAAATTGATATTAACTTTTGAAATTGTTTATGTGCGGATTTGAAATTTTTTCACATTTTTCTAGATGTTATTCCGAATTTAATTAGCCCTCACTCCTATTTTTACTAACAGTAGGGGGAATTAACACCATTTTGAGTTTTTGATCTAGACCATGATTTTCAGAAATAGATTAGCTTCGAGATTATAGCTCTTCTATCGGAATAAAGTTGGTCTGCACAACTAAATAGTAGCTAAGATATATGGCACTAAGTAAAAAAAAAACAAATTTTACTTAAAACTTCCACTATGATGTAGTGGACTGGATTGGTACCATTTAGGATGTGTTTTATTTAACATTACGTCTATACAGAGTAATATATATCTCTGGTAGAACTCAACAATTATAAATTATAAAAAATATAATATATTAAACTTCCAAATTTGTATATTATTGAAAAAGTTCCAGCAATATTTGAATTACATGTAGATATATAAATAGACATTTACTCTTGCGGTTTTTGGATTTTTTTCTCCTTTCCACCATTCCGTCACTTTTTGTATATTTCAATAATTAAGATTAGTGAATAATAACTACTTAAAATCCTTTAATGTGTGCTTTCATATTTTTAGCTTATGACCATGCGTTGTATTTTAGAACGATAGTGGTATTCGAGACAAAAACGTTAAATGTTTACCCCTTAACGTTAAGTAAATGTAATGAATTGTTAGCAAAAATAATTTTTAGAGTCATTTGTCGCATCTACTCCAGTCACCAGAGGCAGTTTTAAGACTTTCACAGGAATAATATATTTGTGGGCTTTTTTCACTAGTAGTACCTCCCGAGGGAGTTTTTAGGAATGTGCACAGTGCTCACACGTAGGCCGCCCTATTCACAAAAAATATTGCAACATAGACCAATATCTTCCAAAATATCGCAGATAGAACAAAATTGTTTAAATAAAAAATGTAGTACAGATTATTACCTAAAAAAAGTTGTCTTGTTTTTTCCGCATTTCTCATAGTTTTGCGAAAATTGAGTTTGATTTGAATTTCAAGAATTTTTCTCTTGGCACGAAAAGCGGGAAGAGGAAAATCAATTAAGATTTTAATTAATTTATCTCGAAAACTATTACTACACTACCATTTTGTCTATATGTAATATTTTTTTGAAGATTGGACAAAAACTGCTTCTTTTTTCTTTTTGGCCATTTTTTTTGACGATCTATAATAAACACTTTGAGTGCACAATCTTAAATTGCCCCTCAAGAGGTACCATTTCCAAAAAAATAATGCGTTTTAATATTTAGCACATCCTCAACCCCCCTGATTACTGGACTAATCGGACAATGACAATTATGTTAAGTTTTTTTTAACTAACATTTTGTTGCCATTTTAGTCTTATTAATACATATTTATCTCTCAATCATAGGTAAAAAGTTACTTAACGAGTTTAGTTTCAGATTTTCTCTAACTGTAAAACTTTTAAAATATACATACATAAACATATATGTACTTACGACATCAAATATAAATCTATATAATGTAAAATAATCTGAATATGTTATATACTTATGAATATTAACTAGTTTTGAATAATTTATTATGAATTATATTAGATATATATATATTTATAATAAACCAAATATTGCATTAATGCAGTTTATTTAAATTTTTTCGTGTGCAAAACATAAATATTTATGATTGAAAATGTGGAGTAGTTTTTATTTTTTGCATGTAAGTAAGCGTCTTTAAATAAAAGGATATATCCATCGAGTTTTCTGAAGGGGAAAGAGAATTTCGCGGTAAAATAAATGGAGTCAATATAAAGGCGAAAGTAAATTATCAGTAGTAATATAACAACTGCAAACAAAATCTCCGGAAAAAATCGAAAAAATGTTGTGCACTTATTTTTTTAATAAAAGCAAGAGCGCATATGGTTAATAAACCGAAAAACTCATTGACCATATCTGACCATGTCGTGCACAAATGCTTTTATTTAAAGAAAATACGTGCGTAACAATTCTTGAAGTTTTTCCGGAAATATTTTTTTGCGCGCCTTATATTTTGTTAAAGTACTTACTTCCCGAGTAAATACTATAAATTTAACTGGAAACTAAATTTTATTTTAACTAACGTTTTCACAATAAATTTAATTAAATTAACTTCCGCTGTTTGCTATTGTTTGTATTTAAGCGTGGATGTGACATGCATCGTTCAAAATGGCTATTCCAAAGCTACATTTATATTTTTAATGTTAGCCGTGCTAAATTTACTTATTTGGCGCTTTAACTCGCTATTTTCAATGCTTCCAATTAATAATATTGATTTATTGAAGTATAAACGTGTAATATGAGAAATTTTTTATGTGTCATGTACAACAAATTCAAAATGAAGTTGATTGTATTTGATAATGTGAATACAGCTTTATCGGTTTGAATTTAATAGAAGTGAAAATTGCATGCGTGCATTTTACGCGAAAAAATACTTCTAGCTAGGCTTCTGTTTTTTTTTGCTACTTAAAAATGAACGGTAACCATAGAAATTTTTCATTGTAAAATGCACAAGGAAAATACTCATTTTAAATTATTGTGAATGTGATTAATTAACATTAATGATTACTAGCGAGCACCCGCGATATAACGAAAGAGATACAAAGAGGTACTTAAATCGTCTTATTTAAATACCTCTTCATAAACCACGTTTTTTGTTGCATTTTCTTCAACAGGCGCTTGGGAGATTTTTCTTTATAAATTATTTCCGATTTTTTGGAACACCCTGTATAAATTTTTAAAAAATATGTAAACATATAAAATAAAATATACCTGTTCAAGCGTTTTTTTTTGACAAACTAACCGTTTTTTAAATAAAAAATATTGTAATATTTAAGGGGCAGTAATCGTGAAAAAATTACCCTTCGAGATTTTTTTCTGTTCTTTACGTTTCAGGGTCCTTGATAAACATATTTTCTCAATTGCGTCGGTCGGTCTGTCAAACTGTCGGTTCGCGGCAAAGCTAAAAAACTACTTGACTGATTGACTTCAAATTTTAGTCAAAAATGAAGGATCATCGGGATGACCTGGTAACATTTTGGTAGAAATAGAATATGGTAAAACAAAATGGCGGAGTAGTGAAATGTTAAAAAAATTATTACTAAAAAAACTATTTACCCAATTTGCACAAAAACCAAGTATTATATAGAAAACAACTGATAAAATGTTGGTATGAATCCTAGATGGCGGAACAAAATGGCGGCTTAATAAAATATTTAAAAATTCAGCATGAAAAAAATACTTAATTTCATTTTCAAATTGTGTGCCATAACTAATTAGGTATAGCGAAGAACTAGTAAAATTGTGGTACTAATTCAAAATGGCAGAACAAAATGGTAGCCAAATAAAGTATTTGTAATCGCGAAAAAAATTAGTTTCTCAGGTTTTAGATATTTTCAGGTTTTAGCGCCTCTAGATGCCAAAAAAGATGTTTTATCAATTCCCAGTCCATCTGATTTTTGTCTGTCTGACAGTTCGCGGCATTGCTTAGAAACTACCCATCAGATTGACTTGAGATTTTAGTCAAAAATTAAGGATCATATGAAGATGACCTGGTAATATTTTGGTAAAAATCCAGTATGACAAAACAAAATGACGGCCTGGTGAAATGTACCAAATTTTGCACAAAAATCAAGTAGTATTATGTAGAAATCAACTGGTAAAGTTTTGGTACGAATCCAAGATGGCAGAACGAATTGGCGGCTTAATAAAGTATTTCAAAATTCAGCCTGAAAAAACAACTTAACGGACTGATTTCAAAAAAATACGTTTTATCAATTCCGTCGGTTTGCCTGTCTGTATGTCAGTTCGCGGCATAGCTTAAAAACTACTCATCAGATCAACCTCAAATTTTAGTCAAAAATTAAGAGTCATATGGGGATGACTTGGCAATATTTTGGTAAAAATCCAATATGGCAAAACAAAATGGCGTCCTAGTAAAATGTTAAGTATTATGTAGAAATAAATGGTAAATTTCTTGTACGAATTCAACATGGCAGAACAAAATGGCGGCTTAATAAAATATTTAAAAATTTAGCCTGAAAAAACTACTTAATGGACTGATTTCAAATTGTTTGCCATAACTAATTGTTTTATAGAGATAAGCTACTAAAACTGTAGTTCTAATTCAAGATGGCGGAAGAAAATATCGGCCAAATAAAATATTGTTAACCGTAAAAAAACTAGTCTCTCAGGTTTTACATATTTTAAGGTTTTAGCTTACCTAGATGCCTAAAAATATGCTTTATCAATTCCCTTGATCCGTCTATCTGTCTGTCAGTTGGCGCATAGCTTAAAAACTACTCATTAGAGTGATTTGAAATTTGAAATATGCAATATGCAAATTCAAAAACCTCTCTGAACGATTCAATTTTTTATAAAGTATTTGACTTAACCCCTCAAAATCAAATAAGTTTTAAAATTGAAATATATATATACCTGATACCTTCCAAAATGACATATTACCTGCTCGATCTTTAACGAAACTTTCAATTTTTATCCCCTTCCTTTTCTCCTAAGTAAATATATTATCAAGTAGGTTACAGTTGGAATAATCTCTATACCCATAAACCCATAAAAATACGTTTTATACGATTTATTTAGGAATAATACTTTTTTTCCATTTAGCCTAGCTATTTCGCCCCCATCCCCTGGCCCTATCAAATAAAAAAACTAATTGAAAAAAATGGTTGCGAATGCGAGTAAATAATAAAAAGAAAGTACTAATAATTAATATGTTTCACAAAAATAAGTTTAAATTTCTATCACGCCGACCATGTTTCACAAAGAAATCGCCGACTGTTGACGGATATTTAGTTTTTGTGTTGTCTCAACTGACTTTAGATACACTTTACCTGTGATAAATCACACAACTTAATTAACAAAGTGTTTACAAAACTAGAAAGCAAAGTTACCTTAAAAATTAAATATAGTGTATTCAATACCATGCATCAATCAAAAAAAAATACATCGGAATGACAAGTCAACTTCTGGAAAATAGAATAAAAGGACATAAATATGCAAAGAATGCCACAACAGCGTTAAACAAACACATAAAAAGAGAAAAACACGACATCGACTATGAAACCACCAAAATACTAACAAAAGATTCAAATTATAACAAATTAACTATCAAAGAAATAATAGAAATTACTAGAGATAAAAACTCTTTGAATAGCAGAACTTATATAAATAATTTAAGCCATATGCAGTGTTGTTGTTTCAGTTTCAAAAAATGTACTAAAGCATGATGGAAAAAAGTACTAGAAGTACTAGAAAAATGCTTTTTTTAGTACATTTGTACTAACTTTTTTTATATTAAAATAAATTTCATGTTATGTTGTACATAAATGTAAAAAATTAGCTATTTTCAATTAGGTGTTCAATGAAAACAGTTTATCGAAAACACGTTAAAGAATTGCATGATACTGGTAACCTTTTTTTACTGTAAATAGGAAGGAAACATTTTTTTTTGTTTAAGGGCAATTTTTCAAATAAAATACTACAATTTAAAAAACATATAAAAATGTATTTCTTATACTGAAGAAGTATACAATAGCCACCAGAAGGTTTACAACAAATATTTTATAGTTTTATTTTTAAAGCATTTTGCAAAAAATTGCTGCATATAAATAAAAATAGATTTCGTGGTATCGAAACTTGATTTTAATATTACAAGATGTGCAAAAAGGCAAGTTCTAGATCTAGAATACGCTGTTGAGGTGTTAAAGACGGAACACAATGAAAGTTACGACATTTGTTTCTGTAAATTTACGTCAAACTTAATTTTTCTTACTGTATTTTTCGGTGTTTTGTTAGATTCTTTTCTGAAATATTCCAACATAAAAATAATCACTCATTTTTGTATCACACATCTGTACTTTCTTTGTAAGTTGTTCCGCGCACTAAAGAAGGTCCAATCGGCATGTAATAAACGGTGCAGAGCTATGAGCCTATCTGCAACGATAGAATTAGATAAACGAATGGTTTGAATTATGAAGGGGTTGCGGAACCGATCCGCATTCTTCTAAACAGGGTATTTTTATCTTTTCTCACTTTTTAAAATTTTTTTTTTAAATAAAAAAGTACTAGATTTTGATCAGTACGTACTAAATCACTAGATTAAAACAAAAAGTACTAGATCTCGTACAAATGTACTAACTGCAACAACACTGGCCATATGTACATAATTTTATTAACGTGAATTATATATCCATTATTTAGAAACTATACACACTTTCTAGTAATTAATGACGTCGTATGTTTAGATTAGAATGCACATATAAATACCGCCATTTCTAATTAGTCGTCAGCCTAAGTCTGTACTTCGTCGTGTAAGCTTATATTCGTAACATTTAAGAAAGTTGTAATTTTGGAATTCGATCGAATAAATTCATTTTAAATAGTAATAAATGTTTTTTAAAAACGGTCTTTCCTGAAAATTACACGTAAATGGCGCAGTCGTTGTAGGATCCTCAAAGTTCCAGATTTTCACTATCCAGAAGTCTTGCTTTCGCTGCAACAAGAATTTCTGCGAGTGGAGGTCCAAATCTTCAGTTTCAACTGTCAATTGAGGATACAAGAACATCATAAGTCTCCAAGAAGCATTTTTGTAAGTTACCTTTCTTTCCTAAAGTGCTATTATAATTTTGTGAATTGGTGTTCTTTAAACTATTAAGTCCTTTTGTAAATTTTCACCCGTAAAATTTTCAAGTTTATTTACGTTCTTTTGGAAAATTTATACGAAAAATTTTCAAGCTTTAGATTTTTAGAAATCCTCATACCAAAAAGTTCTTTTTGCGAGTGTTAAATTTTCATAAATAGAAATTTCTAATTCTATTAACCTTATTTTAATATTTCATACAAAACTTTAATTTTATGAATCTTGACTCAATCTTAGAAGATCTCCAGAATCTTAGTTTGACAGACAATAAAATGGCTGAAAGTTTAAGAGCAACTGTCCAACTCTTAAAATCTTTTAATGGTAACCCCGATCATTTAGAATATTTTATACACGCAATAGACGAATTTTATACACGTTATTATACTGGTGATGAATCACAGAAAGAATTTGTTTTACTTTCCATAAAATCCAAATTAATCGATCAAGCCGGAAACTTTCTTATGAGTCGACCCGATTTAACAACATGGACAGATATTAAAAATGCTTTAAGACAAAAATTCGGCGACCCCATTTCTAGACAGAACTTAACAAACCAATTAACCTTTTGTGCAAAATAAAAAAACGAATCTCTCTTAGAATTTATTGATAGACTTAAAATTTTAGTACATAGAATAACCTCTAAATTACACTCAGAACATTTGTCACAGGTAGTAAAAAAATGCCTTTATTGAACAAGCGGAACAAACGGCAGTTCAAGTCCTTATGGCAAATGTGCCCTCTGAACTAAAAACCATTTTGTTAATTCATAACCCTGCAAATTTAAGTTTAGCTACTAGCCATGTTATGAATTTTACAATGTTAGAAAATCAAATTAACTTTAGGCCTAACCCAAATAATAATAATAATAATATTCCCCAAAGACAGATACAAAAAACGCCTAAGTTCTTTAAGTCAAATCTATTTCAACAAATGCCAAATAATTTTCCTTCCCCAAATAGCAATTTTCGCCCTCAGCAAACGCAATTCCCTAGCCAACCTATAAATGTTCAACCTCGCAGGCCATTCCCGCAACAAAGATTCCCGACTAATTCGCAAGTTTTTGGAAAACCAAAAAATGTTTTTGCACATCAAAATTCAAATAAAAACTCAAGCCAACCTACACCAATGTCCGGAGTTAGTGTCCAACAAAAACATTTTAGGCCGAATAATTCAGGTCCACAACAAAACCAATTTTCTCAAGTGCCTAACAATAATTTCCAAAGACCAACAAACTCCGCTCCACAAAACTTTTGGCAGAAAAATCCCTATGCTAACCCCTTACGATTTCAGGAAATCACTTATATGAATGATTATCCCGAACCAGAATCCGAATATTTTGACAATTCAGATCTTTACAATCCTGATAACCCAGATGATATAGAACATAATTACAGCCAGTTTTCTAATGACCATGAAAATTGCGAAGAACAGACCTTAGAGGAAAATGAAAATTTTCCATCGGAGGCCTCTGGAATAGACCATCCAGTTTAACTTTAAATAGCTTTCAAATTAATGCCCTTCCATATATCGAAATAAAAAACCCCCCTTGTAAACTTCTAATAGATACAGGTAGTCACACCTCCCTAATTAGACCAGCTATTGCAGAAAAATATTTTGCAAATAAAATACGAAATTCCAAACACACCCTAGTTACATGTATGGGAAAGCAAACAACACAAAGTAAAGCTGAAATAAATATTTTATCAGACTTTGGTATTTCCCAACCACTTGAATATATACTCTACAACTTTCATGATTATTTCGATGGCATAATAGGCATTAGAGATTTGAAAAAACTACAACTGAATATAGACTTAATGAACCAATCGCTATATAATAACAAATATACCATACCTTTTTATTTTCGTACAAATTTTGAAGTTCAAAAAATAGAAATTCCACCTAATAATAGTTTATTAGCAAAAATTAATACTGATTTGCCTGAAAACACGGAAATAACTATTCCTTATATAAAAACTAATCAAGCTGAAGTATCTCCTTGCATAACAATGGTAAATAATAACCAAATTCTTCTCGAGTTAAAAAACTTTACTGATAAAAGTGTAATTCTTGAGTTTTTGCCATATCATATAAGAGAAATTAGTTCACCGTTTCACTCCGAACAATTTGAATTATTTAATTTAGAACAAGTCCGAAACGAGGTATATCAAACTGACGACTATATAAAACTTAATAACCCCTTTTCATTAATACGTTCAGACCATCTCAATTCCGAAGAAAAGAGTGCATTAGAAAAATTAATTAATCAATTTCCTAATGTCTTACATAAACCAGGCGATAAACTTACATTTACCAACCGTGTTAAGCATGAGATAAAAACAACAGATGAAATTCCTATACATACTAAAACATATCGGTATCCCTATGTCCACCAACAAGAAGTTAAAAGACAAATATCTCAGTTGCTAGAAGATAATATTATTAGACCTTCCCAAAGCCCCTGGTCCTCTCCTGTTTGGATTGTTCCAAAAAAAATGGACGCATCTGGCAAACAAAAATTGCGTATGGTCATTGATTACCGCAAAGTCAATGAAAAGACCATTGATAATAGGTATCCTTTGCCTAATATCTCTGATATCCTTGATAAATTAGGCAAAGCTCAATATTTTACTACGCTAGATCTCGCATCAGGATTCCACCAGATTGAAATGCATCCGAATTTTATTCAAAAAACAGCTTTTAATGTAGAAAATGGTCATTACGAATATACTCGTATGCCATTTGGTCTAAAAAACGCCCCAGCCACTTTCCAGTGTGTCATGGACAACGTCCTCCAAGGCCTTCAAGGTAAAATTTGCCTCGTCTATATGGACGACATAATTATTTTTGCAACATCCCTTCAAGAACATGTTAAAAACCTAAAATTAGTATTCCAAAGGTTAGTAGAGAATAACATGAAAATTCAGTTAGATAAATCAGAGTTTCTTCAAAATTCCGTTGAATTCCTTGGTCATGTCATTACGCCAGAGGGAATAAAACCAAATCCCCGAAAAATAGAGGCTATAAAAAAATTTCCAATTCCTAAAAACCCAAAAGAAATAAAATCTTTCTTAGGTCTTATTGGATATTATAGAAAATTCATAAAAGGTTTTGCAAAACTCACTAAACCAATGACAAATTGTTTAAAAAAGGATAGAAAAGTAATTCATACGCCCGAATTTGTCAAAAGTTTTCAGATATGCAAAGAACTTCTTATGAATGACCCAATACTCCAACACCCCGATTTTTCAAAACCATTTCTGCTAACCACTGATGCTTCTAATTACGCCATTGGAGCAGTCTTATCCCAAGGTCCAGTAGGTCAAGATCTACCTATTGCTTATGCCTCTCGTACCCTCAACCCCGCTGAATGCAATTATTCAACGATCGAAAAAGAATTATTAGCTATAGTGTGGGCAACCAAATATTTTCGACCCTATTTATTTGGAGTAAAATTTAAAATCCTCTCTGATCACAAACCATTACAGTGGCTAATGTCAATTAAAGAGCCAAACTCTAAACTCGTACGATGGAGATTAAAATTAGCAGAATTTGACTACGAGATCCAATATAAAAAAGGCTCTCAAAACATGAATGCAGATGCATTATCTAGGCCCCCTGTACAAATAAATACCCTAGAAAATAATGACTTTCCGGAAATACACATACCGGAAGATAACTTAACTTTAGCCGACATAAGTGACTTTGAAGAAACTTTCGAAAAACTTATACAAGACAATTTACCTAACCTTCCACCAACACCGTTTGGGTATAGACACCCAGTACAACATTTAAAACCCCCTTGTATAAAAGCCCCTGTTAAAGTTCTAAAACAACCTGACAATTTAGAAATACCAGAATTTTCAGACGCAAGTTCAAGTACCACTAGTCGACATTCTTCTGAAAAATCTGCAAATAACCCTAGAAATAAACTTCCTCCAGATCAAGATGATAACCAAACTGTACATACATCTGAAGAAAATCCCATCTTAGGAGCACCCTATACAATAAAACACCTTAATACCTTCAAAAACCAAATAATCTTTCGTTATTCAAATAATAATTCTAACAGAAAAGAAACACAGTACCCATTTGAAGGAAAGAAAAGAATAATATTCTTTCTACAAAATGATCCTTGTGAAAATATAATTTTGAAATTAATTAAAGAAAATATACCTCCAGGTAACTACTGTATGCATTTCAAAGATAAAACTCTGGAACCCATTATACTAAGAACATTTCAGAAATTCTTTAATGCTAATTCGTTCCAGCTAAAAATAAGCAACACCCTTGTCGAAGACATCACCGACAAAGACGAACAAAC
Organism: Kuschelorhynchus macadamiae; assembly: GCA_030620095.1. NCBI lineage: Eukaryota > Metazoa > Arthropoda > Insecta > Coleoptera > Curculionidae > Kuschelorhynchus > Kuschelorhynchus macadamiae. Next base: position 869,941 of record JAUTXW010005279.1, read on the forward strand.
TCACAAGATACAAATATATCATGAAACAAAAACATCTCACCGAGGAATTACTGAAAACATTACGTCACTAAAAAGAATTTGTTATTGGCCGAATATGGAAAAGGACGTACAACAATACATTAACACATGTGAGATTTGTCAAAAATCCAAATATGAAAGACAGCCACATAAAATTAAATTAAAACCAACCCCGATCGGTAACGAACCTTTTGACCACTTGTATATTGACGTTTACCAATTTGACAAACATAAATTTTTAACAATAATTGACAGCTTTTCGAAATTAGCACAAGCTTATCACATCTCTTCAGAAACAAGCCCCGAGATAGCCGGTAGACTAATTGACTATATTAAACACTACGGTATCCCAGGAAAAATAACAACAGACAATCACTCATCTTTTAAAAATGCATTGATACAAGACCTTTGTAAATTGCATCATATCCAATTGCATTTTATTACTCCCCACAATCCAAATTCCAATAGTCCGATAGAACGTTTTCACTCGACAATCAGAGAAACGCTACTTTCTATACTCGAGAAAAATCCCAAAGAACCTGTAGAAAAATTAATGTCACTGGCAATCCTCTCATATAACAACTCGGTACATTCAACAACGAAATATACGCCCTTTCAAATAATTAAGGGAAAATTAGATTGTAAAAATCCCCTCGAACTTTCAGAAGAAGAATTACAAACACAATTCATGACTGAACACCGCGAAAACATAGACTTTATCAATAAACAAATTTACGACAAATTAAAAGATTCTCAAAAGAAAACTTTAGAAAAACGAAATGAAAATTTAGATGACCCTCCAGAAATCAACACGTCTAAACCTGTGTACGTAAAAACACCCAGTAGACAAAAACGAATGCCCCTGTATAGAAAACTTAAAAACCCTCGTAACTCATCACAAAAAGAGAAAATTTTTGACAATAAAACTCCTATTCATAAGAGACGTCTTAAGAAACAAAGAAAATAAAAAATGATTTCATTGTTTCAGACGATGCTCAAGATATGGATTCTGCTGTTGGCCCTAGCCACAATGAAAAGCATTAGTTATGAAATAGAGGAACTTCGGAACCCTTTATTACCCATTTCTTTAGGAAATAGTTATTTAATTAATGACCAACATACTGCCTTTTATCATGTAAACATTTCAATAATTAGATCATGTTTACAAAGCATAGAAAAATCCTTAATACAAATTCAAAAGGCCATTTCACAAGACCTTAAACATGACGCGTTATCATTCATGATTCAAAGTAAAATAAATCAAAGCTTATATTTGTATGACCAATTAAATCGAACCATCTCTTTATTTAGAGAAAAGAGACAAAAACGTGGTCTTATTAATATTGTAGGGAATGCACAAAAATAGTTATTTGGAACTTTAGATGCTGATGACGAATTAAAATACGATAATTACATACACATTCTTAATAACAATCAAAAAACCCTTAGCGACGATTTAAAACAAAATAAAGACGTACTAAAAGCTATTACGAATACTTTCACAACTCAAATCGAGACGTTAGAAAATTACCAAAAACAAATTAAAAATCGTTTAGACTCGTTAGAAAGCCAGGAAGCAGGCTTCGCAAACACTTTCTATATATCTGTGATAATCGACAACACTAATTTGCAAATACAAAGAGTTAATGAGCTTTTACAGAATTTAGAAATCGCAATTAGTTTCGCGAAAGTTGGTGTTATGCATCATTCCATATTAAAGCCGTCCGATTTAAAAGAAATAATTGAACACATTCCTAACGAAAGAATTATAAAATTTAATAACTTAGTTAATTACTATGAGATAATATCAACCCAAGTGTTAATACAAAATGACTTAATAATATTTTCAATACATACACCAATGGTATATCCAACCCTTTATATATTGTATAAAATATATCCTATTCCTATCCTTAACCATACTCTTAGTATCCAACACCCTTATATATTACTTACAAGAGAAGACTTCTACAATAGCCCATACGAGTGACCACGGATCGAGAACAGTCATCTTTGCAAACTAGACGATTTGACCAAAGATGAACCTTGCCTGTACAACACTCTAACAAAAGCCAGAAGTGAGTGCCCCACTCTAGAAATTACATACACCTCTAGTACTATTAGGAAAATACAAGACAATACTGTACTGGTTATTCCTGAAAAACCTATTTTATTCAAAAGTCAGTGTCAGTTTTCAACCAAACAAGAGTTGATAAACTCCCCTTCTTTGATATCTCTCGATGAATGTAAAATAGAAATTAATAATTTCTCATTTAAAAGGGATGTAAATGAAATTGTTGATTTTCAGTTAAAATTACCTGTACTCAAGTTTAACCTAAATTCCACTTCTAAGAAAACACTTATTTTAAAAGAAGTAGATCACCTGGCTATAAAGCAAGCTCAACACTTAGTTGACCAAATAAAAAATCATAAATTGGAAAATTTAAAAATAATATCTCAACCGAATCATGTTTGGACATTTATAACAATAATCTTAATTATAATAATAATATTGTTCACTTTATTATTTTTATATAAGTATTATTTATAAGTATAATCCAAAGAAAATTGTTACTAAAGATATTGAACTCCATATTGTAAAAGATTCAGAAAAAAGTGATGAACCCTTGTTTTCTGAAACTTGAGGAGGGAGGAATTATATATCCATTATTTAGAAACTATACACACTTTCTAGTAATTAATGACGTCGTATGTTTAGATTAGAATGCACATATAAATACCGCCATTTCTAATTAGTCGTCAGCCTAAGTCTGTACTTCGTCGTGTAAACTTATATTCGTAACATTTAAGAAAGTTGTAATTTTGGAATTCGATCGAATAAATTCATTTTAAATAGTAATAAATGTTTTTTAAAAACGGTCTTTCCTGAAAATTACACGTAAATCGTGGCACCGGGGGAACTGCACGCAAAAAGTGAAAGACCAGCGACAAAATCTAGTCGAGTTGAAAATAAGATGAAAAGGTACCTACGCATTAAAAAAAACTTCCTGCACGTCCAACCTCAAAAAAATTTGTTATGTATAGGTAATTTAAATTACATTTCGGTTAAAAATGGGTTCAAAAGGGTTCACTCGCTGCAGAAATACATAGACATTTTACCATTTGAAATTTTGCAGTTACGTAGACAAAGGATCAATGTAAGGCGGTAAAGAGCCCTTGTGTGGAAAAAAAAATTATATGCGAAGGCATGTGCGTCAAAAAGTGGTCAAAAAATGGTCGAAAATGGACAAATCTATTTTTATTTTATAACTCTAGATTTGAGTTTTTCATAAAAATTCGCCTTTGGCGCCCAACTATATATATTTTCCTATTAAAATCACATTGAAGCTAATACATATCTCTTATAGTTTAAACAACAGAAAAGAACTTCAATACAGTTTCTGTCAAAATGAACAAATTTGGCCTATTTTAAAAACAAATAGCTGCTTATTTCAAGGTATGTACTCTTGTAATATTAGATCGTAAGAGTCATTTATATACAGTGTGTCTCATAAATGTTGTCAGTCGTTTCTTTTCTTAACCGTAAAAATTAATGTATTTATGTATAGACATGGGTTTAGGCATGAATACGAATATATATATATATATATATATATATATATATATATATATATATATATATATATATATATATATATATATATATATATATATATATATATATATATATATATATATATATATATATTATCTATATATATAATATATATATATATATATATATATATATATATATATATATATATATATATATATATATATATGTATATATATATATATATATATATATATATATATATATATATATATATATATATATATATATATATATATATATATATATATATATATATATATATATATATATATATATATATATATATATATATATATATATATATATATATATATATATATATATATATATATATATATATATATATATATATATATATATATATATATATATATATATATATATATATATATATATATATATATATATATATATATATATATATATATATATATATATATATATATATATATATATATATATATATATATATATATATATATATATATATATATATATATATATATATATATATATATATATATATATATATATATATATATATATATATATATATATATATATATATATATCTCTATATATAAAAGAAGAAGTCCTGACTGACTGACTGATTGATCAACGCACAGCCAAAACGGCTAAAGGTTTTGAAATGAAATTTTGTACACGTATTCCTAACATATTGAAGGTAAACAATAAGAAAGGATTTTGCGAAATTCCAATTAGAAAGGTTTAAAATTGCATTTTTGACGAGCCGGACCCGCAATTTCTGGATTAAATGGTGAATGCGTAATGTGTTAACTACAGTTGTGTATAGATGGCGGCTCAAGTAGTTTATAACCTTTTTTATTCATTTTATTCCTTTCAAATAAGCAAATCGTCTGCAATTTTGTATTATATTCTCATTTAAGCCATTTGGTTTGAAGCAGAGACACCAGAGATAAGGATAAGAGGATTATTATTTCAGATTATTGAAAACGCGGTATCGGTATCCGATTTTTATGCTATTTGTGTTGTGGTAATATTAATATATTATCTGTTTCAGTGTTTTGAAGTTTAATTAGATTTTGAAATTTCGAATGAGTGGACGTGGCATTCTGGTTTTGTTACTTTTGTTTCTATGTTAGTTGTTAGTTTGGGTTTTTTTACTCTATCTGTGGTTATGTTTTAGGTTACGGTTATTATCATTATATGCTTTGATTTTGCTTATTTTAATTAATGATCAATAACACTGGGGAACAAAAAAAAAACTTTTTTCTGCGGCATTAGTTTTTGTAGTAAATTTAGTGACATTAAACACAATAAGTCCTAACTACATATTTTGTTTGTTTAAATTGACTCTACTTTCGTTTACAGTTAGCGATAACGCCTTTTATTCTATGCAACAAAAAGTGTTTATTTGTTGCCTTCGCGGCGACTTTACTTATCGCATCTAAGCGGGGCCATGAAATAAAATCGAGTGCACAAATCTTTTTTGACAGTGACATTTCAGTCAGTTTAAAATTATTTTATTAGATATCAAGTGCTTTTTTGTCACTGTCTGAATTTTTTAAAAGAACGTATTTTTAATTGCTACTATATCAGTTTGTTCATTAAGTCGTTTAAGTTGGTGTTAAATTTAAAAATAACAATGAATTCTTCACGCAAGAGTTGTGTGAACCATCCCGACAAATTTTGCTACATATGTGGAAAATTCTGTCAAGAAAAACAGCAAAGAAACATTAACGGTTTTGTAAAACAAGCATACCAAGCATATTTTGGCAAGTATCTTGAACAGCAGGATAAATGGTGGGTGCCTCATAAAGTTTGTAAATCTTGTGTAGAGTCACTTCGCTACTGGACCCAAGGGGGACGCAAAGGACTTCCATTTGGGGTGCCGATGACGTGGTGTGAGCCATCAAATCATGTTGATGATTGTTACTTTTGTGCCGTGAATATAAAAGGTATGAATAAATATAAAAAGCGTACTTGGGTTTTTCCAAATATACAGTCGGCTAAATCACCAGTGTTGCATAGTGACTCATTGCCAGTGCCGATATTTAGTACCTTGTCAAACGTTACTTGTGATGATGTCGAAATGATGGACATTCAAAGTGACAGCGACAGTGAAAGTGAATTCGAATATTATAGTGCAACTGCAACGGTGAGGGGTTTTTCACAAGGAGAGTTAAATGACTTGATTCGAGATTTAAATTTGTCTAAGAAATCAGCAGAGCTTCTTGCATCAAGACTTAAAGAAAAACAGTGCCTACAGCCTGAGGTAAACATAACATCTTATCGAACGAGAGAGAAAAACATTCTTCCGTATTTTACCGAGGAAAATAGTTTAGTATATTGTAACGATGTTTCCGGACTTCTACATTTAATGGATCTTTCCGAATACCGACCAGAAGATTGGCGGCTTTTTATAGACAGTTCTAAAAGAAGTCTAAAATGTGTTTTACTGCACAATGGAAATAGATTAGCTTCAATCCCGATAGGTCACTCTACCAAACTTAAAGAGGAATACCAAAACATTAAACTGGTTTTAGAGAAAATTTTGTTTGTACAACATCAGTGGTCTGTATGTGTGGATTTAAAAATGGTGAACTTTTTATTAGGTCAACAAGGTGGGTATACTAAATACCCCTGTTTTCTCTGTTTATGGGATAGTCGGGCAAAGCAAGAGCACTGGACTAGAAAGGACTGGCCGTCGAGAGAAAATATGACTGTTGGGAATGCCAATATTATTCACGAACCCCTAATTAGCCGGGAAAAAATCATTCTTCCGCCACTTCATATTAAACTTGGGCTCATGAAACAGTTCGTTAAAGCTCTGGATAAAAATGGTGATTGTTTTAAATATATTTGTCAAACATTTCCAAGCCTTAGCATGGAGAAATTAAAAGCAGGTATCTTTGATGGTCCCCAAATCCGCAATCTTATAAAAGACAAGAACTTTTTAAATCACATGAATGAGGTCGAAGCAGAAGCATGGAAAAGCTTTGTATCTGTTGTCAAAAACTTTTTGGGTAATCACAAGGCAGCAGAATATTGCGAAATTGTCACACAGATGTTAAAAACTTTTGAAAAACTAGGAGCTAACATGAGTATAAAAATTCATTTCTTGCATAGCCATTTGGATCGATTCCCGGATAACTTGGGCGATTACAGCGAAGAACAAGGAGAGCGGTTCCATCAGGATATAAAAATAATGGAAGAAAGATACCAAGGCCGGTGGGATCGTCATATGATGGCGGATTACTGCTGGACGTTACAAAGGGATTGCCCAGAACAAAGATACAAGAGACGGTCATATACCAAACGTTTCAACTAACTTTTTTTAGTATTTCAGTTTTATTGGCTTAGTTTTAATTTAATATAACATAATAAAATAGCTGGTGGCATTCAAAATATAGATATTCAATATAAATAATTTTATTTTTTTTTGTTTTAATTTATATGACACTTTTTTTTATCTCAGAAACTAGAGTCAATTAAGATTTTTTCCCATACTCCTCATATTTGGGGCAACACAATTACTCAAAATCGACTTTCAGAACCCGCGCCGCAGAATCACTGTTCCCCTGTGTAATGGATAATATTATGGAAAATATCAATATCGACGGTGTGGTAATTCCACACAGAATAGTGCAAATTTTAGGTGATGGAGCGTGTCTTTTTCGTTCCATTTTTTATGTAATGTTTAATAATGAAGCACATGCGCAAGAAATCAGACAACAAATAGTTAATCATGTTGTGAGCAATTGACAAAGATTCGCACACATGACTTATAATAATAGGGAGGAAACCTACTCCTGTGCAAACATATACTTTCGTGATATGTCTCTACCTTCTACTTATGGGGGATTGTGCGAAGTATGGGCCGCTGGAGAAATATATCCTTTTGTTTTTGAAGTGTTTCGTGGTGGCCAGCTTTATGTTAAATGCGGCCGTGCGGGTTTTCCAATAAAACGAATGCGATTTAACGGTTCACTTTCTGGAGGTCATTTTGAGGTTCTTGAAGTTGCTGATTTATTGAATTTTCCCCGATTGCTTAATAATACTTCCCATGACTTGCATTTTTCTTCTTTTAATAGTAGTTCTCCGATCAAAATCCTACCAATAACACCAGAGGCTCCCCAAAATATTGTACTTTTCTCGGAAAATTATGTATCTGTTGAGAATACTTTAACCTCAGCGAATAATTCAGATAATAAAGATGAAATAAAAAAACGTAAACGTCGGTCTAGATGCACATCTCGAGTGCGCAAATAAAAAGTATAAACTTAAAAGTACTGTGGAACAAAAATTAGCTCATCGTATCGCTTCACAAAAATACCAAAAAAATAATAAAGAAGGTCATCGAGAAAGCGTAGCAAGATATCAGCAAAAGAACCCCGAGGTTCATCGAGAAAGTGTAGCTAGATATCAACAAAAGAACCCCGAGGTTCATCGAGAAAGTGTAGCTAGATATCAGCAAAAGAACCCAGAGGTTCATCGAGCAACTGTAGGAAAGCATCAAGAAAAAAATCCAGATAGTCGTAGATTGCTCCAAGCAAGATATGAAGCAAGTCATCCAGGTATAAGAGTAGAAAGGCGAATAAAGCCTTGGAAGGTTAAATTCATGTCGGGTTTCAATTATGCTGCAAACATAGATTATGAAAATGATAGTATGGTGTCTATAGGTTCTATGTGTCATAAATGCGAGCATTGCAATGCATTCAAGTGGAAGGATGAATCCAAAGGCATGTGTTGCGATGGAGGAAAAGTGAAATTATCCCCCATTCAACCTCCACCAGAACCATTAAAAGAATTACTCTTAGGCGATCATCCAGATCATGTACATTTTATGCAATATATAAGAAAATATAATGGATGTTTCCAAATGACATCATTCGGGGCCAATCGAGTGGTGGAAAGTGGCTTCATGCCAACTTTCGAAGTTCAAGGACAGGTATACCATTTGATTGGTAGCTTATTACCATCCCAGAAACGAATCCAAAGTTTTTACAAATATATTTTGTAGGGGAGGACGAAACGGAAACTCAATTACGCTGTCAAAACCAACTTGGTGTAAAAAAAGGGTTAGTTAATATCCTACAAAAAATGTTACACAATGTAAACGTGTATATCAAAGATTTGAAAACTGCGATAGACAAAGTTCCTTCTAATTGCGATCAATTCCAAATTATTGTAAATGCGGATAAGAAACCCTCAGGAGAACATCGAGGTCGATTCAATGCCCCTGTCGCGAAAGAAGTCGCTATTGTTATAGTAGGCCAACAGTTTGAGAAAAGAGATATTATTTTGCAAAGTCGCGATAATAAATTACAACGTATTAGTGAGCTCCATCGTTTATATGACGCATTGCAATATCCTCTTATGTTTTGTCGAGGTGAAGATGGATATTCTGTAGATATCGCGCAGGTAGATCCATAAACTGAATTGCCCCTAACAAAAAAAGTTTCCGCAGCGAGCTTTTGTGCATACCGAATGATGGTGAGAGAAGATGACTTTAATAACATTTTACTTTATAGGACCTTGACGAATCAATTTTTTGTTGACATGTATGCAAAAATTGAAACTGAAAGACTTAATTATATTCGAAATAATCAAAAACAGCTTAGAGCCGAAAATTATATACACCTTAAAGACGCTTTTCGAAAACAGGACGCAGACTTGAATCAACTTGGACAAATGGTAATTCTCCCATCATCATTCACAGGCGGTCCCCGGTATATGCATGAAAAAACACAAGATGCTATGACCTATGTTCGACATTATGGACGTCCCCATTTATTCATTACGTTTACATGCAATTCTAATTGGACAGATATCAAAGATAATTTAAAGTCTGGGCAAAAAAGTCATGACCGTCAAGATGTTATCACTAGAGTTTTCAAATTAAAACTTAATAAACTAATGAATTTAATAGTCAAAGGTCAATTATTCGGTGAGGTAAGATGTCGTATGTGTTCCATTGAGTGGCAAAAACGCGGTCTCCCTCATGCACATATTTTAGTATGGTTAGTCACACCTATCTCGCCCAATGATATCGACAAAATCATTAGTGCCGAAATTCCTAATCCAATAGAAGACCAACTATTATTTAATATTGTTAAGTCTAATAAATATGTTTGTAAATATGTAAACAAAGGATCTGATCAGGCAGCATTCAAGTTAAAAAATGTGGATAAAGTTGACGAAATAGAACAGTATGAAACTGGCCGGTATATTTGCAGCTCAGAGGCAGTATGGCGAATATTATCTTTTTCGATCCATAAGAGATATCCTGCAGTTGTAAACCTTGCCGTCCATTTGGAAAATGGGCAGCGAGTACATTTTACAACAGATAATGTATTGGACAAAATTACTAATCCACCGAGTACTACTCTATTGGCTTTTTTTGAATTATGTCAAAGAGATGAATTTGCCAAAACATTATTTTATTACGAGGTTCCATCATACTATGTCCGGAATAATAAAAATTTTATTCGTAGAAAGCGTGGACAAGATGTTGAAGGTTGGCCTGGAGTCAAGAAAGATTCTGCCTTAGGTAGAGTTTACACCATTCATCCAAATAATACTGAATGCTATCATTTGCGTATGCTGTTACATGTGGTTCGAGGCCCAACGTCATTTGAGCATTTGAAATCAGTGAATGGTGTAATTCTTCCTACATTTCAGGCCGCATGTCGAGAACTGGGTTTGCTTGAGAGCGATGAGCATCACGATCTAGCTCTAGAAGAGGCTGCTTTATGCCACACTCCGCTCAGGCTTCGAGAGTTATTCTCCGTGATGTTAATATTTTGTCAGCTTTCAGATCCTTGCAAATTATGGGAGAAATATAAAATAGATTTTTCTGAAGACATCACTAGGCTGATCCGGCGTGAGCACAATGAGCAGGCTGAAAATCTCAGGAATGAAATCTATAACAAATGTTTGCTACTCATTGAAGATGCAGTATTATCCTTGGGCGGTCAGAGCCTAAAACATTATGGATTACCACAACCGAATAGGTCAAATGTTGATTTAGAGAATAGAGAATATATGAGAGAAATTAATTATGATACAGAGGTACTTGGAGAGATTGTTTCATGTAATGAAACCAATCTCACTGCTGAACAGCTAGCAGTTTACAAACAAGTGCTCAACAGTGTCGAATCGGGACAAGGAAAAATTTTCTTCTTGGACGCTCCAGGTGGAACTGGTAAAACCTTTTTAATTAATTCACTTCTGGCCAAAGTAAGAAGTCAAAGAGGAATTGCACTAGCTTCCGCATCTTCTGGTATTGCAGCCACCTTGCTAGAAGGTGGAAAAACTGCCCATTCGGCATTCAAATTGCCTTTGAATTTATTAAATGTAGAGACACCACTGTGCTTCATTTCCAAACAAAGCAACATGGCTAAGGTTCTTAGACATTGCAAGTTGGTTGTTTGGGATGAAAGTACAATGGCTTACAAAGGCGGTTTCGAGGCATTGAATAGAACTCTGCAAGATATTAGGGACAGTGATCAGGTCATGGGTGGAGTAACTGTGTTACTAGCTGGAGACTTTCGCCAAACATTGCCTGTTGTACCGAGAGGGACGCGAGCAGACGAAGTGAAGGCTTGCATAAAAAAGTCTATTTTATGGACTCTAACCACAAAACTTCACCTTTCAAAAAATATGCGAGTCCACTTAAAAGGAGATGCATCTGCTGGCGAATTTGCAGAACTTCTTATGACAATCGGTAATGGTGACTATCCCGAAACCAACGATAAAATTATAATACCTGGCAAATTAGGTATTGTTGTCAAAAGTCTTGATGAATTAATTTCAAAGATATATTCAGATATTGTCAATATAAATGAAAAATCTATGGATTGGTTAGCAGAAAGGGCCATTTTGACTCCGAGAAATGATAGTGCCGCAGCTATTAATGATGCCTTACTAAAAACAATTGCTGGCGAAGAATATGAATTTAAATCAGTTGATAAAGTTATGGAAGTCGATGATGCAGTAAATTATCCGGTTGAGTTTCTTAATTCATTGAATCCTCCAGGTTTTCCGATACATAATCTAAAATTGAAAGTAGGTACTCCCGTAATGCTATTGCGTAATCTTAACCCCCCTAAATTATGTAATGGTACCAGGTTGCGCGTAAAATCGTTAGGAAAAAATATTATAGAAGCTACAATTTTTACCGGTTGTGCAAAAGGGGAATCAGTATTTATTCCACGCATACCTTTAATTCCATCCGATTATCCTTTTGCCTTCAAAAGAACACAATTTCCTATAAAAGTATCTTTTGCTATGACAATCAATAAATCGCAAGGACAATCATTGAAAGTAGCTGGAGTCGATCTTAGAAAGGATTGTTTTTCCCATGGGCAATTTTATGTAGCTTGCTCAAGAGTGAGTTCGCCGAGTAGCTTAATTATTTTATCACTGGATGGAGAAACAAAAAATGTAGTGTACAAAGAAGTATTGAAATAATTTTGAATTATCTTTTATTCTTTTTGTAGGTAAATTTTATTTTGACGCGGATCGTTCCTCCATTTCATAAATAAATTTTACCTTGACGTGCTTTGTGAATGCAGATAATGCACTAAATTATTTCAATCCTATAATTTTTTTCAAAGTAGTTGAAACGACTTGCGTCTACGAGCAGCTTACACAATGTTTCCACAATAATTTATGTAGGCATTACGATCGGAGTTTTATGTGCGTTTGATAGTATTTTTGCATTTTTTTTAATGGAACCTTCTCGCTAAATGATTTATCTGACACACCTTCAATTAAAACAAGAAAAAACATTGAAAAATAAAAAAAATTTGGCTTCAGCAAGATTTGAACACAGAACTTCTTGCCTGCAAGCCACATGTCCTACCAGTACACCAACTGTCTGTGTTGAGTAGAAACGTATAGGTATCTAAATACAATACTACAGTAGATGCATAACGTATAACGTACGAATAAGCCATTTGGAAAAATTGTGTTCCGAACTTTCTATTTTCAATAACACAAACTGTATCAACACATACATGACATATATATTGAGCGAACGAAGCCGCGACGGGTATTCTGCTAGTATATAATATATATAATTCATCAGAATGGTCAGAAAGTGTGGATGAGGTCGTGCTAAGACTTCTGCACGATTTAGAACTTTTATTTGGTATAAGGGCAAGCAATGGACCTATTCAAATTGATATTGTGCCGTTAGTGTCAATCCCAATGTGTGCCAAGAGAAAACAATCCAAAAGGTTGTGCAAAAGACCGTTCAATTATAAATATAATTTTTAGTTTTAGGAGCAGAACACTATTATAATTTATAGTGTTAAATGTAAATGACCACTATAATACAATACAAAGTGCAAAAGGTAATTTTAAATATATTTTTTAGTAATATTAATTCGATGTATAATATATATTCTTAAATTTTATTTTGTTTCTTTTTTTGCGTCCGCATTTAATTGGTAATAAAACGTACTAAGGAGCATATCAAATATGGAAGTGTGTGGGGCTAAAAAAAAATTATGTATGATAATAATATTCTTTATTATGTGTTTAAACAAAAATTAATTATATTTTGTTATATTTTATTAATAATTAAATTGTCTTGTGATAAATCTACATCTATTTTTTTTTTCATTTAACAAGTTTTATAACAATTTTTATAACCATATAATATTTTTACATTAGCCAAGGCACAATGCCAAGGACTTAAATGTTTATGAAAATAACATTCTTAAATTTGCTTAGTTTGGGTTCCTCGTTGACTGGAATGCTTATGATCAGCTCTGGGGTGAAAATTTTTCTTAAAAAGTTTCTCTTTTTAAAGCCTTTGACATAGATCTTCGGATTAGTATATATCTTGACAATATTCTTGAGGATTTCTTCTATTTCATTTAATTCTATATATCCAACCCATGATATTCTTCAGACCAATCAACTATTTCTTGATCCTTGGCAGATAACATGGTTTTTTTAAATGGTGACTTAAAAAGAAAATTAGACCATCGTAGATAGCAAGCTCCTTTGAGACCAAGCCAAATAAACAATTATAACCTTGAATGTCCACGAATAGTTCTGAATAGCACTCGACCATGATTAGTCTCCTACTATTAATTTTAAAGGTTATTCTGCAATTTTATTTTTAAAATAACTTTTGTCCACTAAATGGTTTTTAATTTTTTTTACACTTCACTGCGTATTCTACTGCTTTTTTATAGTGCGTAGCATCATAAGTAAAAAAAACTCCTAGATAATTTTTTGTTACTGCATATATTTACAAGTCCTCCACCATAATCCCATCATTCTATCCTTTTCAAAGTGTATTGTATCTTTTTTTGCTTAACTTGATTCAAAATTACTTTTGTCCACTAAATGGTTTTCAATTTTTTTCACTTTAGTTTTATTACACACTATACAAGTTTCAGGGGCACTGAAATACATATATATATATATATATATATATATATATATATATATATATATATATGCCATATAACCATTCATTTTTGATGAGTTATTCATTATACTTTTTTCTGATATATATATATATATATATATATATATATATATATATATATATATATATATATATATATATATATACTATATATATATATATATATATATATATATATATATATATATATTATATATATATATATATATATATATATATATATATATATATATATATATATATATATATTAGCTATGACGCAAAGTGTTAGTTAGGTTTTATAGTTTCTGAAAAATGTAAGATAAAAATGAAATTGTAACGTGTTATCTTATAACTTGTTGTATTATATCGATACAAGTAAAATTTGGTTTAGATAAAAATGAAATTGTAACGTGTTATCTTATAACTTGTTGTATTATATCGATACAAGTAAAATTTGGTTTAGTTTGGGGTACCTATCCAGAAAAAAGTATAATGAATAACTCATCAAAAATGAATGGTTATATGGCAATGACCTGGTAACATTTTGGTAAAAATCCAATATGACGGAACAAGATGGCGGCCCATTGAAATGTTACAAGAATTATTATTAAAAACCAATTTATCTCAGATTTTGCACAAACATCAAATATTATGTTGGAATCAACTGGTAACACTTTGGTGCGAATCCAAGAAGCGGGAACAAAATGGCGCCTTAATAAAACATTAAAAATTCAGCCTGGAAAGACTGCTTAATGGTTTGATTTCAGTGTGTGCCATAACTAATTGTGGTATAGGGATCAACTAGTCTGTGTTACTAATTCAAGATGGCGGAACAAAATGGCAGCCAAATTAACTGTTTGTAATCATGAAAACATCACCCTCTCAGGGGGAATTGGGGGGTTAGTCTCGCTCCCCCACCACTTTTTTCATTGGTCTCCCACTTCCCGCGCCTGTCCCTGCCACACCTACTCTGCTTAATTCTGATTGGTCTTCCCCACTCTTACGTGTGCATCCGGAGGGAGATGTTTTATTTAAGTGTTAGCAGCCAACAGAGCAATTCATTCTTACTGTAGTATCAGTATTTTTAAAAGTAACGAAGTTAAAAAATATATGTTAATTAAAATGAGTTGTCGCCACGTTGTTTTGCAAGAATCTAGTGATCTACATTTTGAGCAATTGGAAAAAATGTCTTCAGTGTACGAAGATGTAATACTATATTTCACGGTTGGAGGGAGAAACATTTTCGACGTTAAACAAGCATGGTTAGCCGATTTAGATAAGAACAATTTTGAAGAGGTTCAAGACGATAGTGAAGATGAGGGGATACATAATTTCTTTGATGCCGGTTGTGGTGAAAAAGGTCTTGTAAATATTAAAAAAATAAGTGCTAGTGATGCTGTTACTAAATTATCTACGCCGCGAAGTTTGTGTTTTTCAAGATTATGCCGTCATAATGTCTTCGTTTGATGGTGCTTATAGTTTGTGCTTATGATGCTATTATTTGCACGCATTAGAAGCACCCCTTGGCAAACACAGTTTTGTGTCTACACATTACAAAAGAGCAATGGAATGTTGTGAAAAAGACTTGCGCTGTACATTGTGCAATGACAATCTTTTTCAATTCAGTGCCCCTGAAACTTGTATAGTGTGTAATAAAACTAAAGCGAAAAAAATTAAAAACCATTTAGTAGACAAAAGTAATTTTGAATCAAGTTAAGCAAAAAAAGATACAATACATTTTGAAAAGGATAGAATGATGGGATTATGGTGGAGGACTTGTAAATATATGCAGTAACAAAAAATTATCTAGGAGTTTTTTTTTCTACGCACTATAAAAAAGCAGTAGAATACGCAGTGAAGTGTAAAAAAAATTAAAAACCATTTAGTGGACAAAAGTTATTTTAAAAATAAAATTGCAGAATAACCTTTAAAATTAATAGTAGGAGACTAATCATGGTCGAGTGCTATTCAGAACTATTCGTGGACATTCAAGGTTATAATTGTTTATTTGGCTTGGTCTCAAAGGAGCTTGCTATCTACGATGGTGTACGCTGGTCTAATTTTCTTTTTAAGTCACCATTTAAAAAAACCATGTTATCTGCCAAGGATCAAGAAATAGTTGATTGGTCTGAAGAATATCATGGGTTGGATATATAGAATTAAATGAAATAGAAGAAATCCTCAAGAATATTGTCAAGATATATACTAATCCGAAGATCTATGTCAAAGGCTTTAAAAAGAGAAACTTTTTAAGAAAAATTTTCACCCCAGAGCTGATCATAAGCATTCCAGTCAACGAGGAACCCAAACTAAGCAAATTTAAGAATGTTATTTTCATAAAAATTTAAGTCCTTGGCATTGTGCCTTGGCTAATGTAAAAATATTATATGGTTATAAAAATTGTTATAAAACTTGTTAAATGAAAAAAAAATAGATGTAGATTTATCACAAGACAATTTAATTATTAATAAAATATAACAAAATATAATTAATTTTTGTTTAAACACATAATAAAGAATATTATTATCATACATAATTTTTTTTAGCCCCACACACTTCCATATTTGATATGCTCCTTAGTACGTTTTATTACCAATTAAATGCGGACGCAAAAAAAGAAACAAAATAAAATTTAAGAATATATATTATACATCGAATTAATATTACTAAAAAATATATTTAAAATTACCTTTTGCACTTTGTATTGTATTGTAGTGGTCATTTACATTTAACACTATAAATTATAATAGTTTTCTGCTCCTAAAACTAAAAATTATATTTATAATTGAACGGTCTTTTGCACAACCTTTTGGATTGTTTTCTCTTGGCACACATTGGGATTGACACTAACGGCACAATATCAATTTGAATAGGTCCATTGCTTGCCCTTATACCAAATAAAAGTTCTAAATCGTGCAGAAGTTTTAGCACGACCTCATCCACACTTTTTGGGTGACATTGGTATTTCGGCAGATGTTCCTGGTTCCTCCTGTGAACACCACATTTTGGGTGATATTGGTACTTCTACTGAAGTTGTTAGCTCGTCCGGTACACACCACATTTTTGGCGACATTGGCACTTCAACTGAAGTTGTTAGTTCCTCCGGTACACACCACATTTCGGGAGGCATTGGTATTATGGCAGAAGCTGTTCCTGGTTCCTCAGGTAACCACCACATTTTGGGGGATATTGGTACTTCTACTGAAGTTGTTGGTTTCTCCGGTATACACCACATTTTTTCGGATATTGGTACTTCAACTGAACTTATTAGTTCGTTTGGCACACACGACATTTTGATACAAAACAATCTAGACTGAATCAAATGACAAAGACTGAATATTGCAGTAGAATCACGAAAATATAAAGCACAAAAGAGACACTCCCAAAACGTACAAGTACCACCCTGTCACTTACCAAACAAGAACCACTCCCAAAATTGGAAAAAAAAAGCCAATTAAAAAAAAAAAAAAAGTTGAAAAAAAAAAAAAAAAGTCGAGTTATAAAAAAAAATTTGACACCAGTTGACCTTGGTACCACGCTGTACCAGCCACCAACCTTGCCAGTGGGCGTGACTTAACAAGAAGTGGTTTTAAGCGGCTTTCGAGTTTACATGTACCGTCAGTTGAAAGTCGTATTTATTGTACGCCAGTTCCTATCGTGATTCTCTCTGCGGTGAATTCTCTTGTGTAATTGTGTTTTCGGGCCTTTTCGACTGCAAATCCCTAGTTATCCTACTTCTAAATTTTGTGTTTTGAGTGTTGAAAATTTATCCTACATTGTGTGATCTAGTTTACAGCTTTCTTTCGTTTTGTGTTTTTTGCAGGTTTGATTTTTATTTTTTACCACTATGAATTCTCTAACTGACTTTGATTTTGAATTTGATTTTACCTTATTTGATTTGGAAGAGACTTGCCCAGTCCATGATTTAATGGATTGTCATTTGTGTCAATTAAAACCGGACGCGTTAGAAAAATATTTTAATGAGAACATGGATAATACTCAATCAGAAATTGGTGGTATCGATGACGCTACAATTATAAACAATTTAGTTACAATTTTTAATAATCAGAATAATGCAGTTCACCCTGAACTGATTTCAACAATAAATTTGGAGAAATAGCGAGCTCTGGGGAATTTAGTTCAGATATTAATCCAGTCAATCAATCATTAGACAGTCTTAGAGAGGCCTCCTCAAAATATTTCACTGTTGATGAGGAGGAAATTAATTTAGAAAAACAAAAGTTCGAAATGTTAGTCAATGATGTTTATTCGAGCCAGGGAGTTGAGGGGAAACAGGGTGAAAATGAATTTCAGGGAGTTGAGGGTGAAAATGAATTTCAGGTAGAGCAAAATGTCTATTCACCAGTTTCTGTTTCGTCGTCAGAAGATTCAACAGAGACCGTTATTGAGGTTAAAAAAATCAGAGAGGAATACCAACCATCTCCTAAATTACATTTCCACCAAAAATCAATAGCGGTGTTCGACCAAACCTGTAACGAAATTGTAAGTGATGTTGAGGTGTACAATGTTGTTCAAAATTGCAACCATAGTTCACCGAAAGCTCACCTCAATTCGTGTGAAATTGTCGAATATAAAGAAGTTCAGAACAAACGAAAACGTTCTGCTTCTGAATCTTCTGACGACGAAACAAATGTAATGAAAAAATCAAAACCGATGATATCAAAAAATCAGGGGCCGTTGTTACAACCCAACACAACAATTAATTAAAAACTCCCTACAGAAGTGAATTAAACAAATTTTTAGATTCAAAACCAAAGCAAAATTTATCAAAATCAGAACAAAGACGTGGTTGTGCGACGTTCAAATCAATGGTAAACAACTATTTCAATTTGAATGAATGTAAAAATTTGAGTAATTTTACTTGCTCAACTGTTAAAAAAATAATAGACAGGGTGAGCTTCTTTAGCTTCTTTTAAATTTAGGTAATATTTTTATGAAAAATCCCTGCTTTGGTGGTAAATCTTAGTGGTAAATATATGGAAAAATGTTTTAAAAATTAAAAAAAAAATACAAGACACGTAAGAGCAAACTTTTAAATTTAAATCCACTATTCCTTATTTAAAGAGAAACTAAACCTATAAATATCCAGTTCAAAATGACCCTTCTTTGCACACTCTGTCTAAAAGAATTGACACAGAGACGAAATGCCATAAGACACATTAAAGAATAATGTTTAAAAAGAGAAACAAATCATAATCCGGATGAGTATTTAATCGATAGTAAGTATATTTACATTATTTACTAAGAATTAGGATATATTAAAATATAAGAAAAACAATAAAATTTGTTTTGTGTTATTTCAATGATATTGCTTGACTTAGTAAGCGTCCAGGGGCAGGGCAGGTGGTCAGTCCCCTCCCCCACCTTGCTACGCCGCTCATTATGTTATATTGCATATAAATTATTATAGTGTATTAAAAAAAATAAATTTTTTTGAGAAGAATAATGCAACTCGCCATTGCGAAGACTGTAAAGCTGATATTAATTTTAATGCTTGGAACTCTCATCTAAGAACAAATATCCACAAAAGCAAGAGTACTATTAAATATGGAAATGGAATAGACCTTATTAGAAGTGCTTTTAAGTCTCGAATTGCTGCATACAAGGTTTACTCACCCAAAATGCATGTCAACCTTAAAAAGTTTCAGCAAGAAATTTCCGAGAAAGTCGTAACATTAATTCGCCAGCAACAGCAATTATATATATGCGTTAAGATAAATGCAGAATTATTTGGTTTCTACTACTCGCCAGTTTTGAAGTCTACATCCGTTAAATCATTCAACACAGCCTTCCATAACGTGACTGAGACGACTGATTTAAATAATCTCTATGACGAACTATTCAAAATTCTAACAACCAAGGCAGATGAACTACCTGAACGAGATTCTGGTAAGTTAATAATTACTTGCAAGCATTTTAACATTTCAAACGCTATTGCTTCAATTTATGTTTATTTACAACAGTCTCTCGTAATAAATACTAATTATTTCTTCTTTAAATTGCAGGTTGGATTTTACAACAAATTCACCATTTAGAAGTAAACATCAACAAGTACAATCCTTTATGTGGCGACTCTTATATTCCAATTCCAGAGTTCCGAGGTAGTTTGGTAAACATTTTGAATGAAGATGAATTCTGTTTTGCTTATGCCGTTGTATCAGCAATATGTAGACCTTCAGGTGACCCTAGGAAAATTTTCTCGTACCCGGACTTCAGAACTATCTTTGATTTTACAGGTATTAATTTTCCAGTTAAATTAGAGCAGATAAGTACTTTTGAAAACAAAAATAATTTATCCATAAATGTCTATGGGGTTGAGAAATTTTTTAGAAATGGAGTATATGTAAATGAGATTGTAGGACCATTACACTATAATAGACATAAAAAGAATTTACATATCAATCTACTTTTAAATACTTTTGATGACGGTAATAGTCATTATTGTTGGATAAAAGATTTATCTAAATTACTTTTTAAACAACTGTCAAAAAAGAAATGTAGAAAAAATTTGTGTGAAGGATGTTTACAATATTTTGGTACCTATGCAAAATTACAAAGACACTTAGAATATGATTGCACATCTGTTCGAATTGAATATCCTTCAGATGAACTTATTTTAGATAAGTTTGGAAATCAAATTCCAGAAAACATAATAAAGTTTCAAAATATTCAAAAGCAGTATAAAGCACCTTTTGTAATTTATGCTGATTTCGAGTGCTATTTAAAAAACGTTGAAAACGAAAAGCTTGATCCTACAACTTCCTATACAGTTAAAACTGTTGAACATGTTCCATATTCGTTCGCTTAATTTAAATCATCATTTGATAAAAATCTCACATCTTTAAAACTTGATGTGAAAAACCTTTATAAATATTATTTTAGAAATCAAAAGCCTATGAATAAGTTAACTAGTTTGCAACAAAAAGAATTTGAAAATGCATTTGTGTGTTATATATGTGAAAAACCTTTTTCAGACGGAAATTTTAAAAATGTAAGGACCACTGTCATTTTAGCGGTAACTATAGGGGCGCGGCTCATTTTATTTGTAATTTACATTTCATACCTCCAACTTACATTCCAATAATTTTTCATAATCTAAAGAATTACGATTCTCATCTATTTATTAAGTCATTATGTAACAATAAAGAATCAATTAGCGTTATTGCTCAAAACAAAAAATATATTTCTTTTAGTAAAAAAATTATGATAAACACATTTAAATATGTTAGGCAAAAAGAAGTTTTTCCTTATTCATATATTGACTCTTACGAAAAGTTGGATGATAAATCTTTGACCGCTATTAATAAATTTTATAATGACTTAATGAAAATATTAGTAATGAAGATTACATTAGAGCTAAAGAGGTATAGAATGTATTCAATTGCTCCACGATAGGTGAATATTCAGATATATATTTGAAATCTGACGTTTTCCTTTTAGCCGATGTTTTTGAAAATTATAGAAATACTTGTTATAAAACTTATAAATTAGATCCTGTGAACTATGTAACAAGCCCTTCAATGTGTTGGAATGCTATGATGAAATTTACAAATGTAGAATTGGAATTATTGATCCAGATATGCTCCATTTCGTCAAAAAAGGGGTTCGCGGGGAAGTTAGTACTTGTTCAACTCGAAAATCGGAGGCAAATAATCCTTTTCTTGATAATTTCAATCCTAAGTATCCAACAAAATATATTGCCTATTTAGATGCAACAAATTTGTTCATTGTTTTGCAATGAAACAGTATTTGCCAGAAAAAAACTTTGTTTGGCTATCTGAGGATGAAATTAATGAACTTAATATTTTAAATATTTCAGATACATCATCTATGGGCTATGTATTTGAAGTAGACTTAGAATATCCTCAGAATTTACATGAAAGCCATAACGACTTTCCGCTCTGTTCCGAACAATTTAAGCCACCAATTTCCAAGTATTCTAAACTAATTCCCAATTTAAACAATAAGTACAATTATGTTCTACATTATCGTGCTTTGAAGCAAAGCTTAAAATTTGGACTTAAAATTTTCAAAATACACAGGGAAATTAAATTTACACAATCGCCATGGTTAGCTAAATATATTGATTTGAATACTAATTTACGAAATGCTTCAAAAAACAAATTTGAAAAAAATTCGTACAAATTGGCAAATAACAGTATTTTTGGTAAAACTATGGAGAATGTCGATAACCGAGTAGATATTAAGCTAGTAACTCAATGGGAGAGAGAGCGAAACAAATTAAGTGCTGAGAAATTAATTGCAAAACCTCAGTTTAAAGATTTAAAAATTTTTTCAGAAAACCTAGTAGCTATTCAACTTCAAAAGATATGTATCGAATATAATAAGCCCATTTATATTGGAATGAGTATATTGGATATTGCAAAAGCTGAAATGTATGATTTTTATAACGGATATTTAAAATTAAAATATGGAGATAATGTAGGTTTATTGTACACTGATACTGATTATTTAATACTAGAAATTGAAACGGAAAATTTTTATGAAGATATGAAGCAAAATCTGGATCAATTTGACACCTCTAACAATCCTGAACCAAATATTCATAATATGCCGATATCCACATCAGTGGTTGGTAAATTTAAGGATGAATATAAAGGTGTACCTTTAGAAAGTTTTTTTGGTACCGGTGCTAAGGCATACTGTGTAAAAACCAAAGATAGTTTAGATAAAAAGGCAAAAGGTATTCGTAAATCGGCCGTACAAAAACAATTAAACTTATCAGATTATAAAGATGTTGTGGAAAAAGGTCAAAAAGTATACTGCACAATGTATGTTTTTAAGTCAGATCTACACAATATTTATACGAATTTGATTAACAAACTAGCCTTGACAAGTCATGACGATAAAAGATATCGTCTTTCAAATACCACCAAAACTTTAGCATGGGGTCACAAAGATATTGTCCATATAGAATCAATTATTAAAAATTTATCTATTTTACAATCTGAACAAGAACCCAAATCTAAAAGACGATGTTTAGAAGAGACTTGCAATAAAAGTGGTTTTGATACACAATTGTTATCCGGTTTTGAAATTGGGAAAGGAAGTTAAAGTTGTCAAGTTTTATAAAATTTGTTTCATTGATGATCTGTTTCACTAATTTGTGTGAATATATAAAATGTTGTAACAAACAGTATTATTTAGTTGCTTTAGAACAATGACTGCTTCTTCATTAGTCATGTTAGTCTCCCTTGTTGGCAGAATATTATATGTTAATCATATTCTTAACACAATTAGAGCCGACGTGTGCATCAATAAGAATAAAAATGAAACTGATTGTTATAAGCAAATGAGAACGATTTACATAGATGGAAACTCACATTAGTTTACTTATAATATTTCAGAAAATGATTTAAGTGTTAATAATTATATGAAGATTAAATATTTCTTTGATAAAAAGCCTGTCATTTATTCAGAATGGATAGAATTTGTTCATAAAAAACATAATTGTAATTGTGTATATTTTTATATAATATTATTGTTTCTGACTTTAATATAAATTATTTTATCTTACGTTGCTTTTGTAATGTATTTGAAAACCTGAATTAAAAGTTTTAGTATTTGATTTTTTGTAGTTTAATTTTTATCTCCTCCAACGTTAAGTAATCTCCCTCCTCCATTTAAGTGAAGGGGACAGTAGACTATAAAAATGTGCCGCAAATCATTATTTAGTTAGTTTCTATATTCTACGGTCTCATAATGTTCAGCCCTTAGAGAGCAACATCCAATGTGAAACAAGAACCAATCTATTGTTCTAAGTAAGAATGATTGGAAAGACCTACTAAAATATCAGGGTGTTATAACAAATTACTTTTTCTCATCAAACGCCTTTCAAGAAACTATATTTTTGAAAAATATGTCCATTCTTCTTAAGAAATTTGGTGAAATGCCAATAGTGAGGATTACAAAACATGATGATTACGTCTGTTTTAGAAATGAAACTGTGTGCAGATTATGGGAACAAATAACTTTAATCGAATACAGATTAAATATTTTACAAAAACAACAATTTAACAGTTACTTCGACAAGAACAGTCTGTTTTCCGAAACCAATTGTCTTCAAAAAGTATATGATACTCTGTCGCCAAGTGAAAACCCCAATAGTGAGAATGTTTGTACTATGCTGGAATTATTACTAATGCATCCACTCCAGCTCGAACAAAAATTAAGAGAAAGAAAATATTATGAAGAAATCAGTAAGTTTTGATGAAACTAAAAATCAACTTCATACGATGCATGCATGGACGTTTGCATATAGAAAATCCGGTATGTCGCCTCAAGAGTTTGTAGACCAACAATATTTTAAAAGACGAATTGAATTATGCGAAATTATTTTAAAACCTGTTTTAAATAATATGTTAAATAGGATTATAAAATAAAACAATATTAATATAAAAAACGTGTTTTATTGATGAATATTTTACAAAATATCCTTTTTTAATATCCATGAGTTATGTGTTTTGTCTAATCCCAACCATTTAACTAACACCTTATTTTCTTTTCTTCTTATTACTTTTTCCATTAAGTATATGTCTAAATGTCTGACTTTTTGTAATTCTTTTCCGTAAAAGCCTCCTTGAATTTCTGATTTGTTTTCATCTTCAAGTAAATAGGTTGAAGAATTTGTAACTTTTTTATTCTAAAAATTTCATTTGACCAGTTGGGTGTGTACCCTTTAGAAAAAAATTCTCTGTGTTTGCTTATATGAACAAAGTCACCAACTTTAAATTTTTTTTAATCAGGATTAACTGTTTTCATATGAGTAAATGATGATTTCAATATATTTTTTTCATTTCCCTTATTAACAGCGTTAGGTTTTTTACCAATTGTAGAATGTACTGTATTATTGTACACACTAACAATATCAGGCAATATATCTAACCATTTATAATTTCCTTGAAGACTAAACTTTTTCCACATCTTATTCTTTAATGTTCGGTTCACTCGCTCAACGATACTTGCTTTCAAATTAGAAAAAATACTATAGTGATTGATTTTAAACTGTTCCATTAGCTTCTGAAAATCTTTGGAATAAAATTCTTTTCCTTTATCTGTTTGTATATTTTTTGGAACGCCTTGCAGGTGATTAGTGGCTTCTTTTAAGTCTTTGAGTATTTTTTTCATTGCTGCAGCCACCTCTTTACCAGTTTTTGTTTTAATAGGTAGTGCCCAAACGAATTTAGAAAAAGTATTGATTACCACTAATATATATCTATATCCTCTATTAAATTTTGAGTAAGGTTGCATTTCAACTAAATCTGCTTGAAACAAATCATTAAGCCCTTTTACGATTACTCGTCTTCTTTTAAAATTTCTTCTAGCGGGTATATGTAATTCATTAACGACATCCTCCTTAATTTTATTCATTTTCAGTCTTACACTTTAAAACCAATCCTGCGTATAACACTCCAGGTGATGCAGAATATTTAAGAGATCTTACAACAGAAATATTATCACCATTACCGAGTTTATGACCTAATAGTTCAACCGAACTAAATATATTGTTATTTATGATAAAATCTATGTCTTTACTACAGTGAACTTTTATCACTTCTGCTTCTGGAAATGGAAACGCTAAAGTAGTTTCATCGCCGCTAATAGCAAAACAACGTCTTGTTTCATCATTTTATAGATTAATTGATTTTGTCGAATGTCCAAGAACCATGGGAAGGATGCAAAAGTAATATAAGTCTTCATTGGCATTTAGGATATGAGTTCCAAATTTATTTACCCACATACTCAATATATAATATGCAGCTGTTGCTTTTTACTTCAAAAACTTTTATTTATTGAATTACTTTGGCTTCTCGTAGTTCTTCAATAATTGAGATTATTTCATTATTATGTCCAGTATGCCCGGCAACCCGAGAAGCCATTATAAGTCTAAGTTTATCAACAAGTTCGTTGATGTTGTCCCAATATACATAGTCCGTATCTGTTTTGTTAAGTTTCAATATCCCCATTCCCAGTTTCTGCCTTGTTTGCCTATATGGAGCCTTAGGTCTACTAAATGCTTCTCTGAGATTTTTTGCAGGTGTTTTAATATTTTTTGTTTTCGTTACCCCTTTGGTTTGTAAGTACGGTCCTATAATAGTTACATATTTGACTGAACCGTTACTTGAACTTGCTCATTACGGTCGTGATTTCTGCGATATGCATTAGTTCTTGATAGAATGTCGATATACTGATCTAAGTCTTCTTTCTTGTAACCAATAGGTTCTTTTTTAAAAATTGTTGAATTGTTTGTCTAGTTTGCTCTAAAATATCAGAGATATTTAAATTCTCTACAGTACTATCAACCGATGGGGGTGTAGTTTCAGCTACTGTGCTTGTTTCTTGAATGGTAGGGAAATTACTAGTCGATGCAATACTCCTATCAAAAAATGATGGTAACTCAGTGGGTAAAACGGGAGTTTTCCCGGTTTTTCTCTGAGGTCTAACAAAAATTTAATAACTATAATTGTGGACAACTAGCTCTTAGTTTTCTATATAAGCACATGAAATAAATTATTACGGCATTTCTTAAAATTTAACAGAATGTCTACAACATTTACGGTTACAGGGAATTCTTCTATTTTATCATCTGATTTTAATCCTCCCATCTATTTGGATGACGAAAAGCAATATTTATTAGGTTTAGCTGATTTTGAGTCATTTATGAGTATCCCTAATATAGAGGATGGAAACAATAAAATTTACGTAGATGGTAAAGTGATTGTTATTCCGGATGGAACTTATGACATAAAAGACTTAAGTACATTGATAAATAACAAACTGCATGACATTTTTATTATAGAACCCTCTTCGTTTAGATTAACGACAAATCTCAATACCCTAAAATGCAGTAAAGAAATTGATTTCACAAAAGATGATTCAATAGGAAACCTTTTAGGTTTTAATAAACGGAAAATTAAGCCTCATGAATGGAGTGAATCTGACAATATTGTAAATATTTCCAAGGTTAATGCTATTTGTATTGATTGTAACATTTGTGTAGGTTCATTTAACAATGGCAAACCATTTCACATAATTTACCAGTTCTTTCCAACGGTACCACCAGGGTATAAAATAGTGGAATCACCATTACCTATATTATACTTTCCAATTAGCGTTCAAACAATCAACAACATTACTGTAAAAATAATTGATCAAGACGGTCACCTTATAAATTTCAGAAACGAAACCATTACCGTAACATTACATTTAAAAACTAACAACAATGGTTATTAGATATAATAGACCATTTGTATCTAAATTTCAACCTATTACCGTAAGTAAATCTTATAAAAAAGAAAAACCTAACCACAAAGTTAGTAGTTCCAAAAACATCAAACGGTTAACAACAAAAAACCATCAGTTTCTGAAATCGTTGGGTTTTAAAGTTTTAAATAATGGATAGTATAGTAGGATATAGAAAGTATTCTATATATAGAAGGAAATCTCGCTAATCGAGAAGGAAAATATACAAAAAAATTAAGATTTGTCAACAATGGTATTGCGTTTTTGTTTCGGGAAATACGTTATGAATTAAATGGAGTAACTGTAGACTCTGTAAGAAATGTTGGTTTAACATCAACACTCAAAGGATATTTATCTTTCAATAACAATGAAAGCGTAAAGCTTCACAATGCTGGGTGGTTTCCCAACAGAAATGAAGCAGACAGAATTTTGGTAGATGATAAAGGTAAATTTAATGTATCGATACCCCTAAAGATGCTACTTGGATTCTTCGAGGATTATAAATAAATTATTTTAAATATGAAGCAAGAATTAGTACTCATCAGAGCAAGTAATGATTTAGATGCTGTGCTCTTTATAGATGACACGGAACCCAAAACATTAGAATTTCCTACTCCAAAAGTCACGATTGAAAAATTGTATTGGAAAGTGCCACATATCGAGGTAGATATTCCTCAATAACTTGCCTTAACGAAAATATTAGAAACAAACAAGGAAATATTGTTAGGATTTCGAAGCTGGAAATGTGTTGAATATTCGGAATTACCTGAAGCAACGCGTCATACATGGCCGGTAAAAACAACTAGTAAACTGGAGACGCAGTTTAGGCAAAATTTGAGGTAAATTAGATTAGTAGTTCTTTAGTAATATTTTTTAACATTTTATTAGGCCGCCATTTTGTTCCGTCATATTGGATGTTCACGAAAATATTACCATATGACTCTTAATTTTTGAAGTCAATCGGGTGAGTAGTTTTTTAGCTATGACGCAAACAAACAGACAGACCGACGGATTTGAGAATTTAAACATCCCTGAAACGTGAAGATCTGCAAAAATCTCGGACGGTGATTTTTATATGATTAGAATAATTTCCTCTTACAAGGAAAGTCAAAGGGACCGCAAAATATTTATATCACCTCGTTTCTGATTTTAAACCCTCTGCCCGAATTTCTGACTATGCGTGTAACATATACTTAAAATTGGCAAAAACACATTAAATTGCTTGCTATAAACAGATATTAAATTAGAGATAAATGTCCCGCCGCTGGTTCAGTCTATAGAGAAAGCCAACAGGGTTGCCATTTTTGGGACCGGCGACGGAGAGGAAGATACATACATATTTTCTCTCGCACCCATAGCACGCGAAAAACAATAATAGATCCAACTTTCGAAACTATTTATGAATGAAATGTTGAGTCTGTCCTTTGTTTTATAGTCTAAGGTGGCCGCCATTTTATTTCGTCATCTTGATTTTGTACCACAATTTTTCCAGTACATTTCTTTTCCATAATTATTATTTGCACAAATTTGAAATCAATCTATTAACTTGTTTTTTAAATATTTTATTAGGCCGCCATTTTATTTCGCCATTTTGGATTCATACCAAAATGTTGTCAGTTCATTGTCTCATAATACTTGATTTTTTTGCAATATTTGAGTCAAATTGGGTAGTAGTTTATTAGTAATAATTTTTTTAACATTTCACTAGGCTGCCCTTCTCTTTCACAGTTGGCTGTTGGCTTTCACTATAGACTGAACCAGCGACGGCTAATTTATCTTTAATTTAATATCTGTTTATAGCAAGCAATTTAATGTGTTTTTGCCAATTCTGTTTCACCGTACTGGATTTTTATTAAAACGTTACCAGGTCACCTTTAATGCTTGACTAAAATTTGGAGACAGCTATGCCACGAATAGACAGACAGATCGACGGAATTGAGAAAATATGTTTTCGGCATTTACAGACCGTGAAACGCAAAAATCTGAAAAAAACTCACGATTTTCCCGATTACTATCCTTTAAGAGGGAAGTAAAAAGGTAAGTTCACTGCAACATAACTGGAAAAATCGGTAAAATCCCTTTACCCGGCAGCATATTCAGTAACAGCAGACGCGCTAGACGATCGGCTCACGTTCGGCTCTGATTAGCTACACTACCTAGGCGTCCAGTAACGGCAGACGCTCTAAAGCTAGCACGTTTGCTATTACTAAACTCTCACCGTGCACGCAAGAGATGCGAATTTTTTTTTTATTTGATGTACACGTTACGCTTAAATACTATTAAACACCTAATATTTAGTCTTTTTAATATGCTTTTTTTAATGCCTACAATTTAGGTATGCCTGTACCGATTTATTTAAAATTTAGAGCACAAACAGGCTGGATCGATGACTCTAGGTCTTGGGTTTAGTTCTAGTTGTAATAATTTTTTGGGGTTTTTTAGTTCATTTTTATGCGAGTTTTTGAACGTTATTATTACACAAGGCCAATCAAGAAGAAATGGGTCTGCAGAGGAAGATTTACTACCTGGAATATATTTTTTACAGTGATGATTAATTATGCTGAGCTATTTATATTTCCTGTTGTTTCTTTGCTTTTGCAACATTAGTTCTTGTTTTCCTGTAGCATTTATAAATTATTTTACACGTTTCGTCCTTGTTTACTACCGGTGTTCAACCATGTTTTTACAACACTCCATGTTTCTTTCTTTAAGCTTTCTAGCTTAAAGAATCCACTTCTGCTTAAACAAATAGGTAATCTAGATACACTGTACAGGGTTCTCCAAAATCTAAAGGATAACATTGACTTTCAAAAACCTGCGAAATTAAACGCTGATTCCGACAGGGACGTCGGAAGTAGTCCTTCATTTCGAAAAAGAAGAAATTAACAAACTAAAATAATTTGGTCGATATATTTTGTTACAAGAACTTTTATTAAAAATAAGTACTATGAAATACTGGGGTATTTTATTATTAACAACAATACATACCTAACAAGAAAATATAACTTTTTTAATAATTTTACTAGTGTTTAATAAATTTGTAAGAATAAATATATTTGTTGGTGAATATTAAATATATCAAATCTTAAATCTTTTAATCAAATAAAAGGTGTGAAAACTGCAAATTACAATCAAAAACTAAACTGCTGTGCTGGCTATAAATAGTGTATCAAGATTTTTTTTTCAAAGTTTAAAGAATAATAATTCAGATATTTTAACTGTGAAACTCAATATCGATACCCGAATTTTGGTGTTCATTTGGTCGATGTGTTGAGAATGTAGTTTTACTTGCTGATGCATATGAGCAAAAAAATAGTTCATACACCTGTCAAAGTCAAAATACAAAAACATGAATTTTAGTTGAATCTTCCGCCACGCTTTTTTTGACAAAATCAATTGAACACAAGTAGCATTTTGAAAAAAATACAAACATTCTTTGTGACATGCGGGTTGTGTTGTCCTCTTAAGCTGGTATAAGACAGATATAGGTAGCTATACGTATGATTTTGTTAAAAGGATTTTCAAAAATGTAATTTTTCGAAAAAAAGTGGAAAAAACATTTTTTCGGTTATCGAACAATGCGGAAACTTAGAACAACTCCCTTCCTCTATGAATGATGCCACCTACATTTTCATACAAAAATCCCGAGAGGAGAGATTGGCTCTACTAAAACAAGTACTTAGGTGAAATTTTAGACTGGTTTTAATACATTTTCTTTCTTTAATGTAAATTAATGCATATTGTGTTGGTCATGTTGAAAGTCTATTTGTAATTGTATTTTGTATTGTATATTTTCGTTTTTTGAATACACATAAAGGGGGTGCTACTCCCTCCCTAACAAGACTGGCGGGCGAAGCGCCCTTCTGACCCATTTTCCGACGTGCCTGACTTCCGAACATATCCCTGAAAAAAAAGATAGTCATTTTTCTTTTCAATTTAATTTTCATAAAATTTACCTGGATTTATTATTCAATTTTAACAACCGTTGACCTCAATGATGTAATGGACATGCACTCACACATATAGTGTATCTGAAATTCTTCTTTGTGAATTTGACATACGCTTGTTAAAATAAACTGAGAAATTCAGGTTCATATTTTAAAAAATTAAGTTGATGATGAGACCTCGAGGACGAAACGTCATATTTTAAATCCTAATACGTTATCTTGTAAAAGAGGAAACGTGACTTTGAAGATTTAAAATTTATTTTGTTATATCTTTCCAGAGAAGGATAGAAAGAAAATGCTGATTTCATTTTTTTTGCGGATATCGTCGGAAGTCAGAATTTTCGAATTTTTTCAACGGAAAATTATTTATTCGACATTAAACGCTCAAAATTTACCATAATTTAACCAACCTCGTATCTCTTCACGGTTTTATAGATAATATTAGTTCTATTCCACTGAATTTTCAACACCCTGTATACTATATAAAAACTCATTTAAACATAAATTGTAATATAATCTAAGAATAAAGCGACCTAATAAATATAAAAGCCGGATGTCTTATGTGTATGTACTATTTCAAACCTTTTCTTTCAAGTGGGAATAATTAGGATAACGAACTAAAGAATTAATAAATTATTAAGAAAAGCCTGTTTATTTTTTGGTTTACTCTGCATGTGATGAACATAAATTTATTAATTTGCCATAAAAATCAATATTTGAAAATCAATCAAAATTGGAATTTAAATGCAGCATATTGTTAATTTTATTTTTTTTCTCTGCTCTGTATGAACAGTCGATCATCTTCAAAATTAAGTACCTAGTTAGGTATGATCCCCAAAAAATAATTCAAGTTATATTAAAAATTATTATATTTTATTCGGAGCAGCCTATAATTTTGGGATACCCAGATAAATTTTAAAATACTATACTGAATATTAATTTAATATCAACATCATGTAAATTGAAAGCAAATATCTGGAAGTAATTCAGAGTAATCGTAATTTTAAATGGATTAACCTATTATAGCTATATTTAAGCCACCCCCTGCACTATGTACAAACTACAAACACAAAACTATTTTATTTTCAAAGTAACCTCGTACGTGATCAACTTTCAAATAGCAATTACAGCATGGTAATTCGTAATAGGTACTACTCTACTAAGCTTGATAAATCAGAACGCTTCAGTTGACGAGCAGTGTAAACTAAAAATAGGCAGTACGAAAATGTAATATAATTTTGGTAGTATATGTAAAGTTTATACGAAGTCAATTGAAATTGCTCAAAAATAGGGATACGATCAATTTACCACAAAACAGATTTAAAGAAAATAGCATTATTTTTATTGACAGCTCCTCATATTCGTCCTCCTCGGGTCAACGTGGACTTGATGTGTGCCTGTCAGCGAATTATTCAATCCGACGCATTCAATTGGTCAATGACAGGTTTTAATTGGTTCCAAATTTCTAGAATGCATTTATTTTCTGCGGTATGGTAAAGTCTGACACATAAGTCTGAACGCCTGAAAGGAATGAGGATAAAAAATTATTCTAGTTGTGGTCTAAAATAAATAATAATATGTACATAGTACTAGTTTACTAGTACTATGTACATATTATTATTTATTTTAGTACCACGAATTATTTTTTTAAACATTATTTATTTTTCTTTTGCAATATACAATAATCGGTAAAGTTGCGTTACCCGGAACTTTCCTCGTAACTAAATTGGTAATAAGTTTATAAACATTATATAATTCTTAATATGTGTCACTTTTCTTGATAAAAATAAGTATGTATATCCATATGTAACCCATATATTTACTTTTTTAGTTTTTGCTACATTTTCCTATTGTTTTCGTACAGCCCAAATACAATGTTACATATACGGGGGTTATTCACGGTGAGTGTCCTATTAGAAATATTTGGAGAACCAATGAACAGACTATCTTGAACATTTGGCTTTGGCTATAGGTGAACACAAACTTTATTTTTAAAATATTTTAAATTATGCGGTATTGCCACTTCTAGCTCAAACTGATAGCAACATCCGTTTTCTAAATGGAAGGCCCTGTATATTATTGCAATTTTGTATTAGCCTGAAAATTCTAAATATTTTTGGTGATGTTTCCTATACCTAAATTCAACTGTGTCTAGAAAATAGCGGATGAAAATTGACATTTTTAATTTTTAAAATGGGTATCAGAGGATAGGTAACTAAAAACTAAGATAGGAAAGTGCAATCCATTTTGCTGCCAGTTAAAGCGCATCTCAATTTTCAGGTGCCATTTTCCCAAAGTCAGTTGAATTTAGGTATAGGAAACACCATATAAAAGTGTTCATCATAAAGACATTACAAAAATGCAATAATATACAGGGCATTTCATTAAAAAATAGATATTGCTATCCGTTTGGGTCAAAAGCGGCAAAAAGAGAGTTTATGTTCAATTATGTGTAAAGCCAAGGTTTGAAAGTACTCTGTTTATTGATTCTTCAGATACTTCTAATTGGACACTGACCGTGAATAACCTTGTGTATATACAATATACCTTTATCGATCAGATCTAATATACATACGTACATACATCATACATACATACATTAATTCACTTACCATACCTATTAAAATGAAACCACGGCTGGGTTACCCCAATATAACATTTTTTAAATATTGTTTATATTTGCTGATTTAAATTTATTTTAATGTTTGTATTTTTCGATGTAATTAAAAATACATAAATACAAAACTTTTAAAAGTTCTGTGATTTTGTAATATTTAAATATTTTCACATATATTTTATTTTGTACTTTCCAGCAATATTTAGACTTCACAATATTGTATTATCATCGGGTTGTGCATGTGTACCAAATCTCGGTTTATTCCGACAGAGGGAACTATATTACCATTATATTTTACGCACCATGTATATGTAAAAGACACTCACGATTGAACATCTAATATTGTATCGTGATCCAGTTTATGTATGTATACCAAATTCCAGTTAATTCTGATAAAAAAAAAACTGTTTTGTACCACTTTTTATTCTTTACGCACCCTGTATTAGATATTTACGATTTGAAACCATCATATTGCATTGTCACTGAGTTTATATAGGTGTACCCTGTACAAGATAAGATATTCAACACCATAATTTGTATCGACATCAAGTTTATGTATATATACCAAATCTAAGACAATTCCTAAAACGGAAACTTGTTTGAACTTATTAGCAATATTTTGTAAGCACCCGGTATAAGATATTCATGATTGGACAACATATTATTGCATTGTCATCTGGTTTATGTACGCATACTAAATCTCGGTCACTTCCGATAAAGGCTTCAAAATAATTTGCAAGATTTAACCCAAATATTTTATGAGGCGCCATTTTGTTATGCTATCTTGGATTGGTACCAAAATTTTACCAGTTCATCTCCATGTCACAGTTAATTTTCCTGCAATGCAAATTTTAGATAAATTGAATAAGTACTTTTTCAGCAATATTTTTTTAAACATTTAACTAGGCCGCCATTTTGTTCCCCTCTATGGATTTTTACGAAAATGTTAGCAGGTCATCTCTATATGACTATTAATTTTGGACCAAAATTTGAAGTCAATCAGATAAATAGTTCTTTAGCTATGCCGCGAACAGACTGATATACCGACGGATTCGAGAAAATATGTTTTTCGGCATCTAAAAACCTTGAAATGTAAAGATCTGAAAAAATCTCGGAGGGCGCTTTTTTCACGATCACATACTTTCTTTTAAGAGGAAAGTAATACAAATCCCATGAATTTCAAAAACGAATAATCAATGACTGTACGATATTTTGAAAACATCTTATCGGTTATTGGCTAAAAACGTATTATTTGTTAAAGTATATTTGGCGGGACATACAGTAGCTAAGTATTAATAAAAGTACCTACATATATTCATTAGGAATTACTTAATATTTCTAATAATACATATAAATTCAAAATATGTTTTTACTTTTTTCTGAGATTTTAAGATATTATTGAACATCATTTTACGTTCGTATCCATACTATAATTTTAGAATATATTTTACCATAATTTTAGAATATATTTTTATTTGTTTAAAAAAGAAATATTAGTGGTAATAAATAATGAAATCGGCGCCACCACTGTGCGAAGTTGGCGGTATCGCCCATACAAAGAATTTCTATTCCAAATGTTTTTTAACGATTTCAATTGAGATCGTATATACTTTACCACACATTTGCATTTGATTATTTAAGTATATTTTTTAATTTGGTCCTTTCCCTTTAATTCCGTATGAATAAGTGTAATTAAAAAAAGTCATACTGAAAAGTTTAATCGTATCGAGCGTTTATATATTGGGTTTGACACTTCTAACGTACAAATTAAGTAAATTTATTTAGATTAATCGATTATTATAATTTAAACACCTCCAGCTTTGCAAACTTGCCAGTGGAATTTGGAGAGGCACTGAGTGCCACTGCTCACTAATTTATATCCTTACTTTCCTATGCTCCTAGTTTGGCAAAGCTATAAATTATCTCATTCTTATTTAATAGTAAAATGTACTTACCTCTACGTTAGTTTTTGAATATAAATTAGATATTATAGTGTTTTATTTCCTTGTAGCTATAATTCTTTGGTACTAGTTCCATTTTTTTAAATAATACTTTTAATGTATTGGATGCAAATTATTGCATCCAATACACAGTACACGGCTAAGATAGTACCATAACAAAAAAGGCATACATAACTAACATGCCTGCCATTCCAGCTTCCAGCCAGCAGTATCCTTGGTTGCTTGACTCTAGACGGTCTGCTTAAAATCCGAGCGTAGCCGAAGCGATGTTGAGTTTTCTAGCACGTCTGCTGTTACTGAATATGCTACCCGGCACTTACATTGCTATGTGACACAGTGAAGTGTGACCCAATTTAGTTCTGTTCTGTACATAGTCGCAGTACATATATGTGTTACATATACTGTCTTTGAGGTTAGGAAATATCTGTGGACCAACGGAGTAGTTAAAGACTGATAATTTGGTTTTCATGCAGGATATTATAATCTATATAAATGTTCCGATCAAACAATAAAGTTGCGAAACGTTGACGATTTAAAAACAAACTTTTGTTTTTTTTTTCTGGATCCTAACCCCAAATTATATTTAGAAAGTAATATCTAGGAAATACCTGCAGATTCACGGAGTAGGTAAAGTCTGATAATATGAGTTTCATGCAGGATATAAAATCTATGTGTCCTAAAGATGCAATAATAAAGTTGCGAAAGCCGACAAATTAAAAAGGCTTTTGTTTTTTTTTTACTATATCCTAACCCCAAATAAATCTCACTCTAACATAACAACAAGAGGATCTTTAACGAAAACCATTTAGAAACCTATATCAGGGAAATATCTGCGGACCAACGGAGTAGGTAAATACTGTTAATGTGGGTTTCATGCAGCCTATAAAAGCTATATATGTGTCCTGAATATGCAACAATAAAGGTGCTGCGAAACGTCGACCGAGCCTAACCCCAAATAATACACCACTCTAACAAATTATTTTAAACATTGTTCCGCCATATTGAATTTTACGCAAATATTATCAGGTCATCCGCATATAACCCTTAGCTTTTGGTCAAAGTTTGAAGTCAATCGGGCAAGTAGTTTTTAAGCTAAGCCGCGAACTCACAGACAGACCGACGGAATTGTTAAAACATGTTTTTCTAGAGGTCTAGAGACGCTAGAACGAAGATACGTAAAACCTGAGAGGGTGATGTTTTCATGATTACAAACAGTTAATTTGGCTGCCATTTTGTTTCGCCATCTTGAATTAGTAACACAGTTTTACTAGTTGATCCCTATACTACAATTAGTTATGGCGCACACTGAAATCAAACCATTAAGCAGTCTTTCCAGACTGAATTTTTAAATGTTTTAAGGCGCCATTTTGTTCCGCCATCTTGGATTCGCACCAAAGTGTTACCAGTTGATTCCAACATAATATTTGATGTTTGTGCGAAATCTGAGATAAATTGCTTTTTAATAATAATTTTTGTAACATTTCAATGGGCCGCCATCTTGTTTCGCCATATTGGATTTTTACCAAAATGTTACCAGGTCATCGCCATATAACCATTCATTTTTGACGAAAATTTGAAGTAAATCGGGTAAGTAATTTTTTAGCTATGCCGCGGACAGCATAAATATGAGTTATTCACTATATTTTTTTCTGGATAGGTACCCCAAACTAAACCAAATTTTACTTGTATCGATATAATAGAACAAGTTATAAGATAACACGTTACAATTTCATTTTTATCTTACATTTTTCAGAAACTATAAAATGTAACTAACACTTATTTCACAAGTTTATATTCCTCATCTTATTAATATTGTTTTTAATCTATTCGAATTAACGATCTTATCTGTATGTGTTAATGAATGTAATCGAAATTTGGTACTCATAGTGTAAAACTCGCATTAAAAAGAAAAATATGTAAACATAGGTTCTGGTTATCAATTATTGAAACCAATGTAAACCTATTTCATTCTCGTCGGCTCCCACTTGCCCCCCATATAATTATATGTTATATATATATATATATATATATATATATATATATATATATATATATATATATATATATATATATATATATATATATATATATATATATATTGAACCCCCTGAAAATTTAACCATGAACTGCCAGTGAATTTAATAGAATAAGAATAGTATTTTTAATAAATTTATAGATTTATGATATTTACATATAGGATTTTTATTATAATGAATTCGAGCGTTTTTGATTGATTTTGTAGTTTAAGCCAATTTTTGTTTCAAGGAATGATACATGGATCTGTCTTCCAAATAAGAAATAAGGGCTAGGAGATTGGTTCGATTAGAAACAATGCTACGGCTGTTTTATTTTATCTGTAAATTGGCCATTTAGCTGTTTGCTAGCCATTGGTTTATTTTTTAATAAGTTTTCTCTCTCTATCCATTGCTTAGGGTTATTAAGATGTGAAGAACTAAAATTATAAATCGGAATCCTTAAGCTCCATTTTATTTTCAAAATAGAAACGAACTATCTCTTATATTTTTGTCTAGAGTTTTTGATTAGTTGTTATTACGTTTTGGAACATTTCTTTAATATTTTCACTGCACTATTAGGCGTGATGAACATAAGATAAAGAGAAGGGTTTCCGGAAAATATCTGAATGAGTGGGTCATATATGATTCTTCAGAGCTATCTTCTAGCAGGTTTGAAGATACACTGTTTGAGAAAAATTGGGAGTTTCTTTGGGGGGTGGCCGGCAGTTGCAGATTAAGCACTTGAGAGTCCCCTGGCACTCACTTGCCATCCCCTAACATGAATAGTAAAAAATAATTGATGGTTACGTTGGAAAGGAAACATCCTGTAAAAAAACACCTTAGAGCAAAAAAAGTCCTTTATTTTCAGAGATAATTAAATCCTGTCCCTATGCGGCGATTCCCCAGTGATTAACGGCCTCTTAAACTGAAAGGGCCTCTAGGCCAGTATCTTACGTTTCTAATGGGTAATCCGGTACTGGTTTGCACGGTGTTTTTTTTACTCCCCTTATAAAAGGAAGTATTGTATTCGTGAAAATATCACCCTCCGAGATTTTTTCAGATCTTTACGTTTCATAGATGCCGAAAAACACGTTTTCACAATGTCTGCCTGTCGGCCTGCTGTTGGCGGCTAAAAACTAGCTAAAAAACCACTAATCCGATTGACTTCAAATTTTGATAAATGCGTAGTATCGAATTAAAAAGAAATGTTTTTGAATGTCATTGGTCTTTTAATTGCTTTCTGCCTAGTTTATTCTGAAGTGACATTTAAAATTGAGCATGGTGAGATATGATCGTTTTCATTTTCGTGTTCCGCACTTTAAAAACATTTTCTTTTACTTTTGCATTGTACCTAGGAATGGCCATACATCCAAAAATTATAAAATTTGATCACTTACGGGATATATGGTATGGCTACAAAGGTGATATTATAAAACTCTAATATATCCAGACAATTAATTTAGTACCTTCAAATGTGATTAATATTGAATTTGTAGGGATATAACTGAATTTTTTGCTTTAATTATTATTTGGATTATGGTTCATATTTCTGTATAATCGAATATGTCAGTTATGTAAATTAAACCGCTGATGCATTATTTAATAGTATCAATATTTAAATCGAAGTCTACCTCCCTTATCACTGCCCTTGCAAGAGGTTGAGTTGTGTGGAATTGTGACTTTGAGCTCTTTTTGTGTTAACTATGTATTTTTTAGTAATTTATTTATCGTGATATCAGTTGAGAAATACGTAAAACGTTTGCTTATTTTTTTTTATAATCCCCCTCATATTTTTAATGTTACTAATTTTTTCTATATTTTCCTTATTAGATGTTACGTCAGTAATATATGGAACCGAATCCATCTGGTTGTAAAGGCGCATATATCTCGGTTTTTCTAACGTGTTGTTTGTATGTTGAGTACTTGAAGATTGTTTTAATTCGGTTAGTTTTTTACTCATATTCAGCGCAGCACTAATTTGATCTTGATCGTCTAAAACTAAATTTAATATTCCTTGCTCTGAAAGAATAGCATCGAAATCCAGTGGTCCACCCCCCCAACAGGAACAGTCATAGTTTGAATTTAATCTGTTAGGGCAGTTAGGGGATAAAGTAACATTTTCACGACGGTCTGGACTCCTCGGGTAGGAACCATCTAAAACTGAGTCTGTCGTCTATTTAAGGATTCGAATTGCATGTGAAAGGATATCTTCGAAATTAAAAATACAAGACTTGACTGTGTTCGTAATTCTATGTGTTTTTGTTGCTAATTGTGGAGGTCGACTTACTAACAGATTTAAAATATTAATACATTATCGGTACCTTAGCTAGAAATATTAATATATAATAACAAATAAGAATATATTTGCTATTTAAAATGGCCTTTTATCTGCTTTTTATATTTGTCTGTTAATTTGTTATTTACGATTTTTGTTAATTTTTTTTTTAATTCCCGTTCTTAATATGAGAACTCAAGTTTCTTATTCTGATAGTTATTAAGCTATTAACAACATACATTAGACTTTAATTGATATTTTTTAAATACAAAATATCTTTTAGATCGGCAGAAGCTTAACTCAAAAAGTCTCCGCCCTTCGGTTCGGGACAAACCCTAAAACTTTTGTATAAAATATTTTTTTCCATCTCAAATACTTCAGGCTCTAGCTAGGGACGTAAATATAATCAAATACATTGTGAAATTTGTAAAGCTAAATAAAACCATTAAATTGAAATGGAATTTTACTACCTACTTAATCAGATAGCTTTAAATATGAAGCTTTACTGAAATCATACATCGATAATTGATGCCAACCAACACTGTTAAATACCTAGCATCTAACGGCCAAAATTCAAAAGGGAGATGCGAATTCTTCGCCAAAATTAGTAGTACATTTATATTAGACATAATAGCCCAATAGAAAAAAAATATAAAGTATTGCCATTTACAGGGAGAGTTTTGACAATTAAAAGAGTTCGCAAATTAGAAGTGTAAGCTTCACCTCGAAAAACCACTCATTTTTCTCAGAAACCATTAATCGCACAGAACATTTTATACTCCAAAATGTTCTTCATAAAATTTTGTACAAATATTATCATTGCATTTCGAGAAATAACCGATTGAAGAAAGGGGTAGAAACGAATACAGGTCGCCTTCCAACTTATAGTTCTCAAAAGAGATTTAACGTTCAAAGTATACAAGCAACAGATATAATACTGCCAAATATAGGCAAAACAAAAACATGTTTTTTATTTTTATAATATTTGAACTAATTTTAGTGTTACTGCTTGTTTCCACACCACTCCTGAGGTAAAACTATCGACGCGTTTTTTTTACGTGGTTTCCCTAATAAGCCTATTCCACTAAGCTTACTTTGACCTACATGCCGTCGTCTAAAGTCAAGGCCTATAGAGTTAATGGGCCTTGGTCTACAGTATCTTCCATGTATTCGGTATGCGTACAATTTTGCCCACGACAAGTTCTGCACATAGTTGTACAACGCACGCAAGACAGCCTCAACGCAATCTGTATCCTTTCACCCAACCTTGTTTGCAGTTGCAAGTTATTAATGATATAATCGAGGCTGGGGAGGGCTCCTCTGTAGTGTATACAGGTCATATACATATTAACTAGTATACTGCAAGCTCTAAAATAAAACTGGGGAACTCACGTGCGTCGCCTCTGGAAACAATTGTCTCTGTAGCATGGTGAATATTGCGTATGCGTCGAATATTTGTTTATGAATGGTGAATCGGAACTTGACGTTTTCCAAACTGACATTTCTCAAGATTCATAATAATCATAATATTTAAAATTTGAAATTTTTATTGACACATTCCTGTTCAAAATCAATTAAATTAAAAGCCGTACATTTTTTATTGACAAAAATTAGTCAATTTGTATTTTAAGTATACGATCTTAGTAAATAAAGTATTATGGTTATCATTTTATAATGGGATGAAAAAGGAAATGCTGCTTTCGTGGGTGAGATCCCCTGGAAGACAATGTGATTTTAAATAGGTAATTAATATAATTATTTTGTATTATATATATTTGTTTCAACAATATTATAATTAAAATTTAGAGT
Organism: Kuschelorhynchus macadamiae; assembly: GCA_030620095.1. Taxonomy (NCBI): domain Eukaryota; kingdom Metazoa; phylum Arthropoda; class Insecta; order Coleoptera; family Curculionidae; genus Kuschelorhynchus; species Kuschelorhynchus macadamiae. The sequence continues at coordinate 911,903 of JAUTXW010005279.1, forward strand.
TTTCTTCCTTAAATGCCTTTCAGGTTTCCTAAAGAAGACCTACATAGAAAATGGGCAAATTTCTGTGAAAAATTTATAAATATAAAGGAGGAGGATAACATGAAAATTATCTTTATTTGTAGACGGCATTTTACTGATGCCGATTACAAAGATAAAAACTACTCAAAGAAGGTGCTGGCCCCACAACAATTGAAGTTAATAAATCACGCGGTAAGTTTTAAATATATAGCTATTTAATATATAGAGAGCAATGTCCTGACTGATACTGATGAATGACTATTCATCAACTTATAGAAAAAAAGGGGGTGAAACAGTCCCTCAAATTTTTATAAATTAATATCTGAAAAACATGAAAATATTTTGAAAAAAGTGCTGAAACATGTATAGACTTAATTTTATTTTTTCCCCACATTTGAGATTTTTTTTATAGTACGCAGGGTGGCGCAAACATCAGAGTGAGAATGAGTAATTCGTCACGAACTTTAAAAAATAATAGAACTAGAAAATTTGGGCTAATATTTTCCAATTAAGAAGGCGAAATTCGACCCTCAAATTGGTAAAGAAATCTCAAATTTTCAAAAATTAATGACCCAAACCTGGTAAAATATTTTGAAAACTGCATACATAGAAAATCCAGTAGTTAATATATATATATGACTGAAGCACCTCAACTTTATTGAAATAGATTAGGATATCTACATTATTAAATACAAAGTGTTTGTGTACGTGGATAGTCAAGGTGTCTAGGTGATTGTTTATGTAGTTGATTGAATAATATAGTCTTAGATGTGCGAGTTTGTATCCAGCTGCTAGACAGATTTTTTTCATTTTTATAATGCTTTGTGAATATAATCCAAGTATCCAGTGGATATTCTAAATAAAACACACATAACATGATAAGTCCCATTCAAAATTCTTTAGAATATTAAGAAATATATGACCGTATGTGGGGATAGAATTCAAGAACTACAAGAAAAATTACAGACAGTTATAAAAATTTGAAAAGTTGCTGAATGTTAAACTTTTTATTTTTAAATACAAAAATACCAAAGGTAATTGTTTTTGGAAATGCAGATAAGTCTGCGCTGAGATAAAAATTTTTATCTTCTTGAGGAGCAATACCTAGGCCAAATAATTGATGATAAACTCAAGTTTGATAAAACTTCAACATGTTTTGTATTAACTTATTTTATTATTTATAAATTAATTAATAACTTATATAAAATAATTAACTTATATAATATGTTAGCTATATAACAGATAAATAAAGAAAAGCTTATTTATGTATATGTTTTATTTCCTTTATAATAAGAACAAATATATATATATATATATATATATATATATATATATATATATATATATATAATATAAGAAAAAATAATTATGTGTAATTATAAAATAATATTTATAATTCAGGCAACATCAGACAATGTAAACATAAAACAGGATCCGAGCCAGTATACATGTCATACTTTAGATTAACACTGGAGTGCTTTTTTTGCTCTACTCGTGAAGCCATAAACTGAACCGCAATGACTTTGTTAGTGGTCACTAGATGGCGTTGTTTCGGAATTCTCCAAATAATGCTGATTTTCTCAAAAAATGGTACGTACGTAAATTCACATAAGCTTCGCAATAAAATAGATAAAGCTAAGGCAAGGCAGGGCTGGAACAAATGTATTTAAAGTTACTGAAAACTACTTAAGGTAAAAATATTTAGTATATGCGACTCGACCTACTACAAGAAACGATATGGTGGACCGTATTAGGACAACACCGTTTCTACTAGAAAGCCTGAAAACGGCCGTTGACAGCTTGCGATGAGTCATCACTAGTAGTTAATTTTTGTAGTTAACTACTATCTGTAAATTCGTTTACGGCGTGTTTTTTGCATTCGTTTTTACAAATAAATTTGAACATTAGTAGTTTTTAGCTATTTCTGTACATATTTGTGTTAGTGCTATTAGTTTTTGTGACTGGTGCTATAAAACTTTCGTGAATATAGAAGTTTTAGGTAGTGAGGTTAACACAAAAAGAGGATTTTTAAAGAAAGCTTTTAATTTAGAGCAATGCCCGTTATTTGTTGTGTACCTAACTGCTATGGAAACTATCCGAAAGGATCTAAGGTTCACTTTTTGGGTTTCCAAAGGACGAGGAACGTCAAAAGAAGTGGCTTCATACAATAAAAAGAGAAGGTTTTATTTCAACAAAAGCATTCATTGCATAACATAACTGTTTGCTTTACTGCCCTAAGCTCTTCAGTAACCCAACCATTCATATTAAATTTATGGAAAACATATATATTTCAACTCGACTAGATCAGCCTCATACACATTTTGCCAACTTTCTTGTGAAAGGTAATTATAAAAAATTTGATGTTTATCTTGATTATATATACATTTATACATCTGCTCTCCCATTGAGGCAAATCCCACTTGTATATTTTATTTTTCTAATATTATATTAGTCTCTTTTGCGTAGTTTAAGTTGTACATATGTATGTATATAGTTGTGTATCTGTTACTTAGTCTGTGAATAAAAGTGTGATAAAAATGTAAATATTGTTTCACTTTGTTGAAGATATTTGTTATGTTCGTTTATCATAATAAATAATAGAATATTACTTCGGAATAAGAAAATCCTTCCTCTGACAGGAAAGAAAAAAGGTTTTAGAAGACTAGAAAATTCATAAAAAAACGAGTTGTTTCTCTTTTCAACTAATTTTACAGAAGCAGGTTTTGTTACGTTATGTTTTCCCACAAATTGGAATTGAAGCGAATTTGTTAGTCAAAATTTATTGTCATGCAGCTACATATGAAACTGACAAAAAAAGCTTTGTTTACACTAAAAAGTGCTTTATATCACACGTGTGTTAAAAAACAATTCAGCACTATACTATTTGAAAGATGGTAATAGTAAATGATACTTTTATTCTATTTCAAATTAATTACTCAGTTTTCCAATACTAGTGTTGAAAAATAAATAAAATCCTACTGAAGGCTCTTTGTGGTTGTAAGAAAAATAGTTTACTATTTTTCCTATGACCTACCTCGTTTGAAAACTTTTACTTTTAACAATTACTATTAGACTTCTATAGAGAGTTCTTCTATATAACTAAATTTTCTCACTACTGATTTATAAAATTACTTTTGTCGCTTACGTAAATTGGTGTGGAAGTGTTTGAATTTACTACCTCTGAGAACAGGGATTTAGCACAGCCTATATTTTAAATAACTGAGTAAAAGTAGTTTTTTACAATTAAAGAGAGATTGTTGTAGGGACTCTGACAAAAAAAAACATAGTTTACAGTTTTTTATTTACTCTTAAAAATGATTTGTGTCTACTTAAATAAAAAAAAATATATGTATAATCTTCTCCCTTAGGCCATCAGTACTACCTCCAATAAATCCAGTCTTACCAAGCTACAATGCTGTAGGAGTAACGGTAGCATTTCGGTCTTTTTCAAATATTCCCATAAGTTTTGTGTTCTTGCCCCCATTGTAGGGTCTTTATGCCATCTAAAGGGTTTCTTACTGAAAAGAATAAAAAAAAGCTAGAGGCAACAGATTAATATTCATTAGTCTGCAAATGTCAGATCAGAAATAGCCAGTATTAAGAATAGTCCTATATTTGTCAAAAAAATATTCATAAATTTATATACAATAAAACCAGTTTAAATTTTTATAAACACTTAAATAAATCACCGTTTTAATATTTTTCAGTTAATAAAGCATATAATTCTCACTTCGACTGCTGAAATGGTTAATTCTGATCCAGCTTTTACTAGTGAGTTTACAAAAATATCATTCCATATGACCTCGCTCAAATTAATTGCCAAGGGCGTCCGCAGAAGGTGGTAACAACATTCAGACACAGGAACGTGGTGTGCCTTTAATATGTAAGTTCAGCGATTAGCGGATATTTTACAAAATACAGGTAGGACTCCTTATGGGCGCTCTTGGCAATTGCATTCTCATATCTCAGAATTTTTTTTTCCGTGTACCATTTTCTGCCAAATAATCATCTATGGTTTTTACGGATATGTTGTGGTATATTAGCAATGTAGCCATATGATGATACAACAACACATAGATTCCTCAATGTTATTCATCAAGTTTAATTTGCAAGTAAAAAATTCAAAAATATATTATTGTCAAAGTATATTAAAATAAGTAACAATGTTTTCAAAATGAAATACTGTTTTAACACATTAAATATGTTTTACAATATGAATATGTGCCTAAAATGCATAAAGAGTACTTACCTCAATCTTCTAGACACGGTCTCTCTTATACTTGCAAGAGCATTCCCTTTGATTATAGGAAGTTCCCATCAAATCATATATTAAACTAGAAAGTAAAAAAACAGCTAAAATACACATATATCTATTATGGTTATTTAAGTAAAAATCAAGCTTTATTTATTAGTAATCGACAATATACACATGTATTTATACTTACATGTCACAAAAACTAAAAATTCACTTGAAAGATCAGAAAAAAAGAACTTATTTTACGAATATTCAATGTAAACAAACTTCGAAAAGTGAACATTGACTGACAGTGTCTAACACTATCGCCACTGTGACATCACAACTCCAGCTGTTCATTGCGGGAATAACTACTTATGATGACTCATCGATGCCCGCTTCCAGGCTTTCTAGTAGAATCGGTGTTGATTAGGAACGCTATCTAAACTATCTCTATAGCAGAAGTGGAACCTGCATTTCAATCGACACAGGAAAGGCTGCAACTTTGTATTGACAATGACGGCCGGCATTTTGAGCATTTGCGAAAGTCGTTTTCAGTAAGTTTAAATATATTTTTTGGTAGTTTAATATTAGTTCATTTCGTCGTTTTTCTTTTATTGTTTTACTGAAGCAAGGTATAACTCGGTTTAATCTTTTTGCCCAAACCAAGTCCTGGCCTGCGTCGCACTAACTTTAGTTATTTTATTGCGAAGCTTATGTGGCAATGAGACTGAGTTTTAGAAATTTTTGTTTTGTTCCTTTGTTAAGTTTTGTTCTTTATAGTTATGCAAGATTACTAAAGTTTCTACTGGAGCATTGTTTTTTCCAGTTTCCTGGTTTTTCTAAAAGTTTAGGATTAATTGAAAAGAAAGATGAAAATAATTTCCACATTGCTATTGTCACTGTTTCTCCTCTACAAAACGGCAAGAATAATTTTTTAACCGGATGTTTTGGATTCGAGAGACCATCAACTTTCTTAATTTAAATGCGGACCTTAATTGCTTATTTCGCTATTCAATGCCCTTCATAGCTACTAAATAAACTATAATATAAAAGTCATAGCGTAGGTACCATTTGGCTTTTTTGAGAAAATCAGCATTATTTGGAGAATTCCAAAACAACGCTATCTAGTGATCACTAACAAAGTTATTTCGCTCTAGTTTATAGCTCCACAAATAGAGCAAAAAAAAGCAATTTTTTTCGACACCAAGTCGAATAAAATCGGTTCATCCAAAACCGAGATATCTACATTTGAAAGTAAAAATATTTGACCTTTTCCCACCACTTTATTTTTGAGAAGATGGTCTGAAGCAAAAAACTGCGTAATGAGTTGACGAATACAATGCTTATATAGAAATTTAAGAGAAAATTTACACTTATGTGTTGCTGTTACGCCCTCTAACGGCTAACTTTTGAACTTTAAAATAATTTACAATTTCTATTTGCCGATTTATACTGTTCAGTTTTGGTAAAAGGGATTCAATTATGTAAAATGTAATTTAATTCTAAGGTACTATACTATTTTAATCATGTGCTTAAACTCTCTAACATTTTCTCTGCGCGAAAGTATATGACACTAACACGACGTCACGACTGGGAACAAAATTAGTATAGGTATAATTTTGTCAACCGATGACGGATTTTTGTAATCCAACTATTCGCCGGGTTTTCCCGATCTACCTATGTGTATGAGCGTTTTCTTATGTATTCCTGTATTCCATCGCCACTGATTAGTGTGTCTGCTTTTCACTGTATATTGTGACCAACTCATGTGCTGAAACTGTTACAAAAGGTACCTTGTGAAGAAACAGTTTAAAAAGCCGTTAGAAACTAGCAGCCGCCTCCCAAGGCCTTCTAGAGGGATTATCGTAAGTCGTTTTAGTGTCCGATTTTCTTGTATTTAACATTTAAAAACACATGATTGTTACAATATAGTTTAACGCCCCTATAGATATATACAGTCCTAAATTTGGGGACAGAAATCCTTTTTCTGAACTACCTCACGCTAACATTGGTCCTTCGAGCCGGATTTTAATTTTTGTTTAAAATAAAAAATATTTCCCTTTTTTTAAAATAACTGAACAATAATTAAAAACTACATAAAAGTCCAAGGCCTAATTATTAAAGTAAAATATTTTTAATTTTCAAGGCATTTTCTCTTAAGTAAAAGAAAATAATTATTTATAAATTAGTGTTTATACTTCTAAAATATTGAACAGTAAATTAAAAAATTAACTTCGAATTCGTAAAGGCCATTTTAATCCAATGAGACGGTGTGAGAGCATACTTTTTAGTTTAACAGGTCGAAGTTAACTTCCAGATAGATAAAAATAAATTTAGCCCTGAATGCTTAACCATTATTATCGTTAAAAGATAAAAACCGATTCTTTAGAGTTTTTTTTTACATTTTGCCTCGACAAATTCGCTGCTTATCAGCCGCCTCTTTTCTGACACCTGAAATTATTGGGGACAAAATGGCAGAAGCAAAATTAAAAAAATTAGAATACCAGAGGAATATTTGTTTTTCCGAGGTTTCTATAATATTAGCCCTTGCTGAGCGAGCAAAATTAGAAAAATCAGTTAGGCCTTTAAGGTACGATCTGCTGAGCTTGATGATATTCGATTTTCTTAAACATCATAACACTATCGTGTCAAGCACAATTAATGACGAAATGCCTAATTTAGAAGTTCGGTTCGCGAAGGTTTCTTGAGTGAATATTATGCTATTAAAGCTATTCATACGGAATTATTTGAAGATCCGAGTACTTATTCAAATCAAAATAGTAGTTCCCTTCTTAGTGTAGCGCCTGTTTCTCAAGCTAGATTGCCAAAAATTGAGGTTCCTATTTTTAAAGGTGATTACAAGGGGTTCGTTACATTTTTGGATTTATTTAACGCTCTTGTCCATAACAATAATTAATTGTCTGATGTTGAAAAATTCAACTATTTGCTTACTTCTCTTGACGTCTCTGTCTCTGGTTCGAACTTTACCATTGACAGGAGATAACTATGAAGTTGCATATGACACTTTAGTAAAACGATATTCATATAAAAGACTGCGTGCTCAAGAACATTGGCATGCCTTAGAAAATATTAAAAAAATTGAATCACAAAATTCGTTTTTATTAGGAAAACTACTTGATTGTTATGCAGAAAATTTAGCTGCCCTAAAAAATCTTGGATTCCCAACGGAACAGTGGAGTTTTGTTTTATGTATGACGATTTTATAGCGTTTAGATAAGGATACATTGACAAAATTTGAATTAAATCATGCATCATCTGAGATTCCAGAATACAAAAATCTTATTGAGTTTTTAGAAAAATGTTATATAGCTTATGATACTTTAAATTCATCAGAAAATAAATTTGAAAAACCTAACAAAAATAAAAAACCCACATCCCTTCGTACATTTTTTGGAAAAACTGAAGATAATACAACTAAATGTAAATTATGCAAAGAAAAACATTTATTGTATAACTGTTCATTAGTTATTAAGAAAAATCCAGCTGAAAGATTTAAATTTTGTCGTTCTTCACATATTTGTTTTAATTGTCTCAGTAGTTACCATAATTTAAAAACATGTAAATCGACAATGTCGTGTCGCTATTGTAAACAACGACACCACACGCTTTTACATTTTGAAAAAAATAATTCGCCTTTGAAAGATCTTTCTCAGGGAGTTCCGCCGCAAAATAAAGTAGATACTACTTCGCAAACAATTACTCAAACCCTTTTATCTAATATTACGCCGCCTTCACATGAACGTACGCAAAGTTTGGAAAAAAACTCAGTCTTAAATATAAATAATTTACTTATTGTAAATGAAAGTACCTTTAACGCCGCTGGTATGTTAACAAAAAATACTAGTGTTCTATTAACAACTGCACAAATCCAAATTCTGGATAATTATGGTATACATCAAACGATGACAGCTTTATTCGATTCGGGTAGTATGAATTCATTCATAACGCAGTCTGCTGTTACTCAACTTGGTTTACCTCATCAAGAGGGTAGATATCAGATTAGCGGGTTAGGTAATATGGAGGGGTTATCAAATAATGGAACTGTCACACTTTCCATTCGCCCTGTAGGGAAATCAAATCCTATTTTTTATACCGTCGCTATTATTTTAAATAAAATTTGTGACAGTTTATCTTCCGAAAATATAACCATTGATAACTGGACTCATATAAAAAACTTAAAATTAGCTGATCCTAGGCCCAAAAGAATAGACGTTCTTTTAGGGAGTGACTTATTCTCAAAATTATTACTAAATGAGCGTGTTATCGGAAATGAATGTCAACCTGATGCTGTAAACACAATATTTGGATATGTTTTAATGGGAAAACATATTAATAATATCTCTACAAAAATATCTACATTTTTTTCTAATAATATTGAGCTAAAATTAAATGACACTCTCAAGAAATTTTGGGAGATTGAGTCACGTCAAATCTTGCTATACCTGAAGATAAATTTTGTGAAAATCATTTTTTAAATACGCATTCCAGAGATGGCAGTGGAAAATATATTGTTGAGCTTCCATTTCTTGATGAATTGCCTACGTTTCCGGATATGCGCACTTTAGCAGTGAATCGATTTATTTCTTTAGAGCGCCGCTTACTTAAACAACCCGCATTGTATGACGAATATTGCAATTTTATGCGTGAATATTTAGAATTGGGTCACATGAAGTTAATTTCCGATAAAAAATGTACACCAATTAGTTTTTACATTCCTCATCACTATGTGCTACGCCCAGATAAAATGACTACGCGACTACGTGTTGTTTTTAATAGAAGTTCTTGTCTTCCGAACCAAAAGTCTTTAAATGACACTTTGTTTGCTGGTCCCAAATTACAACCAGATATATTTGCTATTCTTTTGCAATTTCGATATCATAAATTTGTTATTTGTGCTGATATCAAGCAAATGTATAGGATGATATTAGTTCATCCTGTACATCAAGACTATCAACGAATAGTTTTTAGGTTCTCTCCAGATGAACTACTTGTTGATTATAGGTTAATAACCCTTGTTTATGGCTTAAGTCCATCGCCCTTTTTAGCCCTTCGAACAATTCTTCAATTAGGTGAAGACGAAGGAAAATATTTTCCAATGGCATCGTATGCAATACGCAATCATACCTTTGTCGATGATGTAACCACTGGATGTTCTTCGATAGAAGACGCTAAAATTCTTTAAAACGAGTTAATCTGCCTTTTAAAAAAGGGAGGTTTTGAACTTCGCAAATGGGCAAGTAATGAACCCACATTATTAACCCGATTTCCCCCAGAATTTCTAACAAAAAACCTATCCCATTCGATAATTCAAACAGCAACGAAAGTGACATATGTATGAAAATTTTAGGTTTAGAACGGAATTCTTCAAAGGATAGTTTTTCATTTTCCACTTTGGATCGCCCTGCACTAAACGCAATATGTTGCCTGAGCTCGCACGAGTGTTTGATCCTACAGGATTTTTAGCTCCTATTTCTTTTTTTACAAAAACCTTAATTCAACGACTTTGGACTCTGGGGATTTCTTGGGATGACACGCCACCAATTGAAATTATTCAACATTGGACCAAATATAAAAATGAGTTGCCTCTATTGTCTCAAATATTAATTCCTAGACGCATTTTACCAGATCAAGGTGTAAAAATCTTATGAATTACACGGGTTTTCAGATGCGAGCTTAAAGGGATATTCTGCTGTAGTCTACCTTCGTGCATTGAAAGAAAATGGTTCTATAGAAACGCAATTTATTTGCGCTAAAACAAAAGTATCTCCTATTAAAAATATAACAGTTCCACGACTTAAATTGTGCGGTGCTATGTTTCTTTCTCAAGTAATGTTTTTTGTTTTAAAAACTTATAAAGATTACATAGATTTTACCTCTACATTTGCATGGTGTGATTCTCAAATTGCTTTATGTTGGATAAAAAATAATCCCGCCAAATGGAAAATGTTTGTGTCTAATAGAGTGGCCTATATTCAGGAAAAATTCCATCTTCTTGTTGGTTTTATGTGACTTCCAAAAATAATCCTGCCGATTTAGCCTCAAGGGGTCTATATCCTAATGAAATGGTTAACAATTATTTTTGGTTTAATGGACCTGCATTTTTACAATCTAACACTTTATTGTATTCGGAAGGTACTAACAAGTCTTTTTCATCGAATCCAACCGCTTTACAAGAAGAAAAGAAACTTATATTTTGCGCATTTTCCCCGTTAGAGCACAATATAGATAAACTCATAGAAAATCATTCTTCCTTTTCTTTTATTCAACGTGTTTTGGCTTACATACTAAGGTTCTTATTTAATATTAAACATCCAACAAATAAGAACACTGGGTTAAGACCTGTAGAATTCAAAAATTCTCAAACAATCAACAACAACTCAACAAATACACTTTGAAAACGAGCTTAATAGCAAATTGTTTTGAGTCTTTTTAGACGAAAATAATATACTGCGCATTGGAGGAAGAAACATCCCATTTTACTTCCTCGAAAATGTAATTTTACTAATCTTATCATATTAAATATTTACATGCAGGAATGCGTACGCTACATTTCTTGCTAGCTCAAAATTTTTGGATTTTGTCGTAGTATAAATTCTGTTATTCACAAATGCTTAAAATGTTGGAGAACTAATCCAAAACCTTTTCAACCCCCTATGGGGAATTTGCCGCTTGTGCGAATTTCTCAAGCCAAAGTTTTTGCTCATACTGGAGTTGACTTCGGTGTACCTTTTACAATCACCATGGGAAAATACCGAGGAGCAAAAACGTACAAATCCTACATTTGTTTATTTGTGTGTTTTGCAACAAAAGCAATTCACCTTGAACTTGTTACTAGCTTCTCAACTGATGCGTTTTTGTCTGCTCTTCAACGATTTATTGCTCGTCGGGGTCGTATCAACTGTCTTTATAGCGATTGTGGTACGAATTTTGTGGGAGCCGCAAAAGAAATAAAATTTCTCATTGAATCAGTCGCTTCTTCCGAAAATATAAATTGGAAATTTAATGCCCCAGTGGTCCTCATTTTGGCGGAATCTGGGAAAGCGGCATTAAGGCCGTAAAAGCGCATTGAGACCGTATCTTATGTGAGCAGAGGCTAACATACGAAGAATTCAATACTATGCTTATTTTAATAGAAAGTGTTTTGAATTCATGTCCCCTTTGTGCTTTGAGCTCTCACCCTGAAGATACCCAAGTTTTAACATTTTTTATTATTAGAACCGATATCGTCATTACCTTACCCCGATATGACTTCTCTACCAATTAACCGACTCTCCCGTTTCCAGCTTCTTCAAAAATTACAACGAGATTTCTGGAAACGATGGCAAAAAGAGTACATACAACGCTCAAAATGGTTAGATCAAATCACTCCTCCGGACATTGGTACGTTAGTGATAATAAAAAACGAAAATAATCCACCTTCTCATTGGCCGTTGGTGCGTATTATCTCGCTGTCAAAGGGTAGCGATGGGGTGGCACGAATTGCCACTGTAAAAACTAGTAGTGGTACTCTCAAGAGGCCGCTAGTCAAACTCTGTCCTCTTCAATTGTCTGACAATTAATAAAAATATATACATTTTTCTTTAAGTGTATTTTTTTAGTGTTGTCAAAAGGTACCTTGTGAAGAAACAGTTTAGAAAGCCGTTAGAAACTAGCAGCCGCCTCCCAAGGCCTTCTACAGAGATTATCGTAAGTCGTTTTAGTGTACGATTTTCTTGTATTTAACATTTAAACACATGATTGTTACAATATAGTTTAACGCCCCTATAGATATATACAGTCCTAAATTTGGGGTCAGAAACCCTTTTTCTGAACTACCCCACGCTAACATATACATAAATATTTTTTTCCTTAAGTTCTGTCAATTACGGTTCCTGAGCTACAGTCGACGTCCTCTATTATTGGACTACCCTGTACTATAGCAAGTTATCGCCAACTTGCGAGACGCTTCGCGACGTGATTAGCGTCGTGTTACTGTAGTTACCCAAACAATTTGAGCAAGACGTTTTGCGAAATGAATTTGCATCGCAGAGTGGTCAATAGGCGGAAAAAATTGATATACAAAAGCTTTAATAAACTAAACTTTTTTTAGGTTCTTCTCAGACAATTGGGGCTTACTAATTGGGGTTTATTTTTTGAATTTACTCCGCCTATACTAAAATGTAATTAATAAAAGTAGATCATTTTTATTCGCAGCAGAATGTCACGTTTTGCAAAAATGTATATATATACATATATATATATATATATATATATATATATATATATATATATATATATATATATATATATATATATATATATATATATATATATATATATTTATATACATATATATATATATATATATATATATATATATATATATATATATATATATATATATATATATATATATATATATATATATATATTCGAATCTTTTCCGTATGTTTTTTTACCCGTTTTTGTCATACAAAAATAAAATCATTTATTTACTTTGCTATAGTCTTTACCCGTTTTTGTCATACAAAAATAAAATCATTTATTTACTTTGCTATAGTCAAAATGACAATTTCTAAACAAAGTAATTATATAAGTGACGAATTAGGAATCTTTAGAGCTACAACTTTAGCTACATTTGCCTACACGTTCTAATTTATAACATAATATTTTACATAATTTACTCTGTTAGATGTATTAGTTTCATCTGCATCTTTGCGCAACCTAGCCCGGACGAGCGCTTTGAATTTTGTCAAGTAGGATGTTTCACGGAAATCGCAAAGAGGATTTGGGTCAATTAGTCATCATTAATTGTTTTGCGAGTAGTTTATATTTTTATGTTTTATATTATTCCCTTCATATTATTGTTGTATTGTTGTTGTTTCATGTGTTGCTGTTATGTTGTTGTTGCATTCTCGGACTCTTTTCATACAAAAGTTTAATTTTTTAACTATAGCAATGGATAAAATATCAATTTCTTACCGGTATATTTACACAGAACTTATCAGGTGTGGTCCTAATATTCAAAAACTCAGTATTTTTTTAAAAAGAACTTATCCTAATACTAGTGATGCACAAAATGAAAAAAACGTTTTGTGTTACAGTTCTGACAAAGATGGAATAACGTTTCGCGATTAAAAACTAAATTTAAAGAAAAGTATGCAGAGTGGTTAAAAGGTACTTTCCATGTACAATTTATTATAAAATATTAGAAGCAAAAAAGAGTGCTATCCGAAAGATACTGTTATAACGAAAAGTTCGGCGTCAGTTTACAAAATTTGCTGAACCACACAACTGATCGGATATTTCAAAGCAAGACCAACGAAGGAATTAATAAAATTAAAGGTGAATCGCTAACTTTATTTTCTAAATGGGATTGCGATGGGGCATCAGGGCAAAGTGAATATAAACAAAAATGCTCTAACGTAGGAATTTCTGACGCTAGCCTCTTTATGACGTCCTTGATGCCCCTAAGCATAAAAAATCACAGCAACATTTTGTGGGAAAATAAACAGCCTTCTTCCACTGGGATGTGTAGATGTTTTAAATTTGAATTTGTTAAAGAAACTGCAGAAGTTATCCGAGCGAAAAAAATAGAGTGGCAAGGAAATTGAAAACCTCATTGAAACTACAATATGTTTAAATAATCGAATATTTAAAGTGAAACATGAATTCATGTTTACTATGTTCGATGGCAAAACTGCCCAATCTGTGACAGAAACTCCAGCTGCGTCTTCATGCTTCGTTGGTGGTGTAACTACATCACAAATGAATAAACTAGATCTAATTAGGGATAGAGTTACCAATAAGAATGCAGTAAAAATGGGCATGTCTCCACTACACGCACGCATTATATTTATTGAATGTGTATTACATATTTCATATAATTTGCCATTTAAATGCTGGAGAACAAATGCTGAAACACGTTCTATTAGAGAAACACAAAAGAAATTAATTCAAACACAGTTTTTTGAAATAATTGGTATCAGGGTTGACGTAGTAAAGCAGGGCACTGGAACGACAAATGATGGTAACACATCTAGGAGATTTTTTGCCAATCCAATCCTTACATCAAAAATTACCGCATTCAATAAGACGATTTGCTGTCATTCTCGAAATAATAACCTGCGATGAAGCGGTAGATATGCCCGGAAGACGGCAGAATTGTTTGCTACCAAATATCCTTGGTACAATATGCCATCAACTGTACACAAAGTGTTGGTGCATGGTAAAGAAATCATGGAAACCTGTTTTTCAATGGGAGCGCTATCGGAAGAAGCACAAGAATGCAAGAATAAAGACTATAAGCACTATCGAAAATGCAGCAGAAGTTTTACAAACGAAGATGTAATGCGTACGATACTGTTGTCTTCGGATCCTTTTATAACTAATTTAAGACCTCAACCAAAAACGAAAATTATGCCCATTAGTGACCATGCAAAAGAACTAATATTGTAAACTAATATTGAAATACCTGTAAGTAAGTAACCAATAGGCTAATTTAATTATTTTATTTCAATATTTTTAATACTGTTTGATCAAATGAATTTATTTATTATGGTACATTTATAAGTTTCTTTAAGCTTCATTATGACTATATATTTTAGTTAATTTGATTAGATTAATTAAAGTTGATTTTAAAGAGTTATTTGGGCTACTCTCTACAAAGAAAATATTATAAATATTAATTCTTTTAATATACAGAAGGTATTTATTTGTATTTTTATTAATGTTTATAATTTTTTCTTTGTGGCGAGTAGCCCAAATAACTCTTTAAAATCATGAATTCGGCACAATAATTTGGCCAAACTATATATATTTGAATTCAGAGCATTTCAATTTTCTTCAAACAAATTAATATACAAATTGTTTCATAAAAAAATGCAATCTGTTAAAATTTGACATTCCCAAAATAATTACAAGGTTTAAATTATATCAAAAATAAAATACTTAAATCCCTTATTATGTATACAAAAAATTATCTAAATATCAATTGTTATTTTGAAATTATTGAATTATTTCCGTATTACCATATAACATAAACCACTGTGCGTCGCACCGCCAATTTCGGTGATGCGAATTCGCATCGCTCTTTTGAGTTTCGGCCCTAAAACTTACAAGTCTTGTTGTTTTAACTTAATACTGTATACACGGCAAAAAAGTTCGCAAACAAAAAAAATTCACTCTGGATGGCTCGTATCAAAAGAAAAATAATATAATTGTGGAAGGAACGTTGTGGCCTTTTCGACTTAGAGGGCCCTAATGAGTAGCGGACCACCGCACTGGCACAGGATTCACTTTTCTCTGAAAGTTTGTACCTTTTTTTTTTGCTCTTCGGTTTCCCTTCTTACGTAACTATCAAATAATTTTTATCATTACCATCTAAAGTTGGAGGGGCTCCAAGCCAAGGATGTGTATGTGGCCTATTATGAGCTTAATCTACCACAAACCTAAATTGAAATGCTATTATCATATACTAGTCAAATCCACCTATGGGATTATTCACAAGCACAGATAAGATAAATTTGTTATAAATTCTGTCAACAATGCAATTCTCGTGACAAAGTGAAACACTAGTTAACACAGAATTATGGCTGGTGAGTAATATACATATTATACAGACACAATACATATATATATATATATATATATATATATGAAAAACTAAAGTTCTATCGATTGTATTATTCATTACGATATTAGCAAGTCTTCTAAAAACTTAATTTAATAATATAGCTGCTTATTAATCAAAACTAAAAAAAATTTAATAAAAATCGAGCTTACATCTTCTAGTTTTTAACTCATTTCATATTGCTAATAGAAAAAATCTTGGAAAAACCATCCCGGCATCCGAGACTTACACGCCAAGTCTTGCTTATAAATGTGACTCCTTACATTCCAAAACAATTTTCATAACAAATATATCAAGTGGAAAAAATTTTCTCCGGAAAAAAATGAAAAAATTGTTGAGTAGCTATTTTCTAAATGAAAATTTTGGTATAGTATATCCTGCCTAAATAAACGAAAACTGTTTACAATTTACAGTTAATTTATTTTTTACCAAAGAATACAATACCTGACAATTGTTTGGCCAACACTGTGGCTTCATCAGATGTTAAATCTTAAATAAAAGTGTAATACAAGCTGTAGGTATTAAATATCTAAACCCTTTTTGCGGATATTATACAGGTAAAATATTCTGGGTTTTCCGTTATAGCATAATAAAAATTTAACAATGGGGAACTACTTAGGTCCAATTGGTCGTTTAATAATGTGTTGTTATTTTTATATAATAAATCTAGATCTGAAAACTGAATTCAGTGATCCCTGAAGATGCCTCGTGCAATCGAAGGCGAAACTTGGATAGTAATTCCAATTTGACACGATCTAATCTCAAGAACAATGGTTTCTTAATATTTAATATAACAATATTTTTAATTAAATCAATAAGAACAATAATTATTAAACTAAAAAACATAATATAATGCTATTTGGTAATAAAATTTATTAGAAACGAGTGTTTCGAGTGTTTCTAAAAATTAGATGTACGAGGGATATTTGGTAAGATTATTTTCTGAGTTCAATAACTAATATTTAATATAATAATATGTTTATTTAAAACAACAGTAAGAACAATAATTATTAAATTAAAAATAAAATATAATTGTTTTGTATTCACTATAACTTTACCTTGTTAAACTTGAATGATATTTTTCCGATTTTTTTTTCGCAAAAACTGCTGACATTTATGTCAGGAAAATTGATAGGAAGGAAATAATTAATAAAATATATCGAACTTATTCCACTGGATGCTTCATCCTAATAATTTATCTTACTTCATATATATTCTGAATATTTCCATCGGATTGGATATTTTATGGTGTTGGGGAACTATATAGATATATTTAAACAGATTATTTGAAGGGGTTTTAAGTACTGGTATTGTATATAAAATAAATAATTCGACCTGATTTTTCTAAAACATGTCATTTCTTATATCTACTGTCTATGTTATATTAACAGCAATTATTTGTAATTTACCACCACATAATATGACGAAGAAAGATTTAGATAAGTAATCAAATAGGACTTAAAGATAAGATATTATATATATTATTTATGTGTTTAAAAAATTGCTGCGGCAGTATTTGTCACGTATATATTTTACACGAATTAATAATATAAACCTATATTATATAATATAAAAAATATGTCCTCATATTACTGAAGTAAATTTCAAATTTACGAAAGTCTTTTCTTTAAATCTAAATTTTATTAACTAAAAAAAAATAAATTAAGAATAGTTGGTTGTACTGTCGTCATTGGGAATATTGGGATTCAGAGAAGTAATTAGCAGCTCTACAGTCTCATCTAGTATGCCATTAAGTTTCCACATTCCTATTTCTTCATTAATTAAATGATATATATTAGGGTGGATAGAAAAATGTGATTTTTTTTATTTGCATAACGGGGCGAGTTTTAAAAGTTGTAGTTTCTCTACCCTCTTGTTCCTGGAGAAATTGAGGTTTGTGGGATTAAATCTTGAGTCTATACAAATAGCGTAAAATTTGCGTATTAAGCCAAAAAAATCCAAATGCCGCGATTTTTTTATAATGATTTAGTGTATCGTTTAAGAAGTTCTAGTTGAGTCATAAATTAACATTTTAAAAGATATTCAAAAAAACAACTATGTCATGAGCCTGTGTATTTGCCTTAGAAGTAAGAATATCTTACTAATATTTGGTTAAACATAGAAATATTATTTTTGTTTCGAGGTTGCCATTTCGATGCAGCTCCTCGCTATTTGTTTCAAATAACAACTACCCAGGAACCACCTTGAGGAGGTGGCTGCACGTCAAGCCCAACACCCGGCCGTATTTTTATATCTATCGCATGCGATCGCAAATCAAGCGAGCCCGAACGTAGCATTTTATCTAGCAAATGTGATCGCACGCGCCTTCATAACTAGCTCATGCTATCCCGAAACTATTTGAAGCAAGTTGTTTTACTGTACTGTGTGTTCCATTAAGTTTGCAAAAATGGATTTTTTATAAATATTGTTTTCTCAGAAAATTTTATTCTTAGTTAAAGTATTTCATTGATGAAAAAGTGGCCTGTACAGCAAAACAACTTGGTTCAAATAGTTTCGCGATAGCATGTGTTAGTTATGAAGGCGCGTTTGCGATCACATGTGATAGATAAAATGCTACGTTCGGGCTCGCTCGATTTGCGATCACGAGTGATAGATGCCACCCCGCCCAGCTCTTTTTCCTATACTTTATTTTACTATTGATGTATTTTTTAAAGTCGTATCTTACATCATTATAAAGAAAACGCGCTTCTCGAATTTTTTTTGCAAACGTAACTTTTCCCTTAATATGCAAATTTAAGCTATTTTCGCAGACTCAAGATTTGATCTTACAAACCTCAATTTTTAAAGGAATGATAGGGGAGGTAAACCATAACTTTTAAAACCTATTGCGTTGATTAAGTAAAAATTCCCTTTTGTCGAACTACCCTAATCTACATATTTACTTCACTTTTGGAAATCGACTTACTGGTGTTATGCCTTGCTACAAAACTTTTAACTTCAGCCCAAACTCTACTGGATTTTGTTTAAAATGGTAGGGTAGAAGTATTATAATATTTCGTTTTGGAGTCATTTGATTAACCACGTATTTTGTGCAATGAGGCTTTTTGAAATTAATACTTTCAAGTTACTCCTTTTTAGTCATGTCATCTTTATATGGTAGTTAGTAGGCCATTGATAAAACATTTAGTATTTTTTCAAGTTTCCTAGAATGGTAACTAGAAATGTCCATAATGATAACCGACTGATAGGAACAAGGACCAGCATCTGCTTGAAATATTCCTGAAAATATATTCACCTTTTATAAAGTCTTTTTACCACCAATATGTGTGATTATTACCTTGCAACATTGTTTACAATTCTCTGGAAAAATACTATTAAAAATTAAAATATAAAGAACACAAATAGATATTTTAAAATATTCATTGTCATCAAAGTTATAGATTATATTAAAAATAAAATGAGATTTTACCGACGGTGCAAAATATTGGGGGGGGGATGTGAGTGGAAAAATATAGAATATAAAAATTTCTATGTCTACAAGAAAATAAATTTTTAGTTTTTGAACTAAAACTACCCAGTACATAAATAGTTAACCTTATATATTTCTTTCTTCAAAAAAAAATTAGGTCAACCTTTTGCCGCTTTTTGTGTAAGGTGATTCTTTCCTCCTTCCACAACCGAATATTTCATGAAACGTCTAGACATTTCAATACAGACATTGATATGTTCGAACGAGTATGTTAAGATTTTTAAATGTTTGCGGAATTATCAAAATTTACTCTGCTTGTCGATCAATGCCTATTTTTACCGCCCTTTACAGAATTTGAGGAGATTATTGTTAATTTCTGAATCCCTGTCGTGTTCAGCTACAACGTTACACTCATGTGACAGTAAGCCCTGCCGAGGTCTTTCAAGACATATTATAAGTGACGATATCCCTTAAAAATTAAAAATTGTGCATTTTTTTGAAGGGGTAAGGCTGAATAATAATAACATTTAATTTTGGCCAGTGCTGAGGAAAACGCCCGAACGAAAAAAAAATCTTTTCAATGAAAAATAATTCTTATTAATCAACAGCAAAAAAATCAGCAGGAAAAATTAAAAAGAAATGATTTTTTTTTAAAGAAGCGGCGATAAATGTAATTTGCTTACATTTTCTTGAAGATATGACGCTATAATTTTATTTTCACTTATGTATGCCCTTTCGGAAAACTTTTAATTTTTGTTGAAAACTTGAACCGTTTACGTTTACGTCGCTCGCGTGTTGTGTGTCATTACCAGTCGATTACTATTTGCTAACATTGTTATAATAAAACTAACCCTAATCTAATGATATCAAAACAGATAAATAAAGGATGTATCTCATTTGTAAGATTATGCTTTGTATTATACTAATTAATGTGAAAAATGACAGCTTTTTTTGTATTTACACATTTCATGTAAGTTTTAAATTATTCATTACATAATTCTAGTTCATCTATCAATTTTTCTTACACTGGCATTTTTAACAGTAGAAGACCAAATTGAAATATTCCGCGTAATTAGTAAAAGTAAAACATGTTCTAAAGGGTCAAAATTTTAATTCATTTCCAGAATGACCCTATTACATGTATAAAGGCAACTCGTATCCACAAGCACCGTCATGGAAATCTGCGCGTTGTTAATGCTACAACTTTTTGCTTTTTATAATTTTTTCAATAGTAAAGTGGTAGGAAAAGGACAACCTTTTTTTTTTAAACGTTTATATCTCTATTTTGGATGAACCGATTACATTGAACTTGGTGTCACAAAAAAGCGCTTTTTTTGCTCTTCACATAGAGCTATTAACTGTACCGTAATGATTCTATTAGTGGTCATTAGATGGCGTTTTTTCGTAATTATTCAAATAATACGGATTTTCTCAAAAATATCAAATTGTATGATATAACTTTTTTTGTCATAATTTAATTGAAGTTTATAAAAGGTATCGAATAATGAAGTAAAAAATCCAGGTCCGTATTTAGATCCAAAAAGTTAATGATTGCCAGAATCCGAAACGTCGAATTGAAAAACTAACTTTACCAATTTGTAGAGGAGAAAAAGTGATTATGACGAAGTGAAAACTATTTTCATGTGGCATTTCAGCTAAGCCTACAATTTTAGAAAAAATAAAACAAAAACCAAAAATGACTGTAAGTTTTTCTCCTCTACGAAATGGTGAGGTTAGTTTTTCAAGCCGACGTTTCGGATTCGGGCGACCATTATTAATTTTTTAAATTTAAGTACGAACCTGGATTTTTTTATTTCACTATTACGTTACCTTTTATAACCTTAAATTAAATCATGACAAAAAAGTTATATCATACCATTTAATTTTTTTGAGAAAATTCGTATTATTTAGAATTACAAAAAAACGCTATCTAGGGATCAATAATAGAATCATTACGGTACAGTTAATAGCTCTACGTGAAAAGCAAAAAACACAATGACACCAAGTTCAATGTAATCGGTTCATCCAAAACAGAGATATAAACGTTTGAAACAATGACGTCAAAAAGAAATGGTTTGAAATTAAAAAATATTTGACCTTCCCCCACCACTTTATTATTGAAAATAGAAAAAAAAGATAAATATCAAAAAGTTGCATAATTGCCTGAACAATTCAAAGCTTATATTTTCGATAAACCTTAATTAGGAAAATTCAAGAGAAAATAGGCATATTTATTTTTGAGTTGCTGTTACGCCCCCTAGCGGCCATTTTTTGAACTTAAAAATAATTTTCGACGATTTTTCTTGGCCGATTTACCCATACATATTTGTCCCCATACTTTTGTGATTAACGGTTACCGAGTTATGGCCGGAGACTATTCTTAATGGGACACCCGGTACAATGTGTCTAGTTCAATTTTAAACGGGTCTACAAGCTTAACTTTTAGATATATGAAAAAATAATGTATAGAAAAGTTTTCTCTAAACCGTCAGAATTTGCTAAAAAAAATAAACAAATGACAATTGGAAAATAAAAAAATGAGCAACGACTTTGTGATTTTAAATAGAATGCCTTGCTGATTATTAAAATATCATGTTTGATACCTTATTTTTAAAGAAAACGGAGAAAATTGACAAAAACTCTGTCATAAGATGTAGTGTATTCCTTTCTAATGACTTTACTTATGTATATTATGTTCTCTCTCTTTCAAACGGATTGCTCCTTATGATAGGTTTATTGTCAAATGTCTCGATTGTCTTTAAGTATAAATGTATTAAACCTGATAATTTTTTAATCAGCAATATGACTATTCATTAAAACAATATTATACAGGGTGTTTCATTTAAAATAACAAAGTCGATGCTCATTTTTTTATATTCCAATTGTCATTTGTTTAGAAAATTCTGTCTATGTTCAGAGAAAACAATAAAACTTTTGTTACAATATTTTTTTAATATCTTTACGCTTGTAGACCCTACTTAAAATATAACCAGATACCTGTACGTAGATACTTGACGATAAATAACATCAATAAAATAATGACATCTTTAACTTTTCTTGATTAATTACATATTAAAAGACTTTTAACTAAAACTTTCTTCTTACGAAGGAACGCAATGGCAGCTTATAACCTAATTTTGTAAGGCAACAAATTATTATTACCAATTATAGACGTATCATGAAATTTTGAAAACGTGCAAATCAAGGAAAACTTGACATTAGAACAAAATTGTTTTATAATTTCACATACTTCAAAAAATTAAACAAAAAAACAAGCAATAAACTTTAGTTTTTCAAGAAGAAGTCGGATTTTGCAGAGTAAACCCTTATTACCTAAATATGTACCGTTCCGACGAGAAATAAAGTGTCGTGATGCAACAAAATGCCTTTTTAATTGAAAAAACAAACAATTTTAAATATTTAATCTAATGAAAATAAGGGCAATTTTCTGTTCTATTGCGAAATTGTCTTAAATAATCTCTTGTGAGTAGGGTTGTTAATCATTCAATCGTGTCAGACAAGCAATACTGGTCAATATATTTTTTGTTGTGAAGGTTTGCAAAAATCCATATATATTATAGTTAAAAAAAAATTAATTATTTTTGACAAAGCCCCATACACTTTTTGACATAGTCATTAAATTTTTAAAGGTAGAATGAATATAACGTACCAAATATTTTAAGTAAATTATATTATCTTGTATTTCTTAGTGAGTAAAGCCTATTTTCTAGTTCTTATTTAAATCTGTAATTTATTTTTTTCATTTTAGTCTCAAAATATCTTTAACATATTACTTCTACGGTAAAGAACCAAATGAGCAAAAGACAATTAGAAGTGGGTTAATATCGACCGGTATCATTTGGTACAATCGAGTACCAAATTATTGAGTTATCAGCCAAATTACATACACCTGCGAAATTTCAAATTGACACAATAATAAGAAGTACGTTAAAATCGACTAGTACCATTTGGTAACATCGAATTGATCAGATCAGCTCGATGGTACCAAATTACTTTATTGTCATCCGGATTACATACACT
The DNA here is from genome assembly GCA_030620095.1 of Kuschelorhynchus macadamiae. NCBI lineage: Eukaryota > Metazoa > Arthropoda > Insecta > Coleoptera > Curculionidae > Kuschelorhynchus > Kuschelorhynchus macadamiae. The sequence goes on from JAUTXW010005279.1 coordinate 935,261, forward strand.
TGCAAAATTTCAATTCTATACGACAATTAGAAGTGGGTTAAAATCAACCGGTACAACTTGGTATCACCGAGTCTCAAATTATTATATTGTCAGGTGAATTACATACACTTGCAAAATTTCAAATCAATGCGATAATTAGAACTAGGTTAAAATCGACCGTTATCATTAGGTACGAGCAAATCACGAAGGGAGAAGGCATAAGTACTAGGTACCGTGATGGAAAATTCTTTGATGCCAGATTTAAAGACTTGCAGATTAGGAGAAGACAGAAAGGCCTTTGCTGGTAACACATTCCATATTCGCGCCATTCTGGAAATAAAGCAAAGTGAGAGGTTCTTGGTCTTTGGAGTCGGATGGTTGACGGGATGCAGGAGGATTGGTCCTCTACCCGGTGGCCATTTCGGCCAGACCATTTCGCCGCTACAGTTTCGGATGTGGATTCGGCGATGGACAGTTCAGCGCCGTGTCATTTCGGTGAGGCCAATTTTGGCGCGCATTAATACCTCTAATTAATAACCTAAACTTTTTGATCAAAAGGTTAAAAAAACAATATATTAAAAAAATCGGGAATTGTAAAACAAGGACTATTTTTTAATATAACCTATACTATTAGGTAGTTAAGTTAGTCCAGGTTCGTCGATAAAACCATCATTAATGCTTTAAACCATAATTAAAGTCATAAAATCGTACCTCTTCTATATTAAAGCAAGGATTACTTTTTAACTCCTCGTTTTGAGCCTATAGATTCTCTGAAGTAGTGTTCTTAAGGACATTATTGTGAGTACACATTTTTTCTAGTCTGGCATTTTCGCAGGATTTTAAAAACCGAGGTGTATTATTGCGAGAATTTAAAGCCTTAATAGAATATCGTACAAAGATTTCTGTACCTAATTGGATTATATCTGAGATTTGTGAACGAATTTGACAAAATTCGGAAGGATCGCTGGAACAGAAACAAACATTCAACGCCGAAAATGCCTTCAACTTATGCAATAAAATGCCAAAATGGTAGGTAGCTAGTCTTTTTGGTTCCTTCAATCAAAACTTCTGCAAAAGCTTTTTTCCACCCTTAACTTTTGCTGATGAAATCGACTCCACGTCTAAAGCAAAAGCTGAGCTTTTTGCAAACAATTCGCCGTAAATTTTACTTTTATCTCTCTTCTTCACTTTCCTCTTCCATCATTACCAGCTTTACCTTACAATATACTTGAAATTACTTTTAAGGTTAAAATGGTGGAACGTATTCTCAAAACACTTAACACTAAAAAGTCCTCTGGCCTTGATGGCTATTCATACCAAGTATCCTATGACAAGGGCATTTTTCCTAAAATCTGTGTTCAGCCTGTTCCCGAAAAGGGATTCAAACATTTTCCCTTTAACTACAAACCCATATCTATACTCCCAATGCTGAGTAAGACAATGGGGAAGTATACCAATACTGATCTTTTAAATTAATTTGAAAGATATAAACTTACCCCCGACAGGCAATACGGCTTCCGCCACCAAAGGTTCACATCAGATCTTTTTACCTTCGTAACCCACAACTGGAACAAGGCCATCGCATTCCACTGAGAAGCTTAAATTATTGCCCTCAATATATCCAAAGCATTTGATCAAGTCTGGCTTGATGCACTTCTTAATAAACTTCCTGCCTATTGTCTTCCTTCAAAACTTTTTACTTGGATTGCCAGTTTTCTATCCAACAGAAGCATTTCTGTAGTGATTGATGGTCATTCATCTGACTTTCACAAAATCAACGCAGATATTCCACTGGGTTCAGTATTGACACCTTCCCTATTCCTCCTGCACATCAATAATCTGCTGATCTGATCAACTCGATGGTACTGGTCGATTTTAACGTAGGTATTATTATCGTATTGATTTGAAACTTATGTGTATGTAATTCGGCTGACAATACAATAATTTGGAACCTACTTCTAGCTGTTTAATCTAGTTCTGTCTCGCTTCCTCCGGTCATTTAATTATACAGTTACATATGCCATGTTTTTTCACTTTCCATAAAAATAGAATCATTTAAGTAATAATCAAGATATAAATAGTCCTTATACAGAAAGATTATAGAAATATGTATAACCTGTTCGAATTTCAACTCACTTTACGAGTAAGTCTTTAATAATGTTTTATTATCACTCTGTGTAAAAGGAAAATTGAAAAAGGAATAGAATTTCCGAAAGGTCGTAAAAAAGAGTTTTCTTTCTTTTAATCACAGCCCAAAGACCGTTACCCCAGTATTGAGGTTTTGTTATCTAATTAGTCGTTGAACGTTTTTTTCCATTTCAGTAGGATTCTTTGGTTAATTTTTATCAAAATATAATATGTCTTGATCTCTTAAGGAGTACGAAGGGGAGTTCAATACCCAAGGCGACATTTTTTTGATATTGCGGAAACTGTCTAAATGCTAAAACTTACAACTTGATCATTAGATCGAGTCAGACAAGGGACGAAACATAGAATTGTGAATTTTGTTCGAATCTTATTAGCTTCTGGCAGTGATTCCGAACCGTTTTCTTTATGCAATCTCGTGATAAATACGTTTGAAGGATTTACATTGCGTTTATCAAAAAATATCTTGGTGGTCGATCATTATCGAATAGCAGCGCATGAACCGAAAGTTCTTTTACAATATAGCTTTCGCTATTTTGTCAACTAAAGAAAGTATACGGTATTTAAATGAAAACCATCTGAGTTTCTCTTATTTTCGTTCATAGAGTAATATTAATTTGTATAGATGTAATACACAATTTTAACTGATTTAAATATTAAAAAATGTATTCGTAGATATAACCCGAACCTGTGGAAGTGTACAAAATAACGATTACATAAATATATTCAAAAACTACAAGTCTTTAAACTAAATGTTTAATATTACTGCCAGCTGATACATTTTCGTACAGCTCCAAAAATGTGTACAGTGGTGGGCGCAGCAAATCTGGGGCCAGAGCTGTTTAAGATCATTTTAGATAAGATTTAAATCAAAAATTGTAGATACTTTTTATTTGGACAAATGATTTAAATCGAAGATCATTTTGTGCATAAAAAATATTTCGAATAGTAAATCTTTTTGTATTTAAATCTTTTTTAAAATTTTAATCGTTTTAGGAAATATTTAAATCTTTTCAATAGATTTAAATAATTTCAAAAGATTTAAATCATTTCAAAATAATTAAATCATTTTAAAAACTTTAAATAAGAAGCATCACTAAAAATAAATGGGTTTTATCTATTTTTTAAAAATTAAATTTTCCTTAAAAATATTATTAGTCTAGCTAAAAAAAATAAATCTAGTTAGTTTAGTTCTATGTATAGGATTTTCTTTCATTATTTATTTCAGACTGATTATTCTCTGAAGGGTTTTTCATATTTTATAAATCGGTAATATATAACAGTTACCATAAAATATAGGTATAACGTTTCCATGTAGTCAACACACTTCATGGCGAATACTGTTACTAGACAGTTACGATACGTTGACAGATTTATATTACGGACATAAATACACCGGATATGGATCTGTCAAGAGTCAAAAATATTTACTTCAAAAAAAGTTTTTAACCTAGTTTTTTTTTGTATAAAAAAAGATGGGTTATAAAACTGTCACTTTCAAAATATATAGGTAGGTTCATAAAGAAGTATTTGACCATATTTGCCTGTCTGCCTAAGACTCTTATTGGTGAATAATTTTATGGTGTTATAAAAATAGAAAGCTCCCTTTGGGCACCGAAGGGAGGAAACAATTTGTATTTTAGGTGGTTAGTTGCTATTAAGCCCGAGCACCGAACGTAAGTTCGGTGGCCCCAGTTATAGATTGAAAATGTTTGCGCTTTGCGTCGCCTGTGGAACTAACCTTACTTTAATGTTTATATTTATCGACTTTTTGTGTAATGCAATTTTGTCTTGCTTGTTTTTCAGTTTATGTGTGTTTTTTTAATTTGCTGTGCATGGATAATCAAAATCATAGTAATGATGCCTAGTAAAGACTAGACATTGTGGATATATTAATGTGTGTCGCAGCTGTAAAGTAGTTGAAGAGAAGGCGGCAAAGAAGATGCCGAATTCGGCCTGTTAATTGGGGTGGAAATACTCAAAATCCTATAAACATTTTCACAAATTTACGAAGGACGGACGTTTTAAAAGGCCCTCTAAAATCCAGCAATTTCATTGGTTGCAGCTTAACGCAAACGTCGATTTTCGCCAGCCGCTTCCGTCAAAGTTAAAGATCGCCATCTTTTGGACGGCTACCGGAAACTGAAACGGATGGCGGCAAAAATATAGCCGTACCCATTGCTTTGCGTTAAGTAAACTTTAAGGACAGCGCAAATGGCGACGCAAGACCCAAACGTTTTCAATCTATAACCCAGGCTTAAGACGAGAACGGAATAAAGTTTGATTTGTAGCGAACGGCATGTTTTATTTTATTGTCTAATTAGACCCCTTTTTGTCGGCTCCGGAAATTTTCCTTCTTGTTAGCACGTACTTTTTCTATATTTAAATCGTTTTAGTGAGATTTAAATCAATTTAAAATGATTTAAATCTTTATAAAAATATTTAAATATTTTTAGAGATTTAAATCATTTCGAAAAGATTTAAATCTTAAATTTTAAATCAAAGATACTTTTCACAAAGATTTAAGTCATAAATCAAAAATTATTTTCTGAAAAAAGATTTAAAATCAAAAAATGTATTTAAATCGTAAAAAGATTTAAATCTCACTGATTTGCAACAGCTCTGTGTGGGGCCTAGAGGCTGGAATCCGGACACAACAGCTTCTTTTTTCGTTAAATTAAAAATGTTGTACTAATCGCTATTATTTAATAATCATATTGAAATTATTTTGTTTTTCTCTGAATCACTTCAAGCAGTGGTCAACTTTAAAGTTATTTTATTTCATACTTTCTAGTAAATCTACTTACCCATTTCAGTATTACCTTAATAATTACAGTATTTGATACCGTAATATGTTGACTAGCAACACTACCATATTATTGTTATTAGGAATTATTTGACATTCGACTTTGACCTTTTCTCACTTAAAAAAATATAAGAAATAATATATTTGGTTTTATTTATTTCACAGTGACAAGCAAAAGACAAACATGATTACCTACGGTAAACAATGGCTATATTATCGTTAAAGTGATATACGATTGTTAGATTGCCAGTTAATATTTCTTAAATGTTAATAAATATAACTTTTTATTTATTTTAAAAAATATTATAAAGACAGTATGAATGATGATGGTGTGTAATAAGTCCCCTCCCGGACTTATAACGTGAATTACTATTAATTAATTCACTTTATTGACCATGGGACTTTTAATTAAATGTATTTGATGACGTGTAACACTGAACATATTTAGTTTACTAGCAGACGCTCTGCAGTGATAGTATGGTTATAGCTTACAAACTCCAAGACAAACTTCTTTGAATAACGTGTACACAGCCCTTTAAATTTTTAACACAATTTTTAGAAAATATTTGCAAATGTTTAAAATTTCTTTAAACTCATATTTTCAGCCTACTATTGGGTTGACACTCACGCTCGTCATGGGTTAGTGCCCAGCACTGCTCTCCATGGTGGATATGACATTGACGACGCCGAAATCTTTGTCGGCAGAGCATATTATGATGGAGACTGGATTCCAGCTAAAGTTATACCTTCAAGGCACGTCGCTTATATTTGTTACGATGGTAGAGAGATTGCAGTAGATAATTTCCAGGCAAGTAATTCCATTAGACGCAGTCTTTCTTTACAAATAATTGTCTGGATCTGGATTTCTGTGTGTGTACGTACAATACATTCATGTAATGAGTCTTAATGCTTAATAACTCAAATATGGCTACGTATTTACAGTTTTTATTAGTTTGACGCCGACTTCATAAAGTTAAATTACAGCAATGACAGCACTGAGAGTTACTTCTCCCGATTAATTTCTGCAGTTTTTAACCATGTTATCTAAAACTTAATTTACAGAACCAAGAAGACTAATTTGTTTTTTACTTTTTTCTTCTTTTTGTTTTCTGATTAAGTAGGAAAAAAATAAGGCGCCAAGAACTAGTATATAGTAGAAAAAGGATTTTTTTTATAACCTCTAAAGTAATGAAATTTGGCCAACTATAGATAAGTGCTTCTGACTCAAGGTCTTCATCAGTACAGTCAACTAGTTGAGAAACGAATACAACTAGTGCCAAAATTAATACACACAACCACACCAGCAGCAAAGCCGACATTTGTGGTTACCAAGAGAATATCCTATGGTGCTCCGTGGTGTGGTTTTGTGTATTAATGGTGTGGTTTTGTGTATTCATTTTTATTTTAGCAGTTATACCAAAAAAATCATTTTCCTACTATAAACTAGATTTTGGCACATTATTTTTTTCCTACTTTTGATTTAATTACTCTTGGGTTATGAGTTTCTCCACAGGTGGCTATCTGCTGCTCCGTGATGATAGAGTATCAATTTCGACGAAGATTTCGGATGTTCTCTTGGTAAGCACAAATATCGGTTTTGCTCCTGTTGCTAACTCTGGTGTGGTTTTGTGTATAAGTTTCTAACGGGTTAAACCAAGAATACCTTTTTTACGTAATAAATACTCTTCAAAATATTATATTTCTTTGGACCAAATTGGTTTTGGCAAATTTTTGGTAGCATTTCTCTTTCCTGTAAGGATTAAATCCAGAACTTGTGAAATCTGTTACTTTTCTTTACAAAAGCCATGATTTATTATTAAACAAGTTTCGACTATTTATGTGAAAAAAAAAGATATATTTTTACACTCAGCTTCTCTGGTAGTGAATCCCTTCGTTTATCAAAGCAAATACAAGATATCCAGGACAATATATACGTGTATCAAATAAGCAACGGTATATGCATAGTTGTTATTTACTAGTTATTAGATTATCTATTACAAGATTGTATTTTTTTATCTTGTCAGAATTTTTCATTTTAGTGAATTAAATTATATAGAATTTATAGAACATATTTTTTTCATCAATATCTGTTTGTTAATGTTTTGCTATTACAGGTTCTATGTGAGCAACGGTTTGACTGGGTACCAGCACAAGATGGTCATGTTCCTCCAGATGCAGTTGTTGGAGGAAAGACATCTGATGGTGAAAACTTATATATTGGGAGGGCTGATCATAATGGATCAAAAACTGTTGGAAAAGTAAGCATTTTAGAACAATGTTTATTGCCATTTGCACTGTAGTGAAATTTGATAATACGAGACAATTCAGTCTGCAATGCTTGCAATAAACTTTTTAATGATTTAAATGTTTCCCCTTTTTTAATAACATAACTTGCAAAAAAATAAAACGCAGAAAACAAACAGCTGTTTTCACCATAAATTGTTAGTGTTATGGGAAAACAGGTAATCTAAAATTATAATTTATATACATACATATGCAGAACGATTAATTATAAAAATTATAACATCGTAAGTTCAAAACTATAAGAAAACCTGTAGTGTTTTATTTCAAAAATATTCTTTTTATTTTCTATTTTTTTTGTTTTTAGCGTTATGAAAAAATATATATATCTATTAGTCTGAATTATCTTTTGCTCTTCTTGATATTGTTTCAATACTCATCGACTTAATTCTGTGATATATAAAAGGTATACTGTTTCATTGTTGTGTTTTTATAGGTTCACCCAAGCCATGGGACTCTCTATATTCCTTTCGATGGCAAAGAAATCGCTCACAGAGAATATGAAATCCTTGTCCTTAGACATTAATTTATTATATATAGATACTTTTTTATAATTTAAAAATAGAAATACCTTTACTTACAAAGACTATTATTTTTACAAACTGAGCAGATAAGAAACATCTGAATATCTTTTACGAATCCTTTTTAACTCTATTGTTGCACCACGATTGAACCGTAAACTCTTCTTAGCTTGAGCGTAAGTATAACGTACGTACCCTTGTTATATAAAGGGTACGGGATGAAATATTACTTGAATCAAATAAAAATAGTTAAACCTATTGCATCTGACGTTTTAGTGACAAACATGAGATAATAATCTAGGGAAGATATATGCTGAGAATTAAACATTTCAGGTTTAGATATTATATATTATATTAGTAAATTGCTATTAAAAATAAAACGAGCATAACAAATTTTAGCAAAATATTTTTATAACCAACTGATTTTACGACCAGAAGACGGCGAATTGCAAGTCATCATGTGGAAAATCAGCATCAGAGCTTGAAAAAAATTGACGCGAAGCTAACCTAGCCTGTACATGTGTGAAGACCATAAAGTGCCGTGTATCTCTTGCGAGATACGAATTGTCATTTGGTGCTAAATTCAGCTAACGAATGTTAAACCGAGATCACACATTTTGTATTTGCCGAAAAACGAATAACGAACATGCATTTTATCATCATATCTTTGTCTTTTTGGTGATAAGAAAATAGTAGGTACTTTTCTGAATGGTCAAAGTTTGGGTAAGAACTACAGCTCAACTACTCAGCGATTTTTTCTTGGTCTCAATTTTTAACCAATAAGATGTTTTCGAGGATAACCTTATTTTATCGCAATGATGCATTTTATCACTGCGTCGTTGTATCTTTTAGCTTTCTCTTATTTTCTTGTTACATCCTTAAGACAATTTAATGGCAAAAAGGTTTTTATGAAACGTGTGATTTAATTCCATTATTCGACAGGAGCGAACTTGAATATTCTTCAGTAACAAACAAAATGAGGTTTTGAGTAAAAGAATTGTTTATTTTTAATCCTTTGGCATTTTTCGTCTTGAGCTATCACTATATTTTCCGATTTATAACATAAACTCGTTGAGATACCTGGTATTCGCTGATATGTAAAAAGCCCCTTGGTGGATTCCGAATTCTAGGAGATCGTCGAATATATAGTTATTCTTGAGGCAATTTGGCAGTCAAAATGTTGAACTGATTTTGCAGATTGTTTCGGCAAAATTTGGCTGCAATCCATGAGCGCCTTTCGAAAAAATTCTAGGATGGATGGATAATGTTCAGAAACACGAGGAGCGTGGTGCGCCTCTAGTATGTAAGTTCCCCCACTGGAGCACATTTTCTAAAATACAGGGAGGGGGTAACATTAGCTTTATGCCAGGGCCCCCATGCTCCAAACTATTTGAAATATGATAAAAGCTTTGGATTTTGAGGATGCTGTAGTCTGAGTTTCTTAGTTATCTCGTCATCCAGAATAGGATATATTACGCTAGTTTAAAGTGATATCACCCCTAGGTACCAATTGCTTTAAAGAAACGATCGATTTCCTTTCGTAGCCATGACAGACAAAGGCATACCCTGGATTGTCTTCGGTAAGTTCTACCTCTACCATTGTGATTATATTTGATTTGCCGTATATGTTAGATGAAATCACCCATGTGGGGATGGCACCATTTGTTGATAGTCTCTAATGTATAAACATTCGTTCGTGGGGGTACAGGTTATTACTGTACCAAGTAATGAGCGAACTGATTGAAGAGCATCTCACAATACTAGTTCCTCAAGGTTTGATGTTTTTACTTTTTAGTGCTAGACTTATAGCTTTCTGTATTATACCGTTATAGCGTTCAACTTGGACAATACCCTCTGAATTATAAGGCTTTTTTCTACTTGTAGTTATGCCTCTATCGGAATGTATATATAAGATAGAGTTCCAAATAAAGCAAAAATTTGTTATAAACAGTAGATTGCTGTGGGAGAACTTATCTTCCGGGTGAAGTAAATTTACCGATTTTTTTCTATTTCATTAAAGATGGCCTCCTACATCTGAACAATTCTTACTCTTCTAGGTCTTCCTATTAGATTATTTGTCCTATTAAAACTCCGCGCGCACTGGATGTTGCAGAAATATTACTACAAAGTGCATATCTGACATTTAATTGTTTATGTATTCAACCATTTAAAAAACAAAAAACGAAATTACTAATAATCTTTTAACAAGACTATTGACTATTTTTAATTGCCAAGGTTCCCTATGTTATTTTTAGGAATCGTTTTTATAAGACATGTATATTTGAGTTACGAATTTGTCTAATTTTTTACTACTACTACTTTCTACTCAAACGACCCAGAAAATACAAAAAACAATTTTTAAGTACTTCAATTATTTAAACAGTGGTGTACCATAAATTTATTAAAATAAAAATCGGAATGGTTTCCCACGCGCACGCCAATGGCTCAGTCAATTTTCTTCTGGTCGGAAAAAGTAGCACTTTAAATACTTATATATCAAAATTGAATAAAATAGCTTGCAAATGTTAATAAAAACCCTTATTTTCTGAAAAATTATAATAGGATAATGAACCGAGAACTATTTTACTCGAAAACGGTTCATTATAAAAAAATCACAAAACACAACTTTTAAGTAACTTTAGTAGCTACTAAAATAAAAACTGTAATGGCTGCCCCAATTTTCTTGCAAAAAGTAGCATTGTAAACACTTATTTTTACATACCAAGTTTCAATAAAATACGTTAAGGGGTTTTCCAAATATTAAAAAAAAAATCCTTATTTTTCTAAAAAACACCCTGTTTCTCCAAAACGAAGCTGTTTAGGCTTTATATTTATATGATTATACGAACATTTTTTCTTAAAATAGTTACTCAGTTATCTCAAAGATTACACAATTGCCTTTCATTCCTTACTGTAACAAGACGTTTCTAGGCGCCATCTAATAATCATAAAAGAACATAAAAGCAGTTATGCTTCAGTAAGTAGAATAAATAATGAAAATATGCTTGATTGGTAATTAGTTTAAAGTTATGGCCTAATAGAAAATAACTCCAATTGCAATACAACCTTTACTACAACTTTAGGCTTTAACTAGTAAAACTTTGACATGAAATAAATATTCGTATTTGACAAATAATAAAATAACAATCTAGAATGTAATAAGTACAACAGGTAATTTTATAGTTTAAATAAAGCTGTTTTTCCATCGATGAGATATGGTGACAATAATGCATCATTTTGATAAAATTGGCTTATCTTTTAGAACAAAGGAGAGGAATTCAAAATTCTAACTACTGGGGGTATGCTCGCAGTGATTAATAAAACGTGCCAAAATAAAAAAATCTTTGACTAGTTGAGATGTAGTTCTAAAGCAAACATTGATCATTAAGCAAGGCTTTTTTAAATATAGGCTAGCCTTAAAATCCAGGTTGTACAAGAAAATTTAACTTTTTCCAGCAACAATATCGAGATTTGAATAGGGCTTTCCTTGAACGAGACATGAAATTTCAAACTAAGGCAATTATTTTTGTCTGGGCAGATCAATTGTTCTCTTTATTTAATATCATGATTACTGGTGCAAGTGGATGTCTTCCTCATACCACTTTTCTAAACTAAATATATTATAAAAGACCTAAAAATGTGCAGACACTCTGTTTTAGTGGCTATTCCAGAGTTTATTTTGCAGATAGTTTAACTGCAAACTAAATACTAATATAATTGTTAACGGAAAATGTGTTTCAAACGAACTAAAGATACACAGACGGAAAACTGTAATAAAGTAAATTATAGAAACAATGCGATATGCGAATGACATTTACATATTTCGGTTTTTAATTTTAAGGAAAGGTGTATACGCTGTTTAGATCTACCGCAAATTAAAAAACCTTTCCCCAGATTCATTAAGAAAGTTTAAAAGTTAGACCAAATCTAGTTGCCATGGCAATTAAAACTTTTAGTTCGCCAGTTATGTTTTCTTCGTAGCACTGTCATATATTTTGTAATTGTGAGATTTCAAAAATTATTTATTTCATCGTTGCATATATGTCAGCTTAAATCTATGAGCAAAACAAGCATTCTACCACTCAGCTGTCTTGATAATTGGCAATAAATGATGTGGGGTAATTAAAACAAAAACATTCATTTTAATGTTTTATATTTTGTCTGTTTAATTATTAATTTAGGTTTTTTCTTTTCTCTCCATTTTACTTCACATACTAAAATATTTGTTAATTAAAAATATAGTTACTGTTCCATTTTGGTATGTGGGAACGAAATCGCAAAGTTTGAATTATGTAAACTTCTATTTGATTTCTGATGCTTTCCTTCGAGATAAAGGAAATAAATTTCTAAAATAATTTCACGTGCTATAGTTTACTACCTACCCAAACAATAAATATAGTAATTAGTAAAAAAATTGTGGTCATTTACTGAGACTAAAGGAATAAAAGTCACTTTCTACATTCTTCTTTATAATTATTGCTCTACAAGGAACAATTTATTAGTTTATTCTTCGTATAATATTTCTACATATATTTTTTAAGTTAATTAACAATTATCCTTGTAAACGCATGGCCAGAATATATTCCATATTGGCAGAACAATATATATTCACTCTATATCCTTCTGTTCAGTGCCTTAAAGGTGTATCACCCAACTAAAAGGAAGTAGAAGACTACATATCACTAGAATTAATTACAAAAGAAGTTAAAATAACATAACTTAAAAAAAGAGCGGATAAAACTTAAGAATGTTAGTTCTTGATGTCGGCAAATTAACTAAGGTATGATGGCGACTGTTTATACGAGGAACAGAATCCCACTCTCGAAAGGCTATTAGAGCAATCAAAACTATTATTTAGCAAATTAAACAAGGTGGGAGCAAAATATTTTCGTCGATATTTTAACGAAGAAGAATTTAATCTACCAGGGAATGTGAGAAACCGGAGATGGTATAAATTCCGTCACGTCTTGCTTTATAGTGAAGAAAACTTTACACTTTCTAACGTTGGGCCGCAGATCGTTTTCCAAACATCTTTGGCGAATAATATTGAGGTTATGTTGCAGTCTCACATAGTCTCCATAACTTTTAATATTAACTATCAGAATATAACAAACAATCAACATCGAGTTTTGCCCCAATATCGTTAATTGAACAGAACAACATTTAGTAAAAAGTAGAGGTTCCAGTACAGCCCCTGGGAACTCCTGGATTGAGGAATATTAATCGAATTTGTATTACTAATCGAGTATGAGTTAATTTGTTCAATAAATGGCTCGGAGAGGCCAAACTTATTTAACTTTTTAAGCCGAAGAGAATGCTTTAATTGATCGAAGGCTTTTATAAGGACCAGTCAGTTCGAAGTTCAATGACATGCTTCATCAATGTCTTGGTAATAATTATCAGTTTATTAATGTAGACCCACCCTCATAAAACCCATGTTATCATTAAGTTTTCTAATAAACAAATAAACAGCCATGAAATTCAAATACTTTGCAAAAACTACATATTACCGATTCTGGCCTATAGTCAGATCCGACATATCGCCTTTCATAAAAAAGGGACAAACATTTGACATTTTCCACAAGATTGTAAGCACCTGTAGTAAATTTAAATAAATAAAAAATTTCAATTTTAATTTTAAGACATGGTATATGGATAATAGATGTACTACATAACTGACTGAATTAATTTCGATCATAATACAAATATGAGTATAGATATATGAAAAATATTTTTTAAATAAATCGTCAAAATAATTTAATATATCAGGTCTGTTGTTCACGCCCATTGTAGGCATGGTAATACAAATTTTTCGGAAGTCACGTTATTTCTCCTTTACTTTTTAGAAAATTCCAGAATTGTTTTGGATCTTTCTTATTACCATTTATACAAAAACTGAAAAATCTTTTTTAACTCTATTTCGAAGTGTTTTATTTGGGTTTCCATATTTGTTAAATGCTTGACAATATTTAATTTTCTTTTAATTAAATGAAGGTACTTAAATTTAAAATAATACGCAGGTTATCATTTTGTAATGCCAATCAAAAAATCAACATGGTTGGCAGTATTTACAACGTCGAAAATGCAAACATTTTTACCAAAATCACACAGATAAGATAATTTTTAACCTACTTCATGTTAAAAAATGTCTATCAATGCTTTGGGCAATTCTCGTGACAAAGTGTAGGTAATTAGTTAACACCGAATTATGGCGGGTGAGTAACGTAGCTACTGTAGATACAGATACACGTATATATATATATATATATATATATATATATATATATATATATATATATATATATATATATATATATATATATATATATATATATATATATATATATATATATATATATATATATATATATATATATATATATATATATATATATATATATATATATATATATATATATATATATATATATATATATATATATATATATATATATATATATATATATATATATATATATATATATATATATATATATATATATATATATATATATATATATATATATATATATATATATATATATATATATATATATATATATATATATATATATATATATATATATATATATATATATATATATATATATATATATATATATATATATATATATATATATATATATATATATATATATATATATATATATATATATATATATATATATATATATATATATATATATATATATATATATATATATATATATATATATATATATATATATATATATATATATATATATGTATATATATATGTATATATATATATATATATATATATATATATATATATATATATATATATATATATATATATATATATATATATATATATATATATATATATATATATATATATATATATATATATATATATATATATATATATATATATATATATATATATATATATATATATATATATATATATATATATATATATATATATATATATATATATATATATATATATATATATATATATATATATATACATATATATATATATATATATATATATATATATATATATATATATATACATATATATATATATATATATATATATATATATATATATATATATATATATATATATATATATATATATATATATATATATATAACACGCCCAGTACTTCTATTAGTAAACTTTTTTCACCTGAATAAAGAGTTTTAAAAAGCAATGTCGGATCTCATTGTTTCTGAGGTTTTGGTACAGAAAAACAAAGAGTTTTTATGGATTAAAGTACGCATTAATTAATTATTATTCTTCGCATCTCCGTTCTTCTATGATAGATATGGTAGGTTTCATATTTCAAGTGAACCACGCACTGTGTTAAGAGTAAACAATTTTTTGCCGTGGCAGCTAATCCTCTGACCCTGGGTCTGATTATTAAGCAGTTCATTTTTAAGTGCCTTCACGTGCAGTGTGAAAAGTGAAACTTGTGTTTTAACTACGTAAAAATGCCGAATAATCAAAAAAGAAAAGCAATTATAGAGTTATTACGAATAAAAAAGAAATTTGCAAGACTCGAAAGGGAACTAACAGATTTAAATTCAACATTCGGATAGTTCGCAAGGTAAGTTTTTATTTCGAACTTTTATTTTTGGCAGTGTTTGTACAGTTGTATTGAAATTATTAAACTGGAATTTAAGTAAATACACACTACTATAAATCGTGAAGAAATCCTTGTTATTGTTATTGTGTAATTGATATTGTGTCTCGAGATAACGTTTTAGGTACCTATTGGAATTTTAAATGCAAATTGCGGGGTCGAGATTATTTTTAGCTTGATTATTAAGGATTATGTATTAAAACATAGGGTGTAGTTTGCTTTAACTACAACACCCGCAAAACGTTTGTTTGCTATTTTATACAGGGTGTAGTTGTTTTGACTACGATACCCGCAAACACTTGTTTGCTATTACCTAATGCAGGACGTTAATTATTTTGTTTTACCCGAAAACATGTCTTGTCTATTATTATATACAGGGTGTAGTTGTTTTGACTACGGTGCCCGCAAACATTTGTTTGCTTGTACATGCACGGTATAGTTTATTTGACTACCATAATATAGGAAGTAAAATTTTACTTATTTTTAACAAAAGAAAAGAAGAAGTATTTTCTTTTTTGGCATACATATCTTACGAAATAATTGCTTACTATAAGTATTATTGGAGTGTATGTTTTCTCTTTTCAGAGTCATTCTATAGCTCTGGTAGAGATTCTCATTCTAACGAAAATGAAGAGATATCCCAAAACAATACAGTTTTAGAGCTTGATGCTCTACCCAGTACATCAGCGATGCCTCAACAAATCGATGTTAATAATAAAAAAATTGTTGAGCTTTTGGGCGAAAGCCCCAGTAATCAAAATAGAAAAGGGGCAGCTTTACATGAAGAACTAGTAGTACGGTGGTCGAACTACTTAACACAGGGCATTCCAAGCGAAGCTAGAAAGGAATTATTAACTAAATACCCGACACCAGAAAATTGTACTTACCTCCAAGCACCAAAAATGAATGAGGAAATAAGATCAATTTTATCAGTCCAGGCCACAAAAAATGATAATTTTTTCACTAATCTACAAGCACAACTCGGAGCGGGTTTGACGGTTATTGGATCAATTTTGACTGAAAAAATATCTTGTACCTCGGGCAAAACTGAAGATGAATTAGTTCAAAAATTATCTGACGCATCTCTTCTTTTTGCCAGCGTTCATCACGCAGTATCAGTGAAGAGGAAATGGGAAGTAAATCCCTCTATTAACCAGGACAGCAGAGTTGCCGCCCAACAAAGCACTATAGATGACTATCTTTTCGGCTCGGGTTTTATGGAAAAAGTTAATTCTTGCCAAGCAATGAAAAGAGTTAGCGAAAATATTAAGAACAAACCCTTCAAAAGGACATACAGCCAGTCAACTCCTGGAACGTCAACTAGCCATAATTTAAACTTCAAGCGCCATACGTCAATACCAAGATGAAAGGGGAGATAAGGAAGAAAGGCCAGGAAAACAGCAGAGATCACAAGAAGAGGATGGGAGAGAGGAACCAGTCCCGATACCGTCAACATCAGTCGAGGACACCATACTACAAGTAGAGGTACCACAAAAAACTGCTTGCCGATTAGAACATTTTTACAAAGAATGGCTAAAAATTGTTCATAATCGACAAGTTCTGAAATGGATTAAAGGTATAAAAATTCCCTTTCATACCCGACCTAAACAAAATAGAATTTTGTTAAAAAATATATCAAACTTTGATATAAATGTATATGAAAAAGAAATTTCTATCCTCCTTAAAAAAGGAGCAATTGCAAAATGCAAAAAATCTAAAAATCAGTTTTTATCACCTTATTTTCTTATTAAAAAACCGAATGGGAAAAACCGCTTTATATTGAACTTAAAAAAGTTAAATTGTTTTATTCCCACAGATCATTTTAAACTTGATGATTATAGAACAACAATTAAACTATTAAGGAAAGATTGTTACTTAGCGAACTTAGATTTGCAAGATGCTTATTTTCTATTGCCAATTCATAAAAATTATAGGAAATATTTACGATTTAAATTTAAGAATCAATTATTGAATTTAATTGCCTGCCATTCGGTATAAATATAGCACCTTACATTTTTACTAAATTAATGAAAGAAGTCGCCAGACATCTTCGAATTTTGGGGTGTAAGGTATTAATATATCTAGATGATATTTTGATTATTGGGGAAAGCTTTGAACAATGCTCTAAAAGCATAAACGTTTCAGTCAATTTTTTAAAATCGTTAGGTATGGTAATAAATTTTAGGAAAAGCGTCCTTCAACCCGTTAAAAAAATTCAGTTTTTAGGCTATATATTTGATTCTCATGAAATGACAATAAGCTTACCAGAAAACAAAATTACAGGAATTTTAAAATTACTCAATAAAACGAAAAATAGAAAAATATTAAGAATAAGGTCATATGCATCACTAGTGGGGAAATTGGTGTCTATTTCGCCAGCCATAAATTATGGTTGGTTCCACACAAAACCATTCGAAATCGTTAAAATAAAAAGTTTACGAAGTAATAATATGAACTATAACAAAAAAAAGATTATTCCACGGGAATTAAATCAAGAATTTGACTGGTGGTTAAAGAATATTACTAATGCGGGAAAAAGCATTTTAACAAAGCAATTTTCTCTGCAAATATTTTCAGACGCATCCATGACGGGTTGGGGTGCCTATTGCAATGGTCAAAAAGCAAAAGGGTTTTGGAACACAGATGATTGTAAAAAACATATTAACTATTTAGAATTAAAAGCCGCCTACTATAGTGTAAAATCATTCTCAAAAACTGCCCGTAATTGTAATATTTTACTTAGAATTGATAATGTAACAGCAATTGCCACTATTAATAGGATGGGTAGTCTTAAATATAAACAACTTAATAATATCGCTAAGGTATTATGGAATTATTGTGAGAGCAATAATATCTTTATTTATGCGTCATATATAAATACAAAAGAGAATGTACAGGCGGATTTTCTATCAAGAGTTACGTCAACAGAGACCGAATATGAATTAAATCAACAAGTATTTACTCAAATAATTATTCAATTTGGTAAACCACAAATCGATTTATTTGCATCCAAACTTAATAAAAAATGTAATAAATATTTTTCTTGGCGACCAGATCCTGATTCTTTATTGGTTGATGCATTCACAACTAACTGGCAAAAATTAACATTTTACGCTTTCCCCCCCTTTTCTATAATCCACAAAGTTCTTGAAAAAATTCGGACCGATAAAGCTACAGGCATCTTGGTTGTTCCGAATTGGCCTTCTCAGTCATGGTTTCCGTCTTTTTATGAATTATTAATAGAAGAACCAATTATTTTTCCCCCAAATGATTACTTAATTTTTTCCCCTTCCAGAGAGAAACACCCACTACACAAAACACTTTCCCTGGTGGCGGGAAAATTATCTGGGATTCGTTCAAGGAACGAGGCATAACCGAGTCTGTTATTCCTATGATGATAGGTTCTATCGGGGACAAAACAATAAAACAATATTCAACTTGTTATAGGAAGTGGTGGGATTACTGTTTAAAAAATAAAATTAGTCCATATATTTTTGAGGTAAATTTAGTATTAAATTTTCTTTTAAGTTGTTTTGATGAAGGACTTTCTTATTCCTCCATTAATACATATAGATCATCCCTAGCTTTAATATTAAATTTTAGTCCACACGATGGAAATACTATTAAACGTTTTTTAAAAGGTGTTTATAACAAAAGGCCCTCTATCCCAAAATACTCAACAACTTGGGATCCTCACCCAGTATTACTCTATTTGGCAAAAATCTACCCATTATAGGTTTTTACTATAAAAGATATAACTTTAAAACTAGTCACCCTACTAGCTTTGGCGTCTGCTAGCAGGGTACAAACAATTTCAAAAATATCGCTAAAAAACATAATGTATAAAAATGACAAAATCGAAATAAAAATTTCAGACCAAATTAAAACATCGGGCCCGAATAAATCTCAACCTTTTATGGTATTTCCATATTTTTCTGACACACCTGAATTATGCGTGGCAAAAACTCTAGAGTATTACATATCTGTCACAAAATCTTTTAGGGAAAATGATATGGATTATCTAATATTAACACACAAAAAACCATATCATCCTGCTTCTACCCAAAGTATAAGTAGGTGGATAAAGGAAGTTCTTCAAGCAAGTGGAATAGACACAAGTATTTTTACCAGCCATAGTGTTAGACATGCTAGTACTTCTGCGGCCTATAGAGCAGGATTAAATATCGATCTAATCAAAAATACTGCGGGTTGGACGCAAAGTTCAAGAGTATTTGCAAATTTTTATAATCGACCCTTGATAACAAGTAAACAAGATTTTGCAAAATCAGTTATTAGAGGAGGTTGAAACTCCTAATTACCTAATACAAGAAGTACCTATTTATGTAGGCAAGCCTTAGCATTAAGAATAATTTTTCAAATTATTAGTTATAGTAAATTGTTTGCTATTCAAAAATTATAATAATTTGTTTTGTGTTTATTTTTTCTTTTTTCCTTATTGTTATATTATATTGTAAAAAAAAAAAAATAGATTGTTATTATACACTGCATTAAACATCTACCATATCTATCATAGAAGAACGGAGATGCGAAGAATAATTGAAAGATTGTTCGACTTACCTGTAAGGAAGATCAATCTCAATTATTCGAGCATCGGAGTTCTTCTATGATAGAGCCCTCCCTCCACAATCTACCCCCTAGTGCGATTAATTCAGTCACAAATGAACTGCTTAATAATCAGACCCAGGGTCAGAGGATTAGCTGCCACGGCAAAAAATTGTTTACTCTTAACACAGTGCGTGGTTCACTTGAAATATGAAACCTACCATATCTATCATAGAAGAACTCCGATGCTCGAATAATTGAGATTGATCTTCCTTACAGGTAAGTCGAACAATCTTTCAATTTTATACAATTTTTGGGCAAGAGACTATATTAGCAATTTAGCCCAGTCAGTATAGGTTTTTAGTACATTTTATAATAACTAAAGTTGAACAAATGAATGAAATACAACATTTTTACTTAATTTTTTTTGTATCTTTAAAAATAAAGAATTGCGCGTGGTGAGCTTTTCGAATAAATTTGGTTAGGTTAAGTTTTCACACACTTTTTAATAATAACTAAAGTTAAAAAACTCGATGACATGAAACATTTTTATTTGATTCTTTTGTATCTTTAAAATTTTAAAATTGGAATTTTTGATAATGACAAAACAAATAAAATCGCTCGAAAACCGTGCCAATTAGATGAACAAGTTATACCACTAAAAATGTAGTTGTTGGCTTATATCAGTCAAAAGAAAACTCTTCCACCAGACCTCTAATTTTTTTTTTATAAAAATGGTTCTCGAGACCTACAAAAAAGTTAAGTAATTTTTTTTTATAAAACTAATGGGAGTCAAATAAACATCTAGTAAATTTTTTCCAACCGTTCTTTTAATTTAAAATTGGTCTCTAACCCTTGTCTAACGGGGTTTTTCGATGTTCTCAATCCATTTCTCATACCTTTACATTTAGTGGATAGAGGCAATTCAGGCAATAGATTTCGAGATATTGCCTTTATCGGGTAATTTTCACGTATGCGTATAGTAAGGACGTAGTCAAATTGAAATATTAAATAAACATAATGATGTATAAACATGATGATGCCGGAAAAGGACGAAACATAAATTTACCAAACTTGGGTGCGTACGCTCTTGTAACGTATTAAACTCCTCCAAATTTTGTTGGATCTCTATTGGTTCAAAAGAAGGAGATCTCTATTGGTTCAAACTTCCTCACTGCATGACTGCATATTTGGTAGGACCAGCAGAGACATGTTTCTTATCACTGCAGTTAAAGATCACCTCAGATTTATCAGGACTTTCGTATAGTTCATCACTAAACACCTCTAAGTAAGTGTACCAAGTTTCAAAACGGTTGGAATTATTTTTAGACGAAAGTCTTTGCAGCCTTTCGTTGAACGGCCTAATTGGGTCTAAGCAAATCCATTTTGAATTTATTTCTTCACAATGGGCGTACAATAATTCGTTGCGGTAGTATTTGCTAGGACTTAGAAGTATTTTGTGATCAGTCTTAGGTATAGGATATACAAAATGAAAATTTTCTTATATACCAAAGTGCATTTTTAGGATAGTGCATGTCTAAATATTGTCAAATTTCTGTAATTTTTCTTAAATCTAATATTTCTTAATCTAAGGTTTGTATGTGCGCAAAGGAGAAAATTTCTAATAATTTTTCTAAAAACTGATTTGAGGTTGTTATTTGTAGGAAGTAAAATACTAATATATTAATAATTAGAAAATTCCGTAAGATGAATTTTTACACGACGCGTTTCGCTAACCCCTGACATTTCATCTCTATTACTTTTAGGTTTTGTGTTTGTTAATAGCATACTGCGGAAACAGGAATAACAGGAATAATCTAATAATCGCTTTCAAAACTAATAATTCCCTAGGACAATTTCTGCAAAACACAAAACCTAAAAGTAATAGAGATGAAAAGTCAGGGGTCTATCAGTTAACATGTGGTCCATGCTTTAAAACATACATTGGACGGACGAGTAGAACTTTTAAAAAGCGAATTAACGAACACAGTAAACGTGACTCAACGTTAGCAAGCCATATTATCAGGGAGGATCATGTGTTTAACGACCATTTTAGGATCCTTCATGTAGAGAATAAAGGCTCTAAATTAAATATATCGGAAAGTTTAGAAATAACCCGCCTAAAATAAACAAATTTATTACTTAACGACCAAATAGATCTTAACAATTCTCTTTTACTCAACTTTTTCTGAAATTCCAAATACTTTTACTAGAGTTAAAGAATGGTGGTTAAAAAAACCCAGCTTTGCAACCTTAGGATAATTGGGTTATAAAATTTAATTAAAGGGACCGTATCCTAGACAGGCACTGTATACACCAGACGAAGCTACAGTGTTAGCGAAAGCGCGTCCTATAAAAATAATTTTGTAGAATTTTCTAATATATTAGTATTTTAATTCGTGTAATGGAATTCCATCAAGTAAAGAATATTTGTTATTTGTATATATTAATTTTGTAATATAAGTTTTAAATTTTCTTCATTATATAAATTGATAAGTTCTAATCGAATATTTTTTGAATTTCCATTCATAATTTTGATATATCGCTCGGATTTATTCATGAGATTTCCAGCAAACGAGCTTAGGTCATTAATCTTTTGCACACTATTTAATTTTGCATAATGGTTTCCAGGGCGTGGTTTTTCTATTTCCGGTAACAAACTTGACGACATTACCTAAGTAGTCTATTAAACCACGCTTTTTGCGGTTTTCATGTAAACTGCTGATATTATAAATTTTTAACTTTGCATAAGTATCATATTATGTTTTATTTGAAGGCTTTGAGACACATTGAAATTGTGTTTTCGTAAAACTGTTGATTATTGAGGTACTTGATTATTTGGTATATTACTTATACCTCATTAAAATATTATTATATAAATTATAAAATATACCTAGTATGATAATGACTTGTTACTAAAGAAGGCCAAATGTCTTCCATGTAAAATTTATTATTTAGAAGTTAGTGTGTTTGTAAAGTGCTTGCCATGGGTTCTGTAGGCTCGACATGGTCAGGATCGAGAGGCTGAAAAGAAAGAGATTTTTTTCTAAGTTTTTCGATATACGATATCATTTTATTTCGGAGGATTATTTTTAACATGCGGTTTTATAAACACTTTCATGAAATCATCATCATTCATTTTATGTTTTTCATTAGACCTATTGTTTGGAATTAGTTAAGTTATTATTTAAATTCTGTTCGTTAAAGTAGGGGCTATACAGAATAGAGAAAGGTGAATATCTGGTGGTCGTGTGTATTATTTGATTATAAATTAATACATCAGAACTCATTAACGTTTATGGAGTTTCATTTATAAACTGCGTAACTTTTCTAGTAGAGTAAAGTATTTCTATCGGTCTGTTGATAGATGCGTTCCCAGGATCTAGGGGAAGTATAGTGTACTTCTTTGTGGAACAACTGACAGAATACTTTAAAAAGGTGAGTTTGAAATTCTTTCCCTTGGTCTGTAAATATTTTTGGGGAGTATTGTGGTGTGAAAAATAGTGTTTTAGTTTACCGGAGATCGTAAATGCGTCTTTATCTAGTATGAAATAGGCTTGTGCGCATTTGGACATTAATCTATGATTGTAAGAAATTGGTAGTTGGAAAACTGAAAAATATCTAGACGAAGCGTTTTGAAAGGTTTTTCCGAAAGCCACGGACCTTCGTAGCCAATTGATACGGGTGATCTTCATATTTATTTTGCAAGCTTATTTCGCAGGAATTTATGTAGTTAGTAAGGGCGATATGGTATTTTGTAAGGTAAGCACTTTAAGGTCTTTTGTGCTTATTAAAGCATCCAAATCGTTGTGTCAATTGAGCATTCGTAATTTAAAGGCTTGTTTAATACCTAGTTCGTCTATTAGAGGAATTTTCAGGTTTTGTTTTTGTTTATATGTTCTTTTGCAAGTCGTTACTTCGAAAGATTCGTAAAATATATATTGTTTGCATAATTCAGCTATTTGCTGGGCAATACTGTTTAAATTGATGGGTTCGAGTCTGTTGTCTAAAAATTTTGAAAATTATCTTATTGAATGTTTCGAAACTTTATTCAAGTTCGGGTCTATAATCTTGATGTTCAGGGACAGGATCGTAAGATATTGTAGGATCTTGGATTGGAAGAAACTTGGCGGTTTATAAAATTATGTTTGTTGATATATTATAGAACAGCCGGTCGTTGAGGTCGACATAGGAATTGGTGGTTCTGTTCTAGAGGGCGTATTGCTATTTTGTGGGGGCAAAGATATTTTTGGGTCTGCCAAAAACTTGGGCGGTGTTTTGTGATTGTGGAAACTTCATAGTTAAAGACTTTGGGTTAT
The DNA here is from genome assembly GCA_030620095.1 of Kuschelorhynchus macadamiae. Lineage (NCBI taxonomy): Eukaryota > Metazoa > Arthropoda > Insecta > Coleoptera > Curculionidae > Kuschelorhynchus > Kuschelorhynchus macadamiae. The sequence continues at coordinate 959,538 of JAUTXW010005279.1, forward strand.
TAGGTCTCACTGGAGGTCTCTGTATAATATGAATATAAAATTATATTTTTTGATAGCTGAAATATTTGTGAAATTAATTTGTGATTCTATCATATTATAACTTAATTCATAATTAAAAGCGCCTCGTTAAGTGTATTAGGTCGTTGCAACAGAAGCATTGTTTTAAGGTTTGTGGAGAATTTGCCGTTAAGATTAAAACGATTTTTTGAAAGTATTCTTTGCACAAAACATTTAAACCTATCTACAAATTGTAAAATATTTTCACTTTTATTTATTCTTACCTATTAATATTTGGTAAGTAATTCGATCTCCGAATTTTTGGCTTAGTGCAATTTTTATTGCAGATCAAATGCGTAAGTCTGACCGAAATATTGAAATCTCCTAGTATTTACTAATTTAGATTTTATTGCGGTTTTTCTTTGATTTCGATCTTCATTATTATATAGATTATAAAATTGGTCAACTGCATTAAAAAACTTTGTAAAAGTGATATATGGAATCTAATATATTTCTGATTTACTAAAATTATTTATATTACAATCTAAGCTTAAATTATTAAGGCGACTAACTATAAATCGGAGGCTGTCATAGGAATAATATAATTGTGCATTTTTTTGTTTCACTAATAGTATCTCTCAAGGGACTGTTCAGAAATATGCAGATTGCTCACAGTAGGCCGTCTGGTCCACAAAAAAAAATTATCAAAAAAAAAATCAATATCCTCCAAATTATCGCAGATAAAGCAAAATTGTTTAACTAAAAAATGTAGGGCAGATTATTACCTAAAAAAAAGGTATTAATGTTTTTTTTGTAGTTGTTTTTTGAACTTATGTTATGTTATGCAGCCCCGGATGTCTTCTCCCAAACGCATTTTAAATTATAAATAAAAAATAATATTTACTGGAGTTATTGCAAAATTTTTCCGCGCGCTTGCTAATAGATACAAAAAATTTTCTTTTAAGCAGAAGACGGGAGAGGAAAATCAATGACGATATTAAATTAATTTATTTTGAAAACTATTACATTTCTGAAAAAAATCATTGTAATCTTTTTTGTAGGAAATGGTCTGCCCCATATTTTTTACTAAAACAATTTTGTTCTTGGCCATATATTTTGTGAACCAGGCGGCCTACGTGTGAGCACACTGTGTATTCTTAAACAGCTCCTCACGAGGTACCATTTCCAAACAAATTAGTGCACTTGCTACCAAAAATCTTTGCAGATGGCTGAACGGTTTCCGCCTGGGGGTTGGTTTGGTTCGGACAGACAGGAACTGGGACCACAGCATCTTTTCTCGAGAGAGTCGAGGTCCCTGACTTCACCACTTGTTCCTTCCTATCCTTGGGTAGAGCACTTCGTTGGGAACTCAACGAAGGACCGATAAAAGGAATCTTGAAGGTTCTTCGGTTCTAATAGTGTATAGAGAATAAAAAATCACTTTCCCACAACAAAAAACCGATAATAAGCAAACAAATTTTTTTAAAATCGATTTATTTGCAAAAGGGTTCGATCTTAAAACTAGTGAACAGTAATCAAGGTTTGACACTATATTAATGTTACCGATAATTACAACCAGTTTATTTAAATACTAAATAAATATACATACAGCATAACTGCGATATTTAATGTATATAACGACTGGTTCAGGGATATTTCTCCCAGATGGATGTTATTGGGTGAACTGAGCATAGTTTCCACCATACCGATCCATCTATTAACTCTCTAATTAATTGAATCATACTCAAATGATAGTACTCTAGACCCAAAATTCTGGCTAAATTATTAATTGAAAGTAGGGGTTATGAATATCGTTTCTTACAGAATATATATATATATATATATATATATATATATATATATATATATATATATATATATATATATATATATATATATATATATATATATATATATATATATATATATATATATATATATATATATATATATATATATATATATATATATATATATATATATATATATATGTATATATATATATATATATATATATATATATATATATATATATATATATATATATATATATATATATATATATATATATATATATATATATATATATATATATATATATATATATATATATATATATATATATATATATAACAAGTAACCTAATTATTGGGGTATCGGTCTTAATTTAGGGCTAGATTTAAATTGCTTTTAAGCTACGCCAAGCTTTCGGTAATGATTATTACCTTCTTCAGGGCTGCAATATGAGAAGAAATTTGTTTTTTATCTCTGTATGCACATTAATTAGAATTTGAGGATTTTTAGAAAAAAAAAAATAGAAAATTGTACTCACTGCTTTGCAATTAGTATCGATAACTTCTTGCGAAAAACAAACACACTTTGACCTTAACATTAAAATTAGATTTTACATACTGGCAGGAATTCCTGTTCTCCATATATTTTTATATTGAAATACGAAGCAAGTAAATTTCTTATGTAGGTTTTTTTTGACATGTAAAGAATGTTATAGTACGTTCTGTCAGAATGATTGAAACACAGATCTAGGATTTAGCTATGTAATCACATCGATATACATCCAGATACAAAGAAAAATCAGTAGCTGAGAAATATCTTAATCAAACCAGAACAAGTATGAATTAAAAGTCGAATTTATGCCCACGACAAACTACTCGAATTGAAGAGACTGACTATAGAAAGGTATATGGATATAATACGTACAGATACTTATATTTTTTAAAGAGAAAATTCTGTGTTATTTAAACTATTATTATTGTTTGTATAATTGTTCAGATTGAGTAAATTTGAATAAATAGAACTAAGGTCTTCAATATCATCTCTCTTATTTAACGAATAAGGATTCAGAAATATTTCCACCATTTCCAGAAACAGTCTCTTGTTATAAATAGTTTCCTTACATAAGATTTGGGTATCATTAAAGTTGAATAAGTGCCCTGATTGATTTGTGTGTTCTGAAAGTGCACAAGTATTTTTCATTAATCTACAATCGCTCTTGCTAATAGATACAAAAAATTTTCTTTTAAGCAGAAGACGGGAGAGGAAAATCAATAACGATGTTAAATTAATTTATTTTGAAAACTATTACATTTCTGAAAAAAATCATTGTAATCTTTTTTGTAGGAAATGGTCTGCCCCATATTTTTTACTAAAACAATTTTGTTCTTGGCCATATATTTTGTGAACCAGGCGGCCTACGTGTGAGCACACTGTGTATTCTTAAACAGCTCCTCACGAGGTACCATTTCCAAACAAATTAGTGCACTTGCTACCAAAAATCTTTGCAGATGGCTGAACGGTTTCCGCCTGGGAGTTGGTTTGGTTCGGACAGACAGGAACTGGGACCACAGCATCTTTTCTCGAGAGAGTCGAGGTCCCTGACTTCACCACTTGTTCCTTCCTATCCTTGGGTAGAGCACTTCTTTGGGAACTCAACGAAGTACCGATAAAAGGAATCTTGAAGGTTCTTCGGTTCTAATAGTGTATAGAGAATAAAAAATCACTTTCCCACAACAAAAAACCGATAATAAGCAAACAAATTTTTTTAAAATCGATTTATTTGCAAAAGGGTTCGATCTTAAAACTAGTGAACAGTAATCAAGGTTTGACACTATATTAATGTTACCGATAATTACAACCAGTTTATTTAAATACTAAATAAATATACATACAGCATAACTGCGATATTTAATGTATATAACGACTGGTTCAGGGATATTTCTCCCAGATGGATGTTATTGGGTGAACTGAGCATAGTTTCCACCATACCGATCCATCTATTAACTCTCTAACTAATTGAATCATACTCAAATGATAGTACTCTAGACCCAAAATTCTGGCTAAATTATTAATTGAAAGTAGGGGTTATGAATATCGTTTCTTACATATATATATATATATATATATATATATATATATATATATATATATATATATATATATATATATATATATATATATATATATATATATATATATATATATATATATATATATATATATATATATATATATATATATATATATATATATATATATATATATATATATATATATATATATATATATATATATATATATATATATATATATATATATATATATATATATATATATATATATATATATATATATATATATATATATATATATATATATATATATATATATATATATATATGTAACCTAATTATTGGGGTATCGGTCTTAATTTAGGGCTAGATTTAAATTGCTTTTAAGCTACGCCAAGCTTTCGGTAATGATTATTACCTTCTTCAGGGCTGCAATATGAGAAGAAATTTGTTTTTTATCTCTGTATGCACATTAATTAGAATTTGAGGATTTTTAGAAAAAAAAAATAGAAAATTGTACTCACTGCTTTGCAATTAGTATCGATAACTTCTTGCGAAAAACAAACACACTTTGACCTTAACATTAAAATTAGATTTTACATACTGGCAGGAATTCCTGTTCTCCATATATTTTTATATTGAAATACGAAGCAAGTAAATTTCTTATGTAGGTTTTTTTTGACATGTAAAGAATGTTATAGTACGTTCTGTCAGAATGATTGAAACACAGATCTAGGATTTAGCTATGTAATCACATCGATATACATCCAGATACAAAGAAAAATCAGTAGCTGAGAAATATCTTAATCAAACCAGAACAAGTATGAATTAAAAGTCGAATTTATGCCCACGACAAACTACTCGAATTGAAGAGACTGACTATAGAAAGGTATATGGATATAATACGTACAGATACTTATATTTTTTAAAGGGAAAATTCTGTGTTATTTAAACTATTATTATTGTTTGTATAATTGTTCAGATTGAGTAAATTTGAATAAATAGAACTAAGGTCTTCAATATCATCTCTCTTATTTAACGAATAAGGATTCAGAAATATTTCCACCATTTCCAGAAACAGTCTCTTGTTATAAATAGTTTCCTTACATAAGATTTGGGTATCATTAAAGTTGAATAAGTGCCCTGATTGATTTGTGTGTTCTGAAAGTGCACAAGTATTTTTCATTAATCTACAGTCGCTCTTATGCGAAGTTATTCTGTCTTTTAGGACCCTAGAGGTTTGGCCTATGTAAATACCCTCACACTCTGAACAAGGAATACTGTATACAATGTTTGATGTTTTTTGTATTTCATCCCTATCTTTTAATTTTGTAAAAGTGTTGCCTACTATTTTATTATGTTTAAAGGCGATTTTAATTGAAGGATCATACTTGAACAACTTAGTTATTTTTGTTGAAATTTCTTTACATAAAACCTACCAGTTCTGGTAGATATCTTAATTTCCATTCCAACCACCCCAAAAAAATAAAGATCAATCTAGTATTGGCTCTAAAAACACGTATTGAAAGGATTTATCACCCTAGTCTACTTAGAAAAAACTTAAAAAGATTTATGATATTCTCCTCAAGAATTCATATCCACAAAAGTTATTAAAAAAACTATATATAACACCGCCCCAATAATCAACCCTGGAGAGAGAAATGATGGAATAAGTCCAAACATCAGTGCCTTTGATTCTCAAAATAGACCGAGGTACTATTTTTCGTTACCGTACATAAAAGAAATTTCAACAAAAATAACTAAGTTGTTCAAGTATGATCCTTCAATTAAAATCGCCTTTAAACATAATAAAATAGTAGGCAACACTTTTACAAAATTAAAAGATAGGGATGAAATACAAAAAACATCAAACATTGTATACAGTATTCCTTGTTCAGAGTGTGAGGGTATTTACATAGGCCAAACCTCTAGGGTCCTAAAAGACAAAATAACTTCGCATAAGAGCGATTGTAGATTAATGAAAAATACTTGTGCATTTTCAGAACACACAAATCAATCAGGGCACTTATTCAACTTTAATGATACCCAAATATTATGTAAGGAAACGAATTATAACAAGAGACTGTTTCTGGAAATGGTGGAAATATTTCTGAATCCTAATTCGTTAAATAAGAGAGCTGATATTGAAGACCTTAGTTCTATTTATTCAAATTTACTCAATCTGAACAATTATACGAATAATAATAATAGTTTAAATAACACAGAATTTTCCCTTTAAAAAATATAAGTATCTGTACGTATTATATCCATATACCTTTCTATAGTCAGTCTCTTCAATTCGAGTAGTTTGTCGTGGGCATAAATTCGACTTTTAATTCATACTTGTTCTGGTTTGATTAAGATATTTCTAAGCTACTGATTTTTCTTTGTATCTGGATGTATATCGATGTTATTACATAGCTAAATCCTAGATCTGTGTTTCAATCATCCTGACAGAACGTACTATAACATTCTTTACATGTCAAAAAAACCTACATAAGAAATTTACTTGCTTCGTATTTCAATATAAAAATATATGGAGAACAGGAATTCCTGCCAGTATGTAAAATCTAATTTTAATGTTAAGGTCAAAGTGTGTTTGTTTTTCGCAAGAAGTTATCGATACTAAAAGCAGTGAGTACAATTTTCTATTTTTTTTTTTTAAAATCCTCAAATTCTAATTAATGTGCATACAGAGATAAAAAACAAATTTCTTACTCATATTGCAGCCCTGAAGAAGGTAATAATCATTACCGAAAGCTTGGCGTAGCTTAAAAGCAATTTAAATCTAGCCCTAAATTAGGACCGATACCCCAATAATTAGGTTACTTGTTGTTCAACTAGTCGGTCAAGACTACCCGTCTCTTTAATATATAGATATATATATATATATATATATATATATATATATATATATAAATATGTATTTATATGTATATAGCAAAGCAAAAATATAATGTTTACAGAGGACACTTCTCCCTACCTGTTGCAGGTTACCGACGGACATAAAATTACAGGTAAATTTGTTAGTCCGAGAATTGATTAGCCCGGCTAAAATTCGAATTATTTACCTACATTTCGCTTTTGATTTTTCAAACTTCCTATTGCAGTCGTGGAGTAAAGACCTTAATCGAAGATGACGTGGAAAGTGAAAAGTAATTTATATCACCGTCTAATAATAAGATCCATGATTTTTTATTCATAATGTTACATTTCTTTTTAGGATGATTAAATGAATATTTAAAACCACAAATTGTACTGTAAAATAATAATATTAAATTAGAGACTGATTTTGAGAACGAGTTAAATTATTACAATTAATAAAAAGAAAATTGGTATCTGTTCACTAAACAAATTATGTACATACAAAACTATTTGAAAACATTAGTACAAGTTTTTTTGGAACTAGGTGGAAAATTTTTTGTTAGTCTAGAAGTATAATATTATCTTTCATTTTTTTAAGACGTATTAATTAAACCAACAAAACGTCCTTTATATAAATTTACCTAGTTCCCGACTTACGTAAAATTATATATAATAATGTTTGAGTTAATAAGTTATTACACCATACAACAAAATTATCTCTTGTTAAATGTAAGTTTCCTTTGTGTCTTCCTAATTCAGTATTCCGAATCACTGTGCGTCATGCATCGGCCGTGCTGTCTCAAAGCCTTCGTTGACTTACTCTTGGTCCTTGATCAAAATGACAGCAAGCGTTCCACGTTTCGGTATTATAACGTTATGTGACTGGATACATGGCAAAATCACAAAGCTGTGTGGAAACCTGTTACAATTTTTTGTGATAATATGTATATGTATTGCAAAGTATTCCTATTTAGTATTTAATAGTTTCTAGTGTAAATCCTTTAATTTCGTAAACATTAAAAAGGTATTATTCTTACGAATATAATACAATAAAATTGGAATATTAACACCGTTTCTGCAGAAATTGCGTAACAACCGGCAAAAGTACAACTCCAACTTAAAGAGTCAAGGTCAATGAGAGTAAAGGCAAAAATCCTTTGATGTTTTGCCGGCTGTCACCTCTTTATAATCTTTACTTTTTGGTTTAAGCCCCCTGCTTGAAGTGACTCTTTGATCCAATGGCTTAGTGTTTGTTTTGAGGTCGGTTTGTGAGGTTTGTTGTGAGTTATAACAGATTGTCACTATCTGCGGGTCGTAGGTCTTGCGTAACTAGCAGGTATTTCTTTAAAGCGAATGCTACACATAGCCAGGGTTTTTCATGTAAAAACGAGAAGTCCAAGCAGAGCTGTAAGGTATTAGGTTTCGATGTTTTTATTAAGTACGGTATGCATATTTTAACCCCTGAGGAGGAAAAATGTATATTGGAGCAGCGAATTAGCGATAGAGTTTGCATCCTTTGGGCTGAAGCTAGAGCTAAAAAAGTTATCAGTTTGTGAGACAGAGCTTTCAGAGTTAAATCATCAAGACCTGCTGTGAATCCCACGTGCAGGTATATTTAGGTTTTGGTGGTCTAAGTCTGAATATTCCCTTGATAAACCGTTTTATTTGTAATGTAATGTATTATTCTCCCCCAAATTTCTTGAAGAAATAAGGGATAATGCGGCTCTATGCGAGTTAAAGGAACGGAAAATGTTATTAGTCGTATCATAAATGTTTTGAAGTAATGAAATTATAAGAAAAGTTTTGCAGTCAAACGGTGAATTATTAACTTTTGTGCAAAATTGTCTCCACGATTTTAGGGTGGAAAAGCGTAACATTTAAGGTACTCCAAGAAATTGTAAGCGCGTCAACCATTTCTGACTCCGAATCCACCGCCCAAGAAAAGTATCTTTTGCATTTACGGCTTTCGATGAATGCAAAAAAGATCGATTTCTGGTATACAAAATCGCTGTGAGATCATATTAAAAATATTATCATTTAGCGCCCATTCTGTCTCGGATGGCATTACTCGGGATGCTTGGTTAGCCTGACAATTTTCAGCAGACGGTATATACCAAGCGAGAATGTACAAGTTTTTAGTTTCGCACCATTGCCAGATTTCCCTAGATGGTTATTCAGTTTTCAATATTTTACGCTACCCATTCTATTGTTATAGGACAACTCAGTTGTGTTGTCTGTGCGAATTAAAATATTACAGTCTGTTAAATTGCTAGAAAAGCATTTTAACCCCAATAAAACCGCTTTAAGCTCCAAACAATGTATGTGGTCGTGTGAATCTTTCGTTGTCCATCAAGCGTATGCCCTTTTTTGCTGACAGTAGGCACCCCACCCAGTTAAACTCGCATCGGTACAGATTTCCAAAGTATAATTGTCCCTTTTTATGTCACAAATGACATTAGCAATTTTTTTTTACCACCACCTTAAATCGTTTTTTATTTCGGGATCAATTGGCATCCTGGAGTTCTACTTTCCATGGTGCAAAGCCAAGGCAAGGTATTTAGCCCTCTCTAAAAGCTTTGTATATACACACCCGAATTTAACCACGTGGTAAGCAGAGGCCAATATTACCAAGAAATTGTGCAAACTTCAAAATTTTACGTGCATTGCTTGCCAAATCGAAAATAAAGCCTAGAAATTTACGTCTTGTACCAGGAGAAAATACACTTTTTATTTATAATAAAACTTAAAAATTGCAATATTAATATAACCTGAGAGCATTCCTGATCCGATGAGCTCAAAATAAAAAAAATCATCCAAGTACTTTACACATGTTACACCATTAGAGTGCAAATGGTGAATTACCGGTTTCATGAGTTTGGTAAAAGTAACTTCATAGAGAAATTTTTTATATATAAATCTTAAGTATTTTCTTTGATCTTTACGAACGCTGACCAAATAGTATGCATCTTTAAGATCTAAGGTGACTGCAAAACATTTTGGTTGAATTAACCTACATGCTGTTCTAGCATCTTCTAATTTGAAATGCAAAGCAGAGATATAATTATTTAGCTGCTTCTATTTTTGTGCGGAACAATGAGCTGCGTTTGATTAGGCAAACAAGTACACCCTTTTAGCCAACACAGTACAACCGAGTTATTGGTAATGGAAAACTATCGCTCATAAAAAAGATTTAAACGACCTGCAAACGTAGTCTTACTTATCGTGTTTATTCTCTGTCTGTCCCTATGGATTTGGCTTTGTTCCACTGATGGTCCCTCTGTATCTCGTAACGTCGATTCTTTGAGGCATGCCCCCTAGCTGAGTCCATTCCCTCGAGCGATGGACGGGGCGATAAGAGTTTAAAGTCCGATTGCTACCATATGCGTTCTGATTAGAAGTGAATCGGGAAACGCTTGTCCCCTCCTGATTTGTGGTGGTGATTGAAAGATAGGACGTTTTTAGAGAAAATTTACTCCCGCTAGCTGGTAACTTTCTTTGCTAACTGATTCGATGTTTTGAGAGATTTTATTTTTTCGGTCACATCTGTTCCAGATATTCCGATGATGTGCACTTATCAGATAATTCCCTGATGATTTTAGATGACATACGATTAAATTTTTTCTAGTTACACACTGACCATGAAAAAGATTGCCCCCTTACCCTGTCACGCCATTTTAGGTATTGATTGTGCAAAGCAAAAATACGATGTTGAAAATTCAGCACGGGCTTCCAATGAACAAGAGCGAGTACTCACTGCAAATGATTCGCATCTCAATATGAAGTTTTCTATAGTAACCAAGCCTTTTTATAGAGGTAAACTTCAAGGTTAAACACCCCCTACCTATTTACATAACAAACACATCACTTAATTACAAGTACCCCCCACCAACCAGACACATCCCAAAGTCAAATAATTTGACATTCAAAAAATTATCAAGGTTATTCCGCATAACACCGCCCACCAAAAAAATCTCAGGGTCATTTAAAAGTCAGACAATTTGACCTTCAAAAACATCCTCAAGGTCATTTTAATGTCAAACAATTTCACCTTCAAAAGATCAAGGTCAAATGGGCGAGGCATCAACTTGCCCTTCAAATTTTTAAGGTCAAATGGACCCAAGGTCAAGTGGGCGGGGCACCCTCAAGGCCAAATGACGTCACAGGGCGTGGGGTAGGGACGTAAGAGGAGAGGGTGATGACCGTCAAAAATGCAGGGTCAAATGGACGGGGCCCTTAACGGTCAAATGACGTCACAGGGTAAGGGGGCAGAGACGTAAGAGGGGGGGTGGGCCATAGAATACGCATTATACTACTCTCCGGCTTTTGAGAAAAGCCATTCAGACGGTACAGGCGCAGCAACGATACCTGTATGTATTTTTGAGAATCTATATACAAGTTAGGAAAAACAGTTTTCATTTTATGCCATATTAACAAAGGGTCTTCTCCTAAGTTGTGTAATGGTAATTGTAAATACTGAGTAACTTTACTGAAGTCAGGGCCACCCCCACCATAATCACTTTTGCGTCTTTTTAAAGAATTTGCTAGCCGACTATGGTAATCCCATAAATCAAACGATTCGCTTTCAGAGGTATCGGAATCATTAGTTTCATTGATATAGTTTTGATCTGATTTTAGTAAATTCATTTGAACTGTTTTTCTTTTTAATGTTTTATTGTTGAAGCACAAGCCAGTGGATCAGAAAAATGTAATTGTTTAAAGCGGGGCTCAAGAATGGTTCAAGCCTCTTTAAGATGTGTTCCTATTTCAAGTGATAGTTTTATTTTATTTTCATATTCTGACATTACGCAGCGTAACATTGGAATTACTTTACTTATAGTTACAAAATGTTCTGCACTTATTTCAGTAGTCATTTTTTCTAGAGGATTTAAGAGTTCAAGAATTTCTTTAAGATGCTCTATTTCTACTGCGGATAACATAGGAAGAGAACTAACATTTTCAACAACAATGGTAGCAATTATTTCGTGCCTGTAAATAATCTTTTATTGGAATTTGGGTGGAATACTAACAATAGATTTGATTTATAATATGTTTTGGAATTTATTTTTTCATACAGCTATTTATTGTACAATACTGTGTTATATTGTATAATTGTAGATTGCAATTTTGACTTGATTCTGGAACATTGGTAGGTTTATCGATATATTAACTTTGATAAATTATGTTTTTTTAGAGATTGCTTATTTTTTTATAATTTTGCTCTTTTACCTTCATCTGCGTGGAGTAAGATATATTTTTTGTTCGTAAAAGAAAGACTGACATATTTATTATATTAGTTTTTTAGGTGTACATGAATAATGAATACGATTGATTTTTATACAGAATTGCATTCTTTCGCTAACATTGAAACCTTAAATATTTGTTCGACTGAGTTGCGCTCCAACGAAAATGATTTAATAAATATTGTACATATTAACATACGAAGCGCTAGAACAAACTTCGAAGAATTTGCATTGTTTGTTGAGAGTTTAGACTGCACTTTTGATGTCACAATTTTGAGTGAAACTTGGCAGGTTAACTGTTTCGATATATTTAAGCTTACAAATTATAACACTTTTTATTCAAACGGAAATTTCAACCAAAATGATGGTGTACTAGTTTTGGTCAGGAAGGTTATACATGTTGACGGTTTTGAGAATATAAGGTATAACGATGTGACTTTTTCAATTTTAAACTTCAAATATAGTGAAATTACTTATCAAATTTTTGCGCTGTATAGACCACCATGATCCGATGTTACTATCTTTCTTACCGACCTTAACGAAATACTATTAAATAAAAACAACAATGCAGTGTGTATTTTTTTGGAGACATTAATATAAATTTAATGCGTCCGAATGGAGCTGTAAATGATTATGAAAATACTCTGACTAAGAACGGGTTTTTGAGTTATATAAATAAACCAACCAGGATAACAACAGAGTGCGAATCTTGTATTGATCATTTTTTTCTTTACTGCCCCCTAAAAATAACATACATTTCGGTTTATTCCATATATTATTACATCGATATAACAGATCATCTTCCTATTGTTTTAAAAATACAGTCCCTTATTAAAATTCATAAAAATTATAAAAACGAAAAAAGATACTACATGCATCTCAACTATAATAAATTAAAGCAAATATTAGAGAAAACTCGATGAGATGATGTGTATGAAAAAAACCAAAGCGAATCTGCATACGAATTTTTTAGTAATAAATTAAACTACGCCAAAAATCACAATATCTGCAAGGACAAAAAAACTAAAGCCTTGGATAACTTAGGGCCTAGTAAAATCTATTAGACATAGGGACATATTAAAAAAACAAATTCTAAAAAATAAAAATAATGCAACACTTATAAGTGAATACAAAAATTATAGAAATACTCTAAATAAACTAATAAAAGAACCTAAAGCAAACTACTTTAAAAACAAATTTGAGGAAACCAAGCAAAATCCCAAAAAAATGTGGCAAATAATAAATGAAGAACTACAGTATAAAAATACTACCCAAAATCTCTCGCTAAAAGATGATAACAATGTTTTACAACAAAATAAGAAAATAGTTGCAGACATATTTAATAAATACTTCATAAATATTGGTAAAACAATGGCAGACAAACTCCCTTCTGAGAAAAAATATAATAACAACCAAATAAATTATCCGAGTATATTTTGAATGCCAGTATCTAAGGAGGAGGTAAAAAAAATTATAAACGGGTTAAAAAATAACTCTGCACCTGGATTAGACGGAATTACTAGTAAAATGCTGAAAGAAATACGAAATTTTATTGCTAAGCCTCTAACACATATTTTTAACTGTTCCATTTCGACGGGTATAATTCATTGTGAATTGAAGAAGTCGGTTGTCATACCTATTCATAAAGGTCTTTACCTTTATGGTAAATGTAAATAAGTCTCTTTAGACTTATTTACCGGGCAATTACCGGCCGATATCTCTAATTAATAATATTGCAAAAGTATTGGAAGTTTGTATAAGGGACAGAATTATAAGCCACATAGAAAAATCAAAATACAAGAGTTCTAACCACACTACACCACAACTTGTTACGTTCTGGACGCGCGTTTCGCTAACCAAATTAGCATCATCAGCAGATGATATAAACTAAAGTAACTTATCCTAACCGAGACTATTTATAGGTAAATGTGGTCACACTTGGTTGCACCCGACTGCACCGTTGTCAAGTAAACAATAGAGGGGACTATAGGGAATAGGCCCTGTGTCTTTATTTAGTGCTTTCTTACCACATTTAACTATTTCTATACTCTCAAATGCATCCAATAATCTATTATTAGATACATTTTTAATCAACTTAAGATTATTTATTCCTATTCGGTGATTGTTTTCCAAAGCATGTTGGGCAACGCTTGACTTTTGGTTTTGACTTGGTTTCTAAAGTCATGCAAATCTTTTTCAGTTTTCCGTAAATTCATTTCAGTCAAGATCCCTAAACAATCACCCGTTACTGGGAAGGTTGAATCTTTTGCCAAACAAAAGTGGCTAGATTTAGAAATTAAAAATCTGTATAGCAAACGAAGTATGCTTGAAATTGAAGCATACGGATTATTCAAAAAAACTCACTTATAAGCTTAGTAATTTAGAATTTGAAGGGTGGTTAGATTTCCAAAGAAAAATGTTCGTAGTTATCGATGCCAAATTTTTGAATAAAATGTGTTCACTTAAAAACAAACTGAGAAAGTTGAAACCACAAAAACAAATTTCTTCGGAAGTCGAGAACATTGTAGAAAATCTTTCTTCTCAGTCTTTTGATAATAGAGAAATCGCCCTTTTGAATAAAGGTTTGAATTTTGCAGAGCCTCCAGTAAAAAATAGTTTACCAACTATTATAGGGAATATCGAAAGTTCCATTCAATACGTGCCAGAGTCAACTAAGGGATTCATTAGAGAGGCTTGCAGAAATCAAATCTCAAAAAACGTTGTTAACAAGTCAAAATATGTTTCTCGTAAAAACACTGAAGTTATCCAGGGACTGAAGAAAAAGGAATGTTTTTATTTAAAAGCTGACAAAGGAAATAAGGTTGTTATACTAGACAAAACAGATTATTTTGAAAGAGTAGACAATTTGATTCAAACTGGTCCTTACGATTTAATTGAGAAAAACCCGTTATCAAAAATAATAACAGAAGTAAAAAGTACTTTAAAACAGTGTAAAAACCTTGTGTCCGATAAACTAAAATTCAAACTAACACATAGTAACCCACAGTTATCTAAACTGTATTGCCTTCCCAAAATTCATAAACCTGGGAAGTCCATGAGACCTATTGTTTCAGCTGTTGGATCACCAACGTACAATATTTCAAAATGGTAAGTAGAAGAATTCGGCAAATTAAATATCTCGTATGATAACTTTGAGGTTACTAACTCGTTAGAATTCTTAGATAAAATTAAGAATGTTCACTTAAAAGAAGGTGAAATTTTAATATCTTTTGATGAAAGCTCATCGTTTCCTAGTGTACCCATACCACTAGCTTTAGAGTACCTAAAGGAACTACTTGAAATCAATAATTTGAAGAAAGAAATTATTAATGTATTTACTTCTCACAAAATTATTTATGAATCAAAAGTTTTTTCAGTACAACAATAAATATTATAAACAACTAGAGGGAACTGCGATGGGCAATTGCTTATCTCCGTTCCTCGCAAATTTGTTTATGGGCAGATTAGAAACCCAATTCAAAAAAGGACTCAAGTATTTCCCAAGGGTGTGGTATAGATACGTAGACGATATATTTGCTATTTTTGATACTAAAACAGAAAATTTGGACACTTTTTTAGAAACATTAAACAATAAATATTCTTCCATTAATTTTACGTACGAAAAGGAGAACAATGGGCAATTACCTTTTCTCGACACGTTAGTTATTAGAAATAACGATAAATTAGAATTTGATATTTATAGGAAATTTACTAATACTGATAGATATATAACATCCGACTCATTTCATTGCCGTCAACACAAAATGGCAGCATTCCAGTTCTTAACTCACAGGTTAGTCAATTTTCTACTAAGTAAAGAACATTTTAACAATGAAATGAATCGGATTAAAAATATAGCTAAAAGTAATGGATATAATGATAATTTTGTACATAAACTAGTAAATAGACATATGCATAAGAAAATGTTAAAAGATGCCACTACTCTTCAAATACCTGAGCCTTCCAATAAATTCATAGGAATCCCATATGATCCCAGATATACGAGAGGTCTAGAAAAATTATTTAAAAACGTAGGTTTTAGAGTAGCCTACAAAACGGAGAATAGTTTGACAAATCTCCTTGGAAATCCCCAAGACAAAGTCGACTTGAGAGAGAGGAGTGGCATCTATGAAATTAGCTGTAATGACTGCGATCTAAAATATGTTGGGCAAACTAAACGCTCCATAAACATTCGTTTTAAAGAACACATGGCATATTTAAGATATGGAAGAACAGAAAAGTCAAGCGTTGCCCAACATGCTTTGGAAAACAATCACCGAATAGGAATAAATAATCTTAAGTTGATTAAAAATGTATCTAATAATAGATTATTGGATGCATTTGAGAGTATAGAAATAGTTAAATGTGGTAAGAAAGCACTAAATAAAGACAGACGGCCTATTCCCTATAGTCCCCTCTATTGTTTACTTGACAACGGTGCAGTCGGGTGCAACCAAGTGTGACCAAATTTACCTATAAATAGTCTCGGTTAGGATAAGTTACTTTAGTTTATATCATCTGCTGATGATGCTAACTTGGTTGGTGCTTAGAACTCTTATATTTTGATCTATCTTCCACCACAGGTTCCAGTGTTAGGATTTCACTTAGAAAAACATAACATTCTTTCTCCGAGTCAATTTGGATTTCGTCATGGAAGATCAACGGAAGATGCACTTCATGAGGTATCAAAGTTTATTTATAATGCTATTAATAGAAGTAAAAAACCTCTAGCGATCTTCTTGGATTTGGCCAAAGCCTTCGATACCGTACTGCATGATATTCTTCTAAACAAGCTAAGCAACTACGGAATAAGAGGATTATGCCATAACTTAATAAGGAGTTATCTTGAAGATCGGAAACAATGTGTAAGGGTACAAAATGATTACAGCAGTTTTGAAATAGTACAGTGTGGTGTTCCGCAAGGAACCGTAATTGGACCACTCCTATTTTCCTTATATATTAATGACCTCCTTTGCCTCACTACATCCAGCAAATTGGTCTCGTATGCAGATGATACTGTTCTTCTTGTACAGGGGGATACCTGGAATGCTACAGTGGAGCACACCATATCTGAATTTGCAAAGGTATATCAATGGTTGGGTGAAAACCGATTGACAATTAACATGGAAAAAACAAAATTTATGTGTTTCAGTATCCTTGACTCTCACCAATTTGATGCTAATCAGATAAAAATGCATACGCTCCAGTGTTTATCAAATGAGACTCCGTGCCACTGCACTGATTTTTTGAATAAAACTGAATGTATCAGATATCTCGGCGTTGTAATTGATCAGAATATTAAGTGGGATAAACATATAGAAAGTACAAATTTAAAACTACGTAAACTAATTTATAAATTCTATCAAATCAGAAATATCATGCCAATCAATATCCTCAAATTATTATATATCACACTAGCTGAATCAGTCATTAGATACGGTCTGTCAATATGGGGAGGGGCATTTAATACAACACTAAATATTTTAAATGTAACTCAAAGATATCTCCTTAAAGTAATTTACAAAAAAAAAACCCAGATACTCTACCGACTTCTGTATCAAGAAGCCCAAGTTTTAACCTTGCAACAGTTGTATGTAAAATCAGTACTTTTGATAGTTTACAAACATCCCGAACTAAGGCTGCAACCTATTCTAAATAATTATCATACCAGAAGCAGATCGGTGGAGTCCGTATGTGTTGCTTTCCTGTCCAGAACAAGAAACCAAAGATATCTGACATACTTTGGTCCTACACTTTATAACTTGCTTCTGCTTAATATCCGACGTATACAGAACAGAAACCTTTTTAGTAAAAAAATCTCAATTTTCTTGAAACAGAACTTCGAGGTATTTACTGGCACCTTAAGTAGATAGCAAATTTTTACTTCAAATAAGTCTTATTTAAATTCTATAATTTTTAAAATTATTCTATCGTTTATGTTAGTGTGAAATTATATGATTTTAGGTTAGCCACGTACTTAGTTTATACGCAGTATCATTTATTTAGTATAGGTTATAATCTAACAATTTAGCAATAGGTAATTACAACAAAATTTCTTTTCTTTTGTACACACACAGATGATACATCTAGGTGTGCAATCATCTTTCAAGTAATATTGTAAACATTTTCTACGTAATATATTTGATTTGAATTATGGGTGCCAGCTGCAAAAATCTCCTTATCATATAAAACGTGGAATTACAGCGAGTTTTTATTGCGTTTTCGCAAACTAAATTTATAGTATGCGCAAAACAAGGGATATGCTTATTTTTGCCAAATATTTCATATACAGCCTTGACAATGTTTGCGCCATTGTCTGTCACTACTGCAATAACATTATTAGTAGTAAGATTCCATTCCCACAAAAAATTTGACAACTCTGTAGAAATATATTGCGGTGTATGAGATTCAGTAAGTTTAATTACCCCGAGCGTTAATAATGTCAATTTTGAATTTTGAAGATAATGAATAGTTACGCCCAGAAAGCCCTTAGTCTGCGTGTATGCCCAAATATCGGTAGTAATAGTTACTTATTTTGCGAAACTAATTTTTCTTTTCAACGAGGAGGCAATTGTTCAATATTTTTTGTCAATGTCATTTTTAAAGGTATATCTTGAGGGTACCTTATACAAAGGCGCCATTGTTTTCATTAAATTCAGAAACCCTTCTACTTCTACCGTTGAAAATGGGATATTAGCTTTACAAATGAAGAAGGCTACCTGGTTGGTAATTTGGCTGTTTTTTGCTCCACCTTCTGTAATAGAGTAGGTATGTTAATTTCTTGTTATATCAAAAAATACTAATTCATGAACCTAATACGATGATATCAAACTGACCAGAGAATGATGAGACAGTGTTTAATGCACTTAAAATAGAAGACTGCGTCGGTAAGCTTTTCTTTTGGATTAGTGGCACACTACTCTTATCTGTACTAGCAGAAGGCTGTGTCACATTTGGAATAATCGGCTGACATTCAGTTGAAGCTGTTGGGTTGGAGGAAGAAAAAAGTAATTTTCTAAAAATAAAAATTTAAAATTTAAATTTTCTGTAAACATTTTTCAACACACCCGCCATCATAATCTAAAAATTAAGTATAATATATTGCTCTAAAATAATGTTTGTTTATTAATACCTGCAATTCATTACTTTTACCCCCGTGAGTAAGGCTGATTTCAGATTTGATGTATTTCCTGAACCCTTCACAACTTTTGAACAGGTATTACAATTTGCAGAATCTTTCGCATTTTTCGAAAAATATTTCCAAATTTTTCTCTTCGGTGGCAATATTTCGAAGATATTTCAAACAGTATTTTCCAAAACGTAATAAATGTCACATGTATATAACTACTCTCACAAATAACTAAATCGTATCACGTAATAGCATTGAAACTTTGTTAAAAAAAAAACACTATAAAATAAACAATGTTACGTTAGCTTCCGGGGATTAACCAAAACGCAGAGCTTCTTCTTCTTATTTTGTTTAATAGTGCGTTCAGCCATCACTTGTTGAGGCGATAAGCCAGACCAGCTCCTGTGCTGCATTCGCGCAGCAATTTTTTTAGTTCCAAAAATGTAGATAATAACTGTTTCGATATATTTGAAAATGTATCGATATTTTTACCAATATATCGTTAACATATCTAGAAAACGTTGAAAGCCGGCGCTGTATTGTCGCATTTGTCCTAATGTTCATCTGTCCTACCATCCGAATAGAGCTTTGTCTGACAAGGATAGGACAATCAAATGTGCTAACGTGTAGAGTATAAATAATTTGGCGAATTTTTTCAAAAGTTTTTACCAATATAACCGTGACCTACTTAATTAATAATTACTAATCATATTTATTGCTACAATTATTGATTGTGTATTTCTTACAAATATTTGCTTTATTTTAGATTATTTTTGTACAAGATATTCTCAAAAATGTGGAATTATACTAATTTTTATTTAGTAGGCATCGGGGGCAAACTGAAAATGGATCGATATCATAACTTGCTTTTCGGGGGTATCATACACCATTTTTTTGTAATTGTTATTTTATATTTAAATTACATTCCACCTAATTCGGAAAGGATAAGTATGATTGTCATTGTTCTTCAGTTTTTAAGATAGGTACATGATAAGCATACATGCCATGTTTTTATTTTTTAATCTCCCAAATGCAATCTGGCCTAATAACTCTAAAGAACTATCAGACAGCAGTGCAATGTTGTAAGGATTTAGCATATTTTGTTAATTATTTAAATGATTCTAAGTATTTACAATGTGATGAATTCTAGTGAGACTTCAGTAATGCTGATTTTATGATGATAAATGATTATTTAGTGAATATTGATTGAGCAAAATGCTTTAGAGATCTGAGTATGAGCTTGGCTGCAGAAAGACTGAGTCAGATAATCTAGGTGGGTCTAAACTGGTCGTTCCGTACGAACACATTAAGTTCTTCATTTTTGAGACAGTTTAGTTTTACATTGAAACATCTTATCTATAAGAAAAAGAGAGTGCACATAAAGTATATGTCATCTCAATTCTACTGGGATTATGAATCATTTGCAAACCTTAGGTCATTGCGTAGGGAGGAGCATGATATGTGTTATGGTGTGTATATTTGGGATAGTGAATCCTCATTACAGCTCAGTGTTAGATATTTTTGGAGGTTCATCTATAATAGTTTTCCTAAAACGGTGTTTTTAGAGAGTAAAACTGCTGCCCCGATAGTGTTTACATTATTTGTGAATCATAAAACCTTCCACGATGATTATTTTTGGGGACGATTTAAAAGTGTATAAAAGGATCCGGGATATTGATGACATTTTATTACTCCAGAATGATTTGGATGCTCTATGGGACTGGTCGCAAATAAATAACTTCCAACTCAACATAGAAAAATGCTGCTTTATCTAATTTCAAAGGGGGCCTAAAGAAGTTTGACTCAAATTACAAGCTACACAGTATCAACCTCAGTTTCTCTGAATCGGTGAAGGACCTTGGAGTGTGGTTTATGAGAAATTGAGCTTCTTTCAGCATATTTCCAATATAGGCTTGGAGAGCTCCAAAAAATGCTTGAGGGTATCACTCTCAATATTTCTGAACTTCCACTGAATATACCCAAAACTCTCTATACTGAGAGATGAGATTAACTTTGGAATATACTACAGTGTATTCACACCAAGTAAAGGCCTTAAACAAGGATCCTGTCTGTCACCCACCCTATTCAAAATCTATCTAGAACAAGCATTGAAGATATGGAAACAGAAATGTAGGAATATGGGAATCCCACTCAATAATACGAATCTGTATACCCTTAGTTTTGCGGATGACCAAATTATCATGGCGCAGGATTTCGAAGATATAGAGTATATGACGCAAAAGCTCATTGAAGAGTACAGGCACTGGGGACTAGAAGTCAACATCTCGAAGACCGAATACATGTGCGTCGGTGGAACTCAACAAGATCTGGTACTAGAAAATGGCCAAATCATCAGATCCTGCCAAACATATAAATACCTAGGAACGAAGATATCGAATACCGGAACACTGGATGAGGCCATTAAAGACAGAAACACCCAAGGCAGAAAGGCAATGGGATCAAAAAATCACCAAACGAAACAAACATCTGATATACAACACCATCATAAAAAGCATAGTCACATACACACCTGAAAGAGAAGACTATACAAACATTAAACGCGACTGAGATGGACTTCTGGAGAAGAGCAGCAGGAAGATCACGACTCGAAAAAATCCCAAATGAGACGATCCGTAATAACATGAAAGTTAAACACACGTTCACCGACGATATACGAACAAAACAACTGAGATGGTACGGACACGTCCAAAGAATGGAAGACCGACGAATCCCCAAGCAAATTCTCACCTGGACCCCAACAGGAAGAAGAAAAAGAGGAGGATCTGTGGACCGACAGAGAACAATGGCGACTGGAAATCGGAAGACGTCGGAGAACGTTTTGAACCCGATATATATATATATATATATATATATATATATATATATATATATATATATATATATATATATACTACAGTGGTCTAGTTTCCTCAATACCGTGTCGACATAGACATGATCGAGAAGTCCAAATTAAATTTCTGTGCTTTGCGGCTTTTAGGTGTGGGGTCAACTTTCGGGGGTATCATAGAGTGGACATGCTTGTTAGACTTGGATTGAGCGCTTTTGAGAGAAGACAATTACTTTCTAGGAATGGTTTTAATGTCCTTAAATGTAATCTTCATCACTTTGAACTTTTTGCGGCCTTACGATGCTACAAGCTATGTTAGGCAAGCACCTATCGATTAATCTCTTCGTGTACTGGACCATCATAGTAAAATATGGTTGCACACCGTCTGGTTTTAAAAATACTATAATAATATAGATCTAGTAATATGGGATGTAAACTGCAGTTTTTTGAGTATTTTACTATGTAGAATGTTTTAGATTTTTTTCTTTATAGTTTAATCTTGTCATATCATTGATAACTGTCATGTATATATATATATATATATATATATATATATATATATATATATATATATATATATATATGTATATATATATACATGACATATATTGTTAGTATATGTAATTTTCTTGGATATAGGTCCGAAAAAAGAAAGTTATTGTGACTGAGGTTTTGGTAGTGTCATATATATTGTCAATTTTAAAAAGAAATTTTTTTAAAATTGACAATATATGTGACAGTACCAAAACCTCAGTCACAATTACTTTCTTTTTTCGGACCTATACCCAAGGAAATATATATATATATATATATATATATATATATATATATATATATATATATATATATATATATATATATATATATGTTTGCCTTTATCAAAAAGTTCATCCTAAAAGCATGAAACGTAAGTAATCCATTATAATTACAAAATTTTATAAGGAACAAATTTCACATATTTTACGAACTACTCGACATATAACAAAGACCACCACAACAACATACTGTTTGCAAATCGCTCTTTGGCACTGTGTATGTGATATATATATATATATTTGAACTTTCGACTTTCTTGTGCATGACTGTTTTTAATGTAGTGTTTAAGTGTTGTTATTGTGTTTTGTTAAATTTTTTATTTAAAATGGAATACAAATGCGTTTATTAATACTAATTATCAAAAACCGCTTTTTAGATTCCATTTTAGGCATATTATATTTGTTATAGTAAGATTAATAAGTTATTGTAAATAAAAATTCATTGTTTTACTCTATTACTTCTACATCTATAAGAGATGGGAAAGTATGGTATCAGCAAACACATTTTCAATTTGGTTTTCGTTAAGTCGTATAAAAATGAGTCAGAACCTGTAAAAAACATAATTTCGGCCAAAAAAAAAATTGTCTGTCGGCCTGTTAGTTTATGCGATAACTTTCGAAGGAATTGAGGTATCGAGTTGAAATTTGATACACAGGGAGTGTCCACAAGAGAACGGTTCGTATTGTTTTTGGACAAAACTAGCTGAAGGGAAGGGGTTGAAATGGGGGGTTAATTGGTAAAAAATAGTGATGATGATAGGTAAATGACCGTGTAATATGTCCTTTTCGGGATCTTTGGGTATATAGATTTTAATAATAAACCCTCTTTGATACTTCTGTCCAAAGTAAGCGATTAGGGTGAAAAGAAAAGGGTATATGCATATTGAGATGTTGAAAAAAGCGAGTAATATGTCGTTTTATGGTTTCCCGGAGATTATAATAGCCTAAAAAAATCCGATAGAACCAATAGAAAATTAAACATTTTGTCACATTTTTAGTTAAGTTTTGTTAAATAAATGAATTTCTAATTTTTCGAATGGTTTATTCTTTTCTCTACCTTCCTAGGAACTGATATACGAGCAATATATTAATATACTGTGAGCTAATATGCCTCGATAATGTATTGGTGCAAATTATTTTTACCTAAACAAATAATAACTCGATACATGCTTTGATGCGGATTGTCTATGAACTCTTTCATAAAGCTACAGCAAACAATAAGCGTAGTTGGATATTCTATCGCATCTATATTATGTTAATTTGTGGTTCTGGGCCAGTTTGCAAAATCATGGCCGATCGCGCAGGACACGCCTTAACAGTCAGCTGTTCTTGCATTTGTGTAAAAGCACAGCTGCCGTAGCTTCGTTCTATGTGTGCTTTTTGTATAGACAACTAAAATGTGTTTCCTCGTTGTTTTATCAATTTTATTTTGAGTTATTTAGTATCAGGTGATAAATAGTGACGAAGAGAATACGTTGCATACGTTTATTCCGAACTGTATAATAGTAAAATTCGTAATTACTATATTAGACTCCCTATGTTAAATACATACTACCATAAAAGCACGCAAACTATAGAAAATCTGATCCCGTATACCGAAAACTCGCCAAAGTGTCAAAATATATCTGCTTATATTATACTGAAAAATGCATCTATCCTAAACCCAATTACATGCAAGCATTTCGCTGCTCTAACTGATTCAAAAATGGTATTCGAATAGCACTTGTGTCAAACGAATATCAGCATTTACCATATATTGAAAATAACAAACTATTAAAAGATATTTTGCAAAATTGGGGTAAATATTACACGTCAAATTATAAATACATTCCTAAAAAAAATCAAATGTTAATCTACTAACTTCGAAAATAGACAAAGAATCGTTTTTGAGGCCTTAAAATTAAATCAAAACTATATAACTCATTTAGTTCGGGCAGCGGCTTTGCCCGCGCTCTACTCTGATTTTGCCGATACTTTTACGACTTTTTAATTGATAGAACTTTCAAAAAATGGGTAATTTTTTAATTACATTTTACCCAATTTCTTGACCTAAGACAAACAAAATGTAAATTTATGCCTTGTAGTAAAAAATATGAAAATTTCGATCTTCCCATTCGTTTTATTTACCATAAGTAGTACCGATACTCTCCTACGAATAAAGTCCAACCTGTGCATGCAAAAGTTCAAAAAGTTTCTCAAAAATCAGCCTTATCACCGATCGGCCTGAATGTAACACCAATCTCTAGAGAAAACATAGGCGTTTATTCGGTGTATGTACTAAGTTCGCCTATGATAAACCGTTTAGATGCTACAGGGCCATCCTGTATAAATCAAAGCGTATTTCTCTCGACCTATACGACCTACCATATGCCTGAAATATGCGGAAAATGAATGCACAAAATTGCTGTAGATAGAGGCTTGTCAAAAGTTCAACGCGACCATTATATTTAAAAAAAATCTGATTTACTGTGTGTAACTTTCATGTTACGTCCAACGCCACCTCATTCAGATCCATTTAACTCTATCTATATATTTAAAACACTAAGCCAGATTTTTCAGCAAGTTCGTAGGAGAGTTGTATTGCACCAATTTGCATGATTTTTTTGAAATGATTGTCTGGTTACCGAGACCTTTCAACACTATTTTTTGTATTGTTTTTATAAAACCAATATGTTTCTTTTCTGGACGATGTGGTATATTCTTATAATTCCACTGGAAATTCATCGCGCCATCTAACTACGTATATTTTTAGAAAAATAGTATGTGTGGGTATAGTATGACTTAAAAATATGTAGTAGACCGAACATAATTTTTCTAATGAAACACCCTGTATGTTATACTTTTATGACCATTTTTTCTTACTGGCTTTAAATATACTAAAACTGATACCTTTATCTTCAAAGATTCTTGAAAATGTATTTTCATTGACTCCACTATTAAGTACAACGTTCTTCGTCTCTCTCTTAAACATAGCTTCTTATGGCAGAATTTTGTCAAATTTCTTGAGTATATTTATAATTAGCAAGTAGACGCCCACTTAATGCACATAAAAGACACAAATACAAATAAATATAAGTTGAGATTGCTACATCATTTTGAGACATCCTGTGTAAATAAATACTAATTTAAATCAGTTTCCCTTTATAACATTCTATTTAAAAGTGACATATATGTGTAAAAATCCTACATAAAAAGAGAAATATTTTTTTAAATATTCGCAAGAAGATGCGTATGTCCTGTATACGTAATTCAATGGATCCATACTCTAGGAATATAATGCAAAGTTGGGATCCATTTAGAGGATGTTTTATTTAACGTTGGATGGATCGTCTATACGGAGTATTATCTGTCTTTGGTAATATAAAAACAAATACGACTTTTACTAATTCTGACCAATATCCTTAACTATTTGTGCTATTCCAATGACAACTTTTATTTTTGTATAATTGGTTATTGAAACGGTATATATAGGGTATTGGGTATCCGCAAATTTTATTCCAATATTTGTAAGCTCTATTCTACACATAAAAATATTTTTAAAAGTTCCTATGGACAGTCTGGAAATGATCGTTTTCAAGAGACAGTTACAATTTTAAATATTTTTTTAAATTTTTTGATGTGCCTCGTACATTTCTAGAGGTATTTAGTAACATGTGGTAAAGCATGGACAGTTTTGATAGTTTTAATATCAGACTTAATTGTCGAAATTACAAGCCAAAAATCATATCCAGGTTGTTTTTAAACATATTTTTCTAAATTACTTAAAGACGATGCAAGGTTTTAAAAATTTCACGGGTCATAAATTTTCCAAAATAAAGGAGGAAATCCGTTGAAACTATGTGTATTATGAACAAATTATGACATAATTACATTTTATCGTGAGCCAGATTTAATTCAAATATCTCTGAAATGTGCGAGGTACATAAAAAAACTAATAAATATTTAAAAATTAAACACCCTGTATCTTAAAATCGAAACGTTTCTGAACTCATGTTCATAGGAACTTTTTTTTTATCATTTTTCATTACATAAAATATTTGATAAAGTCAGTGTAAGCCTGTTTGTAGAAATTCATATTTCTTGGCCCCCAAAAGATCTAATTTGACATACTGGTCAATAGCGTACCCCGAATATTAAAGCGGTCAGTAAATTGCCTCATCTCGGACGCCATCACCAAAAAAATATTGTTAGAAAAAAATAGCACCACAGATATTTGGGAAATACATATAAAAATCTACAAAATAATTCTATCAAACTTGGCACAACAATCCAGCTGGAAAACATTTAAAACTCTACTAATAAGTGAAAGTGCATATTTTTATTTTTATTAAGCCACTTAATTTTGTTTTACGGTAATTATTTTTCTTCATATACACCTTTAAAATTTTTCAGCATACCATTGGGTAAATGTTTCCAATCATATTCTTCCATCTACGGCCGTGCATGGGGGACACGACATTGATGGGACCCAGATATACGTAGGAAGAGCATTTCATGAAGGAGACTGGATACCTGCGAAAATCATTCCAGAAAAAAGTGTCTGTTATATTTCCTATGATGGTGTCGAATACCTTAAGGATGAATATCAGGTATACATAGATAAATATATTCGATGGCTAAATACACCCTTGAAATGAAAGTTTTCCAAAACTAAAAAAAGATTATCACCATCAATCTTGCTGAATAATTCACATAAGAGGTTTTTTAAACCTTTGTGGTTTAATGGTGTGTGGTGTAGTGATTTATTCAGTATTCGACCAAATCAAATTTTTACTTTTAAAAAATATATAATAACAAGCTTTTATTCAGCATGAAGTTGCCTGAACTATGATATTTTTTTGAAATTCTGACGTTTCTTTAAGATGTCGAGTGAATAAAATATTTTGCACGTTAGATGGATGTATATTTTAGTATATTGAATAGACGCATGTTATCTTCAATTGTCAACAGCAATCATTTTCGTGGGAATTAGATTCACCATAAGGTGTGTTTTTACATGCCAGGTTTCAGTAAGAAAGCAGTACTTTGGATACCTTTCTCGAGATAATTTGGCGAATAAAAAATAACATTTAGGTACTTTACAATACAGAGTAAACATGTTTTATTGTAAATTTAAATGACCGTGTACACGTGCGAAAGAAATGAAACAAAAAGGTCTGTACAATGGCCAAAAAGCCGAAAAAAAAAAGAAAAAGGTTGAACCAAACGATATACTTACTCGTCAGTGAATACGGAGAGAGAAACATAGTTCTAAAATCAATGCACTTAAAAGCTTTTTACATGTAACAAAGACACAACGTTGTCTTTTTGTTGACGAACACCAAGTTACATTTTAATTTTTCTTATTGCTTAAAAAGTAGCCATATTTTGCATAGGCAAGATGAAACAGAGAAATGGGTGAATTTCTGTAACAAAAGGTCTTTTGTTAAATACATTTATCAAATCAAATCAAAAATATAGGACTTAAAGTTAGGTGAAAAATCAGAGGTGTCCCTTTTATTGGAACTAAATGTGTAATAGTTAGCTAAGATATTCAGAAAATATCAAAAACGTTCCAAGCCAATACTTTAATACCTTAAAATTATTTTCGTAATAGTCTCCAATAAAAAAAATTCTCTTTCCTTTAACACCCAGAAGCATACAATATGTACAAAGTAACGCAATCTCCGGTGCAATATGCAAGGCACAAACAATCGAGCTTTCAGAAATTAGAAACTTTTTAAATACAAGCATTTGGAATATTGAAATGGCCAGACGCTGTCAAGCAAGAGGTCACA
Source organism: Kuschelorhynchus macadamiae (assembly GCA_030620095.1). Classification (NCBI taxonomy): domain Eukaryota; kingdom Metazoa; phylum Arthropoda; class Insecta; order Coleoptera; family Curculionidae; genus Kuschelorhynchus; species Kuschelorhynchus macadamiae. The sequence continues at coordinate 988,075 of JAUTXW010005279.1, forward strand.
GGAAATCATCGAACAGAACATAGATGTGAAGAGAAAAAAAAATTAGTACTAAGAAAAAAAAACTAAATTTACCTATAGAAGCAAACCCAATGAATAATTCTAGTTTCTAATTTTTCAGCGCGAATATCTTTTATTTATCTATAAATTACACATATAATAAATTTCCCTGTCTGATCATGAATGTTCAGTTCATTATTTTACTTCGAACTCTAGAACTGCTGCCCTAAAATCCATACATGTCGTAACATGCAGTTATATGCTTTACTTTTTAAGCATATTCAATGTTTATGAAATGTTTACTATGCTATAGGATATAACCTTGTCTATATGGAAGTGAGTCTTAATTACCAAATCGAAGAAATTATACCTAAAATTAATCAAGTAAGCAGATAAGATGCAGTCATAAAATAATCAAACCAATTCCGGGAACCATTTTATTACTCCCATAAACGTTATCACCAAGCAACAAAATGATCATATTTGCGCAATCGCATAATTTATCAGTTCAGTAATATCGCTGCAAACATTTTCATTACCTTACACTGCTAATTAAAAAAAAAATTAATGGCTCGTAACTATAACTATATGTTAAGCAAATAACCGTCTCACTCTACTAAAGTTTGCGGCACGAATCTGGGGCCATGGAAAAATGCGAATAACTATGGAAATGCTGCAATATCGGTAATTTGCTAAAACTGTGCATATCTATAGGAACTGGCTGTTTTTGACAAATGTCCCCTTTCGTCGTGATAAAAAATCCATTTGGCGCACTTTACGGGCTAGTAACTGAAATGTAAAGTCTTTGGAACTAAATTTTTTGAGTGTCCTAGTATTGTGTGTATAAATACTCAAATACTAACTATTTTCCGTCCCTATTATTTTGGAAAGTATCTATAAATAGAATAACTATGTTATTGGGATAGTTTTAGATTTACAATAACTCAAGACCTAAAATATTTTCGTCTTTGACCAATGATCTGAGTATGTTTCATTGTACATATGCAACCCTCAAGCATCGGTAGGTAGACTATTATCTCATTCCAGTTCTGTTTTGTTACAATTTGTGGCGAAAAGTTGTAATTTGATTTGAGAAAAATCAAATGATAGTGAAAAATAAATTGTGTTTTCATTAATATATATATATATATATATATATATATATATATATATATATACACTTGAAAAATATATATATATATATATATACACATATCATTTGTGAATCATTTTTTTTTAATAGGTCACTCTGTCAAAATTTAACATAGGCAATAGTTTTTGCTTTACTAAGGATGAAAAATGGCTTATTCGAAAATAATCACGTGACTTGCGTTACCTGTCAAAATTGACATTTCTTTAAAAAAATTGCAGAAAACAGGCTTATTTGTAAAATATGAAAAAGTTCTATAAAGAAAAGTTGTTTATTTTTTAATTTTACATACGCATACCATTAACCATCAAAAATATTTAATGTAGTTAATATAGACCTAAAATTCCCAAAATCATAACTTTTCATCAAACTTAACATACGTTTGAGAAGCGATTTTAATTTTTTTCGAAAAAAGACAGTGTTTATGCAGTATTTGGGTATAAGAAATTAACATTATGATGAGGTTACTAACAGATTTTTTTTCAGTTAGGCAATTATTATTTTTTTAGAAGTTTCAAAAAACAGGAAAAAGTTAAGAAAATAAATATTGGAATTTTTGACCAAAATTTGGATATGTAAAATCAAAAAATAAACAACTTTTCTTAATACAACGTTTTCATATTTTAGCAAATAATCCCCCTTTTTTTCGATTTACCATAATAAAGTGGTGGGGCATGGTCAAACTTTTTTTCTTTCAAACGTTTATATCTCTGTTTTGGATGAACCGAATACATTGAACTTTTTTTGATCTTCACGTAGACCTATTAACTGTACGGTAATGATTCTATTAGTGATGAGTAGATGACGTTTTTTTCCTAATTCTTAAAATAATACGGATTTTCTCCATAAAATCAAATGGTATGATATGACTTTTTTGTCATAGTTTATATTAAGGTTATAAAAGGTGTCGAATAGTCAAATAAAAAATCCAGGTCCGTATTTAAATTAAAAAAGTTAATGATGGTCGCTCGAATCCGAAACTCAGATTGAAAAACTAACCCCACCAGTTTGTTGAAGAGAAAAAGTGACAATGATGAAGTGAAAATTATTTTCATCTGTAATTTCAACTAAGCCTAAAATTATAGAAAAACCAAAAGTTATTTTTTGTTTTTTTTTTCAGTTTTTCTAAAATTATAGGCTTAGTTGAAATGACAAATGAAAATAATTTTCACTTTATTATTGTCACTTTTTCTCCTCTACAAATTGGTGATGTTAGTTTTTCAATCCGACGTTTCGGATTCGGGCGACCATCAAGAACTTTTTTAATTAAAATTTTTTTTTCATTATTCGATACTTTTTATTTCACTATTCGATACCTTTTATAACTTTAAATTAAATTATGACAAAAAAGTCATATCATACCATTTGATTTTTTTGAGAAAATCCGTATTATTTGAAGTATTACGAAAAAACGCAATCTAGTGACCACTAATAGAATCATTACCGTACAGTTAATAGCTCTACGTGAAGACCAAAAAAGGCTTTCATCCAAAACAGAAATATAAACGTTTGAACGAAAAAAAGTTGGACCTTCCCCCACTACTTTATTATTGATAATAGAAAAAAAAAAAGGTAAATAGCAAAAAGTTGCATAATTGTTTGAAGAATACAATGCTTATATTTTCAACAAACCTTAGTCCTTAATTAGGAAAATCCAAGAGAAAATCGGCATTTCCATTTTTAAGTTGCTGTTACGTCCCCTAGCGGCCATTTTTCGAACTTGAAAATAATTTCCAGTTATAGTTATTTCTATAAGAACTATAATATAGTAGAAAAAAGAATGTACCCCTACCTACAAATAAGTACATATATATATATATATGTATAATAGCAGAAATATATAATTTCTGCAGGTGCAAAACGGCCTAAAAGAAGAATTGCTTTCGATTATGTCACAGGGTACCCTCCTACGATCATGATTTCTGGGCCTTTACCCTCATCAGGCAGGCTTGTACCCAGGGAGATCTGAAATAACAGATTGCTCGATATGACAAAATCGAAAACGAAACGTCTATCATACTGAAACAGTACTACAAGTTAAATGTAACAGTTTGCACCACCTATCGGGGCTCCGGTGATTTCCGGCTGCAAACCTGTAGGTAATTTAAAAAGCATGCACTAGCACCATCATGCGGAGAGTAGATACTAAAAATCGATAAAAATGCGCTCTCACACATCTTTATCAAAAGTTCTTGGCCCGAAAAGATATATGTATAATAGCAGAAATATATATAATATATTTTCCGGCCAAGAACTTTTGATAAAGATGTGTGAGAGCGCATTTTTATCGATTTTTAATATCTATATATATATATATATATATATATATATATATATATATATACAGGGTGTTCCTTAATGACATGCTAATATTTAAGGGGGTGATTCTTGGACCCATTTTAAGAAAAAATCTTCATATGAACTGATGTCCTAAATGTCTTAACTTTTGAGATACAGGGTGCTAAAGTTTTCAGAAAAAAAATTATTTTTTTTCATAACTGTGATACTACTGTAGATATCTTTATGAAATTTGGTACACGTGTTCTATGCATCAAGATGCATTTTCTAATGTACAAGCAATTTTATTCTTTTTACCAGTGGCGTCCGTACGCGTTTTGCTTAGAATATTTTTGGAGAAAAAAATGGTACGCCACTGCTTTATCTTAAAATAAAAATTATTTTTGGAATTCTCATTCATTTCTGAGCAAATTCGATCTCTTGATATAGTTTTCGCTTAAAAAAATAAAAATCGTTTTATCGTTAAAAATCTGATAGGGTGACTGTTGTGTGGAAATCGCTTATTTATCGGGTGAAAGAAAATTATGACATCGAATGTGTTCATAAACGAAAAAGTTTTCTCGTCTGATGGTCCGTTCTTGATTAAATAATTGAGTTAAAATTGCTTCATAATATCTCAATACCAACTAATAATAACTTTTAAACCCATAAATCTAGTAGTCCTGGAATAAATTACGTTTTGACAAACGTCGATGTCAAATGACTAAAGTAAGCTGTTGGTGTTCAAAACCATCTCAGTGTGTCATCTCTTTGGTTTTTAGTGTTTCATTGAAGTTATTGAAGTTATTTTCGCCGTTTTTTCGAATAATATCATTAAATATGGTAAATTATACGAATGCGGAAATGGCGGCAATGCATTACGCATATGGCCTCGCAGATGGTAATGCAACAGAAGCCAGACGCATTTATCAGGAAAGATATCCTAATCGTGCCTTGCCAGATAGCCGAACCTTTTCGAATATTCATCGCCGACTTAGCGAAACAGGTAGTTTCAATAAAGGTACTTCGGAAGGCAGACCTCGAACTGTCAGAACACCTGAAGTTGAGGAAGCGGTGCTGCAAGAAATCGACGAACATCCTGAGACGAGTACGAGGAAGATCGCTAGAGCTTTGAATATTTGTCTCCAAATTGTTTGGCGTATTTTAGTTGACTTTTTGTTATATCCATATCATATTCTAAGAGTACAGGCATTACTCCCCAGGGATTTCCCACAGCGTGTGAACTTCTCTCAGTGGTATCTTCAGAGTATTACACTAAATCCGCAGTGAAACCCATTTTACAACAATTTTCGCTTAATGTTTGAGTCACAAATTTTGTTCACAGACGAAGCAACTTTTTCTAGGAATGCTATTCAAAATTTCCATAACAATCATGTGTGGGCGGAAGAAAACCCGCATGCCATAACCGAAACCCATTTTCAAGAACAATTTTCGCTTAATGTTTGGGCAGGAATTATTAGTAATCATCTCATAGGCCCATTTTTCCTACCAGGACGTCTTGATGGACGGTCTTATTTGCATTTTCTCGAAGAAGAACTACCTGGGTTGCTTGAAGATGTACCAGTTGCGTTAAGGCATCGCATATGGTACATGCACGATGGAGCACCGGCTCATTTCAGCGTAATTGTCCGAAATCATTTAGATACAGTTTATCCTGATCGTTGGATAGGTCGCGGAGGACCTCAGCAATAGCCAGCAAGATCCCCCGATCTCAATAGTTTGGATTTCTTTTTATGGGGGCACCTTAAAACTCTAGTGTACAAAACTCCCGTTAACACTGTAGAAGATTTATAGTTGCCTCGTGTGAAACTATACGGAATACGCCGGGAATATTTGAACGAGTGCGCAATTCCATGCGTAGACGGGCACCATATTAAGTGAATGGCCACTTCCAACAATTTTTATAATTAATGTTAGTATTGTTAATAATTAATAAAATTAAGCCGTTTCTGTAAACTTTGTTTTCTGCAAGCTGAAATCCCCGCTGTAATTTATTGGCACATGAAAGTTTTTTAAAAATTGTTTCCTAAAGTAATCAATCCTAAAGTAAAGTAAATCAATTACTTATTTCTAAATTAATTAATATTTATTATTAAATGAACTGAATAGCACGAAAAAAGAAAAAAAACGCTTTCCACACAACAGTCACCACATCAGATTTTTAACGATTTGACCCTGAAGTAAAACGATTTTTATTTTTTTAAGCGAAAACTATGCGTCGGCCGAAAGAAAATCAAGAGATCGACTTTGCTCAGAAATGAATGATATCCAAAAATAATTTTTATTTTAAGATAAAGCAGTGGCGTACCATTTTTTTCTCCAAAAATATTCTAAGCAAAACGCGTACGGACGCCACTGGTAAAAAGAATAAAATTGCTTGTACATTAGAAAATGCATCTTGATGCATATAGAACACGTGTACCAAATTTCATAAAGATATCTACAGTAGTATCACAGTTATTAAAAAAAATAATTTTTTTTCTGAAAACTTTAGCACCCTGTATCTCAAAAGTTAAGACGTTTAGGACATAAGTTCATATGAAGATTTTTTCTTAAAATGGGTCCAAGAATCACCCCCTTAAATATTAGCATGTCATTAAGGAATATATGTATATATATATATATATATATATATATATATATATAATATATATATATATATATATATATATATATATATATATATGGGTCATATATATATATATATATATATATATATATATATATATATATATATATATATATATATATATATATATATATATATATATATATATATATATATATATATATATATATATATATATATATATGTATTAGCCAATCCCCCGCAGTAATATATACGTTTACATAATTACATTAAATAATTTTGTAAGTACACAAGTGGCCTGGAATAAGAAATCTCGTTATCTTAAAACTGGGTCTACACACGGCACGTTTGCGTGAAGGAACTCATGTTTTAAGATAAAATAAGATACATAGAAAATTACAGTAAATTAATAAACGTAAAGTAAAATCAAGTAATAAAACTCTTCAGTTATAAAGAGGGCGGACAAGGCCAAAAAGCCTAAAAGAAAAGGAAAATGTTAAATCAAACGAAATACTTTCTCGACAATGAACTGGCAGAAAGATTCTAAAATAAATTCACTTAAAAACTTTTTACATGTAACAAAGACAAAACACAAGTTGACGAGTACCATATTATATACACATATTAAAATTTTTTATTTATTGCTTAAAAAGCTGCCGTAGTTGGGGGCTACTCTTTAAATAAAGCAAAAAGAAAATTGACAGTCTACGGGGTGCCAAATTTACATGGAATTAAAGCAACTAAAACTGTTCAAAAAAAATATATGATAATAGAACGAAAGTCTGGTAAAATAGGTCAATATTTAAAAAAAAATATAGGACTTTAAAGTTGGGTGAAAAATCAGGAGTGTTCCTTTTAGAACTGAATGTGTATCATCGAGCAGCACATAGATGTGGAGTGAAGAAAAAATCTTTCTAGGGACTGCCATGTTAGAAAAACTGGGTCTACACACGGAACACTTGTGTGTTAGAACTCGTGTTTTACGATAAAATAAGAATACGTAGAAAATTACAATTAATTGATAAAATTGAAAACTTAAAGGGCTGTGTACACGTGCAAAAATAATTAAACAAAAAGGTCTGTCTGTAGAACGTGTATATCATCCAAATCCAAAATTATAGCAGAGTGCTTTCGACCAACTAGTCATCATCAATGCTACCTACAAATAAGTACATCGAGTAATAAAACCCTTTAATTATAAAGATGGAGGTCAAAAATCCGAAAAGAAACGAAAAATCTGAATCAAACGATATACTTCAGTGAACATTCAGAAAGATACACACATGGTTCTCAAAATCAATGTACTTTAAAACTTTTTACATGTAACAAAGACAAAACAAAAGTTGACGAACAACAAATTACATTTTAAAAATTTGTATTTATTGCTTAAAAAGCAGCCATAGTTTATGTAGGCATGATGAAACAAATAAATAGGAGAATCTATTTAAATAAAGCAAAAAGAAAATTGACAGTCGACGTGGTTACCAAATTTATATGGAATTAAAGCAACTAAAACTGTTCAAAAATACATATGATAATGAAAAGAAAGTTTGGTAAAATAGGTCAATATTTAAGAAAATATAGGACTTTAAAGTTAGGTGAAAAATCCGGAGTGTCTCTTTTATTGGAACTGAAGGTCTAATAGTTAGCCAAGATATTCAGAAAATATCAAAAACGTTACAAGCCAATAGTTTAATACCTTAAATTATTTATATAATAGTTTCTAATAAAAAATTCTCTTTTCTTTTACACCCAGTATCATACAATACGTACACAGGAAATCATCGAACAGAACATAGATGTCGAGAGAAGAAAAAAATCTTTGTAAGGATGCTAAAACAAAAAAAACTTTACCCGCCGTTGACACGAGTTTCTGTGGTTTTCCTCACAACAGTCAACTAGTTGAAAGATGAAAATAATTAGTACCAAGAAAAAAAATAGATTTAACTACAGAAGCAAACCTAATTAATGAATTCTACTTTCTAATTTTTCACCGCGAACATCTTTTATTTATTTGTATATTAAACATATAATAAATTCCCTTGTCTGATCATGAGTGTTCAGTAGTTCAGTTCAGTTCATTATTTTACTTCGCACTCTAGAATTGCTGCCCTTAAATCCATACATGTTGTAACATGCAGTTATATGATTTACTTTATAACCATATTCAACGTTTATGAAATGTTTGCTATAATATGATGATATTGAAATCCTTATGTGTAATAAACGAATTATTAAAATTTGACAAATTATCTCAATAAGTATACAGAAAATAGAAATTTAAATCTAGAATAAATTGTAAACTTGAGAAAAGAGAAAAACAACCAACAGGAATTGATTACAAATCTGATTGAAAACCCCGGTGTGACGTCATAGCGAGAGAAAGACACTGTTCAAAGACAAGCCATTAAAGAATAACTTGGCAACCTTGGTTGAAGAGGCCTGTTAAGTAATAATAAGTAAATAGATTGGAAATAAAACCGAGAAAAATAAATCAATAAAAGTAGCTTTCTAACAATTGACGTGTAATTACAAAAACAAATACATTGTTACTAACACTAACATAATTTTTAAGTGAAATTTAAACAAAATTAAAACTAACAATTTAATATGTGTCTATATAAAATTAGTCAATCAAATATTTTGAAAGAATGTTGGTTAGCAACTTGTGATCAAAAGGTTTTAAAATTACTAACAAATATGTGATATGTGAAGTTAACTGACCATCCATACCTGTGGTCAATAAGAGATTCTCCAATTTTTTTCTTGTCGGTTTTTTGGCGCTGTCCATCATCTTTATAACTGAAGGGTTTAGTTAATCGAAAGCGCTCTGCTATAATTTTGGATTTGGGTAATATATACGTTATACAGATTTGATTTGATAAATTAATAAAAGAAAATCTACTTTACACCACAGAAAAAGCTTGTCTTTTGTAGATATAACATAACTACAAAAGACACCCATTGAATCACTGTTACACTTTTCGTCAACGTTGGTTTGGTCTAGGCGGTAGTCATGGGCCGTCCGGGTCCGGTAATGAATTCGGTCCATCCGAATCCAGTCCGATCGTGGACCCTTCCAATTGATTCGTTTACGGATCCATTTAGTTCCGATGCCTAATTTACGTGAATTGGCTGCTACCCTGTATAATAATTTGAAACAAACTTCGATTATAGACATTTATTGAGAAATAAATTCAAAATACCTCAAAATTGTTATTATTATATATAATTTTTCTGGTACTAGTTTTATCCTAGTCTACAGGTGCAGAATTTATTCAACGTAAGATGTAAGTAACTAACCTATATATATATATATATATATATATATATATATATATATATATATATATATATATATATATATATATATATGGCGTTTTGGGTTCAAACAAATTATCGAAGCAAAATATTTTATCATCACTTACAGTGATGGAAATATTAAGATGGCAGTGGGATCAAATATGATATTTTATATAAAAAAAAAAATATATATATATATATATATATATATATATATATATATATGTGTGAAAAACATTTTACATGTTGTGTTTATGTTCAACAATATGGCTTTAAATAAAGAGATTCGAAACAAACTAACGGACCACTATGGTGCATTTTCGAATTTATAATTTATTTATTTTATAATTTTGTTTTCGCACACATGCAAAAGATCTGTTTGAGATGTGTAGTTATAGTTATCTTTCATGTTTTATTAGGTATTAAGTAACCTATATAATATCATAAGATATTTACTTAAGTATATTATCCAGTTTTGTTATAACATTTTATTTATTAAGAATTACATGGGATAACCCAATACATCACAAAATTCACGTATAATAACTATTAAAAATAGAATAAATGATCACAATTATGTTAGAATTAAGTACATACATCTGTATGTGCTTTTAATTAAATACATTTTTACTTCTAAGTTCTAAGTAGGTACGTCTGGTATTGCATAAAAAAAATAAATATTTACATATAAATACGTTATTTATCAAATTATGATACCTCAGCCAATTCAGAATTTGTATGCAATAGCTTATAAAGTAATGACACTTATAAGAGTTTCGAGGTTTAATTAAATATAAATGAACTTTATGTAATGCAAAATTACTTTCTTGAAAACATAATTGATGAATAAATAGTTCGTAATTATTTTTGTTGTGCCACTCTATATTCTTGCATCCTGCAATTTATATGTTGATGTCAGCATGCTCTACACTATCATCCGTCACTGACACCCCGGAGTGTATTACCAACAGGGACATATACAGGAAGGCATGGGGGGGCCGTGGCCCCCACAAGTCCCCCCATTAGCCTGTCTAAATAAATTATACGGTACGCTCATACAACCACAATATTTTTAACGAAATAAAATACTCAAACCACATTGACACAAAATATCTCTACTAGTAAGAATCCCAAATATATGCTGACTCTTACTTAATTAAAACAAAGAAAATATAAACAGTAATAATCACTGTAACAATCCTGGTCTCTAGTGCTTCATGTGAGCGAACTTTCTCATTTTTGAGAAATAGAACTGGAAATGACAGACTATCAAACTTGGCTATTTTATCAGTTGAGAAGTCATTGGTAAAAAACATAGATCTTTAAAGAGTAATAGATATTTTTGCAGAAAATAAGAGAAGAATAAATTTAATTTTATGAATTGTTTTTTTTTGTATTTTTTAGTTAACGGTTTATAATATTCATGTTTATTTTTTATTAGTTTTAGTAATTCTTCCACAACTTTACATTAAATAAAACTAAAAAAACATGTTTCTTCAGATGTGTTTAATTAAGTTACTTTTGTATAAAATTTGCTATTTCATTCAAAAACCTAAAATAAATGTAGAAAATTCGTTTTAAATTTTTTACTGCCACATATTATTTGTTACAGGATCCATTACTAATGTAAAAAAATTCTTTAGTAGGAAAGTATGCTACTTTGATACCCTAATGACAGGCCCTGTATATAGGCCCTCCCAAAATGAATTTTCTGTCTACGTCCCTGATTACCAAATGTACCATAAAACTTCTTCTGTTTTTATTAATAGTTTAAAATATGTTCTGAATAACTTAAGTAGAAAAATAAAATCGATATTGGAATTATAGGTCTTATGTGAACAGATATTCGACTGGATACCAGCCTCTGGAGGTCATATTCCACCAGGTGCAGTAGAAGGAGGAAAAACAGCCGAAGGCGAAACTCTATATGTTGGAAGAGTGCATCACGCAAATTCTCTTACAGTTGGGAAAGTAAGTACTAAATATTTTAAAACTGATTTTTTACAAGAGTTAGTTCTTTACTGTACAGGGTGCGCTAAATTTGACGGTAGCTTAGCCTACAAGTAAAAGTTAATTTCACTTGGCGTTTTAGGTTCAAACAAATTATCGAAGCAAAATATTTTATCATCACTTACAGTGATGGAAATTTTAAAATGGCAGTGGGATCAAATATGATATTTTATATAAATATTTAATAATTTCGATTCATAATCTACCTCATTTCTAGCCATGTTGAAATACGATTTAATGATTAGTAATTAGATTGGTGGTCACTAAAGTTTTAGTTTTGCGTAAACACTTTGACCTATCTGAACAATATACTTGCCTATTCTATATAAAAACACCGAACATTAACAAGCCATAAAAATCAAAAACTTGGAATACCATTGACCATTAAAAGAAGAAAAAGTGGAGAAGAGTGAAAATTTTGGCGATCTTATAAGTAATTAATATTGATCCATCGAGTTTATATTGAGTGCCTTGGTTAACATTTGTGCCATAGAATGTTTATATATTTTTTTAATGTTGCTATTTTCATCTAAGATCTTCCTTGCTGCCTAGAAACATCACAAGTGAAATAATTCTCCTGAGATTCAAATAAAGCCCCCTGGAGATGGTTCAAAAATTCTCAGTTCTGGCTATTTATATAATTTTTTGTTCTGAGGTGTGCCAGCTTGCATCGGAAAGAGTATGAACTAAAATCCTTAAATGATCAGATCCGTGAATTACAGAATGACCTCGAGAATCTATTTATTAAACAAGTAAACACTTCTGAAGGACTTTAAGATGTTGTAGTTCGGAAGAGGGGTAATGAAGTTCGCTTGGAAACATGTAAGCTTGAACCTGAAAATCTAAATAAGAGCGTAGCTAATCTTAGCAAAAGAAATCAAATTCTAGGACTACAATTCAACGATTCGCAGGCTTAAATGGAGAAGTGTAAATTAGACTTGGAAAAAAACATTATTTTCCTCAAAAATAGTACAGTAGGAATGCTTGGGGAAGACAATATGATCTACAGTCCAGTAGAATTAATCAAAAAATCTGGAAAACCCGGCAAAAAATTGGTAGAGGTGCTCTATGAAATGTACTGAACAATATATCAAAAGTGCCCTAACCTCATATATGCGCCTCATGGTTTTTTCGATGCTGTTTTCCTAGAAGCTATTTAACGGGCTCAGTAGTTAAGTTTCGCGTTCCTCACGCCTAACGGTGGAACGACCCCATGTAACGTTTGGACATCTGAAAAAAAATAAAAGCGTGGTAATGTTTTGGTAGTTTCTTATTGTACGATAGTTGCACTTTAACAATTTGCATGGTTCTTTAAAAATAATTACTTACCAACTTAATAACACTCTCGCAAACTTGCGTGTTCATTTCGTGTTTCGGGGTCTACTTAGTGAAAGAAATATTTTAAGTATATCTTTTAAATTTCTGGGGTATATTTGAACCTTTTCCTTAGTTTTTTAGTTTAATTATTTCGCCATAGGTGTCGCTGGCTATACTGACATTTTTTACTAATTTTTAAAGAGATAAAAATAAATTTAGACTTAACTTAAAATTTAGAAAGTGTTAAAGCAACTTTAGACTACATTTCGTGGAAGAACATGTCTACTTTGTATAACTGTTTTCAAAGTTTGCTAGAAAATGCCCAAATTAAAAAAAAACAGCTATCTGAAATTGCCCATATATTTTAAATGCAACTTTTTATTATCTAGCGATACGGGATACATATGAAGGTAAATAAACTAAACATAACTTATAATCTTGAATTTAGCTCTGAGAGCCCCTATAATGTTATAAATGCAAATTTAAAAATTTAATTCGAATAGTAAATATAAGTATATGAGCAGGGTGGTTCGAACTCGAGCCTCATCATTGGTATTTTGGAAACCGTAAAAGATACAGTAAGTCGGTCAAATTATGGTAGTTATGTAACAACTGGTACATAATTATATTAATTAAACAAAAATAACCAAAATTATGAACACAAAAGTCAATGCCCATCGGCTGCCATACGCTCGTTCCACTGTGCACCGCTGTCGTTTGTTACCCCTGCTGCCAAGAAAAAAACTATCTATTCCTCTAACGGTAAGCAATAATTGGTCAAAATTGCAGTGATTTAGAAATTACTATAAGAAAGTTACCTCAAATTTACCGATTTTTAGACGAAAATTCGATCTCGTGCCGCCGCTGTCGTTTGTTATCCCCGCTACAAAAAGATCATATAATTGTCTAATATTAAGCAATAATTGATGAAAATTGCACTAATTTAGAACCTATTATAAGAAAGTTAACTCAGTTTTAGCAACTTTTTTGACGATAATTCAGTTTCGTGCCACCGCGGTTGTTTGTCTCTCCTACTTCAAAAAAAAATTGTATATTTGTCTTTGAATTTTCATTAAGTGGTTAATAATTTCAGCTAATTTAAAGCTATTATAAGGAAGCTAACTCAATTTTAATATTTTTTTTTTATAAAGAGAATTCGATGTCGTGCCGCCGCTGTCGTTTGTCACCCCTGCACCAAAAAGACCATCTATTTGTCTAATATTAAGCAATAATTGGTCAAAATTGTAGTCATTTAGACACTACTATAAGAAAGTTAACTCAATTTTAGCATTTTTTTTTGACGAAAGTTCATTCTCGTGCCGCTGCTGTTGTTGGTCATCCCTTCTACAAAAAAACAGTATATTTATATATTTTCTTTAAGTGGGTACAATTTCAACTAACTTAATGCTACTATAAGCTAACTCTATTTTAACTTTTTTTTAAAGGAAATTTCGACCTCCTCCCGTCGCAGTCATTGTCACCCCTTTTGTAAAAAGATCTATATTGTATTACATTTTAGTCGATTTTAAAGGTATTTTTTCCCGTGTATGATTTATAAAATATGTCATAAACTTAATTTCACGGGTCCACTGTAAATTATTATTATCTATTAATTGTCTATTGTAATTAACGGCCAAACGGATTATGTTACTGATTATTAGTTTGTTTATATAGATATAATACTCAATTTTAGCGTATTTAAACGCCAAAAATATATTTGTATTATTATCCAATACAGAAAATACATATGATAACTATATTTTACCTAAAATATTAATAGAAAAAAACTATTATAAAAAATAAAATATGGTGAAACTAACATGGAAGCTAGACATGTGAAATTAAAACCGGACATTTAAGCAAATTAAAAGTTAATGATGAAATGGGTACAATATAACGTTTGGAAAGGTAATAATTTGCCCTTTTCACTATGTAATCTGCCTTACAAACTTCAATGTTTTTTGTGATAATAAAAATATTTTTAAAACTACCTGATTCAGAAAGCTAAAATTTATACATTGCAGGTTTTCTAAGAAAAAGGTACAATTAAACCAGTAGTCGCCAACCTTTTCAAGGTGTTAAGCTACTTTGATAAATTAGAAATAAACCGTGAGCTACCCACTTGTAACCAGCGTTTAAGCCAGCCTAAACGAAATAATGCACAGCTGTATTTTACATACATGTTTTATGTAATTAATAAATACTTAACTAATATTAATACATACCTAAAAAATAAACAAAATTTTCATATAGCCATAATGGCATGTCACATACGACTTAATAAAAGTAAACAAAACATTATAATTAAAATTTTAAACAAAAACGTGTAATAAAAAATGCGTGCGTTCAATGAGAAGGTTGACACTCAGACTCATCGATCATTTTTTTGATTTCTGCAGTGTAATTTGATACAGCCATTCGTTCCAAATGTTCATCTGTAAGGCGATTCAGGTATTTGTTTTTAATAAACTTCAAATTGGAGAAAGAAGATTCGCACAAATAGGTTGAAGTAAATGACTTTTTCACTTTTAAGGCAACACGACAATATTTGTTTTTACTTATTATAGGCAGGACACATTTTGTACTTGAAGCTAACGATTTCAATGCTAAATATCTTCGCCAAAGTTCTGTATAACACAAGTTGCAAACTGTTGGATATCAATTTCCATGAAGGATGAAACAACAAATTGAGCCACCAATGCAATTGGGTTGAAATCGTTAAACTGATTTTTAAAGTTATGGTTCTATTGGATTTTGATATATCTTCTCTGAAAGAACAGAAAAATGTTTGATATCATGGTTGATTAAGGTTTGTTCCCAAAACTCAAGTTTTTTTATGAATGCATTTATATCGGAGATCATTTCCGCCAGTTCTGTATCTATTCCGTGGAGTTACAAAGTGACTTCATTAATCTTGTCTGTAATGTCCACAAGAAACCCAAAATCTCTAAGCCAAATTGAATTTTCCAGTTCCTGAATCGGTTCAGAAAGTTGAATATTTTAACTATGACAGATAGTGCTTCATTAAAACGTGTTAACACTCGTCCTCTACTTAACTATCGCACTTCAGAGTGAAGAAGTAGATCCCCCTACTGACAATCAATTTCATCGGCTAAGATTTTGAATAATTTTTGTAATGTGTGAGCTCTAATCTTGTTTACAATTTTTTTACTACCAATTTCATGACGATGTTTAGTTTTAAAACATTTCCACATAATGCTTGCTGATGAATAATACAATGGTAACACAGAAATTGTGGAAAGCGTTCATCTTTATGACAAAATGCTACCAAACCCTTATTACAACTCACCATAGTTGGAGCCCCGGCAGTTGTCAAGCCTACCAATTTTGAAATTTAATATAAAAAATTATATATTATTTTATATAAATTAAAAATAAATGAGAAAACAATTCCTGTCCAGTGGTATATCCTTTTAGTGGAATAAACTTCAAAAGATCTTTTTTAATCATAAAATCACATCTGGGAGGTGTCAACCACATCTGTCGAGTCATCCAGTTGAAGAGAGAAATAAACACAGTTATCTAAGTCAGTGTTTAACTGTAAAAAAATATCCGGGCTCATTATTAGCAGAAAGTTGCATAGATTTTATTGCTGAAGCTATCTCGTCTTTATTTTCAAAGTTGGAAAATAAGGAATCTGCAGCTTCTAAAAACGCCTGTTTTATCATTTCCTTGTCTTCATACGGTTTCTTTTCGTTGCAGACTTATTTTTAGTCAACAACTTTTAAAAATATTGATTGTTGTCCAATTAACTGGTTCTTTAATTGTTTCAGTTTTTCTTTTCTGCTAGCAGCATGTAACGGGAAATAACTTTCAAAATTCGGATGTACACTTTTATGATGCCTCTCAATATTTCTTTATTTTTACCTTTAACTTCTGTAAAAAAATCCTGTTCTTTCCATTCCGAATGAAAATTGTATGTTTTTACTTTCTTACTACGGCTTTCCATTATCTTTTTTATTGCTCACTCTGTGTACTGACACATCTAATGCCCTGAACATGTTGTATCCCCGCAAAGCAATCTAGATCGTTCTCGTGTTCTAAACATTCACGCGATGCTGGCGTTCTGGTCAATTCTAGCAGCTGCCCAGAGCGCTCAACACAGTGTTGCCGCTGCTTGTTTTCATATTGTGATTTTTTTTATGATTTTTACAAGATATGTTGTGAGCTACCAGAAATGTCTTCGCGAGCTACCGGTAGTGCCGAAAATCTACAAAACATATATATCAAGTAATAGTGTCAGTTGGTATATGTAGGGCCAACTCCATAGCTAGCGTGACCGCGGTATTGGAACAACCCTGCATCTCAATTTTTGGGGTCAGGTAGTAAGGTTTAAATCACACACGTGTTTTTTTATTGCTGATATTTTATACATATCAAAGGTTTTTAGAAGTTTATGTTTTGAAGAAATGTAGTTTTTTATAGCACAATATTGGTAGAATGTACATTATGCCTACGAAAAATATGGTTGCTTTTTAGGCAATAAAAAATTGTTTAAATGTAATTTAGTATTCCACAGCGTTTGTTTTGATTTCCTTGCAAGTAAAAAAGTTGTAAGGGCATTGATTTTAAAAGAATTTGTCTTTCAGCCTGTTCACTGATGAGTAGCACTGGTGATGACTAGATAGTCGAAAGCGCTCTACTATAATTTTCGATTTGAATAATAAACACGTTATACAGAGCTTTTTGTTTCATTACTTTCGCATGTGTACACAGCTCGTTAAGTTTTCAACATTTTTTATATTATGTACGAAATATCAAAAGATAAGTTTTTTGATAAGAACTTAAAGTTACATTACAGTTACAGTTACTTATTTAACAGTCCCATTTTTTTATTATTCTAACGTATACCATTTTAATATTCAATTCAGTAAATATTAAAGTCTATAATTAACGACATTTTTCTTTACAGGTCCACCCAAGCCATGGTGGTTGCTACATTGCATTTGATGAAAACGAACAACAATTTCCAGACTATGAAGTCCTTGTCTTACGAAACTAAAACGGAACAAGACATAAAATTAATACTAAATAATAATGATTAGCAAAATTTTATTGTATTTGCATTTGGCTTTAAAAATATATTTATTGACATACATTTTTTGAGAATGTAGAAGGGCTGCCCATCAATGAGACACAAAAAATTTAAAATGGTTAAATTTATACAAATTTGATCGCTTTGCTTGTTAACAGTTTTACCCTTATCTGCATTTTGCTAGTAAATAAACGATATAACTCAAAAAGGGGTTAGAAAACTGCAGTCACAGTGTTGACAACTTATGGCCCATACTGAAACACACATTATGCCTAACAAATTATGATGATCAGATAGGACTATTTTAATATCCTTTATATCAATATACCGGATATCTGTAATTTCAGGAAAGATATAGTTTCCAATATTGTTTACCCTTCTACGTAAAAAATTCGTGGTTTAAGTTTTTTACTTCTAAAACTTGCGCACATAAATCTTGGATTATCTTAAAATAAACTTCAATGGCACGTATTAGTTCTCCTTTGGAGATGTGTCCAGATCCCTAAATTGAATAGATTTTCCTTCTTGATTATTATTATCTTCAAATGCTTCGTCACTGACCAAATCTTGAAGAATTAGAGAGAATTCTGATTCTAATGAAGTTGAGTTCTCTACTAATATCTTTCTTTTTGTGTTTTTTGTTTGCTTAATGCTTAATATGCGTTCTTTTGATCTCACCTCTATCCCATTTTTTTCCGGCGTGAGTGTGACAATCATACATTTGACTTTTCTTCGTTGCAATCGATCTGTTAGCGGATTTGCTTTTGGAAATTCTCGAATAACTTAAGGAGATCTGAATCCATTTGTTACTTCTGTCGACTTCACATTTTCTGGCTTATATTAAGTGACAGACTGTTGAGAACAGTTTAATTCGTTTGAACTTTTTGAGCTTGTAGAGGATAAGTCGTTCTCTGCTTTTACTAATGCTAAAGGTCTGTCTAACAGAGCTTCCTAGAAAATCTGCATCAACAAAGATATTTAGATTGATAAGACCTATTCCGATCGCTTTAATGCATTGGGAATTGTTACCGGTAAGATTTCTCGTGTGCTTGAGTGACGGACTGAACATTGAAACATTGTTTATCCTAGATAATGCATCATCCAACTATCAGGCTCTTGAATAGTAAGCTTGAAATGCTTTAAAAACGCCCACGTCAAAGGGTTGAAGCTTATGTGGTAGGAATGTCTGAATCGGTATGCTGTTTTCTTTCGCTATATTTACAGAGGCCAGGGATATTTGGCTCTCGTCATTGTCGTATAAAATGAGTGAAGGATTTACTTTGTTTTATGAAATATTTTAAAACATCTCCAAATAGCAAATTATTCATCAAGCCGGATTTAGAAGCGAGACCTATTGTTCCAAAAGAAGCTTCATGTAGCCAATTGCCTGACGCGCTAATAATGCAGCAGATTGTTACTAGGGTACATATCTTTGTGCTTGCTAACTTGACTGAACCCTTTAGAGCATTTACTTCCCCTTGGTTATTTTGTACTAACAGGCAGCTGTTTCATCTAGATTAAAGAGAAAGATTTGGGTGACGCTTGATAAATATTTCGCCGGCCATTTTTTGTGTATTCCAATTATTTGGAACAGAAATGCGGTTGTCGATTGCCATTTCATAGACTACTTTCCTACATTCTAAGAGCAGCAACCGATAAAACATTTGCGGGCATATGCAAATATAATTTGCAAGGCAGTCTTATTATAGTATTTTTTCCGCCCAATAGATCAAAATAGGATTTGTAACTTTTTAAATAGTTAGTTTTAGTTATACCTCATAAACAGTTGGCCACATGGTCATCCAGCATGTGAATATCTCCCATTTTCTAGTTAAAACAGCAATTTTTATAAATTTCAGATTAGCCATTTTGTATATTTTTTTCTGACAGAATTCTATTGGAATAACCTCTATATATTTAAACACATTTTCAAAAAACCCCAACTACTGGAAAATATCACTAACCTGGACCAAACTGCTTCAACACCCCGTATATTATTATACAGGTTATTTTCTTAATTCATGGCTAAAAATGAAGGACGTATTTTTTTGCCTTATTTTAGAACTTTCCACATTTTGTTTTATAATTCTTGGTTTCTTGCTTTCAGCCGATATTCTGCACCATTTAGACGTTTGTTAGCAAAATGCTAAGTCTCTACAAACTTAAAATGTTATGCAATTATTGTCTATTTTTATTTTGATTGCTAAAAATGCAGGATATAATTTTTTGCTTCATTTTAGGGCTAAAAGTTCAGATATACATGTGTTTGAAAGTTTTTGAGATACAGGATGTTAAAGTTTAATTTTCACTATTTGTTATTCTAACATCCCGTATCTGAAAAACTAAAGCTTTTCGACCACACAAAAGGGCTCGCCAGCTGGAAAAAATTAACACCCAGTACCATTTTGTGAAATGTATTATAACAAAGTAAGCGAAAACACTTGTTTAAAATTTCCACTTGATTTATTTTACAAAAAATAAATCACATGACAATTGTTTCGCCAAATTATCTTTATGCTTTCTGTAACTAAATTTATACTCATTAATTCTTTTTTTAAACGATCTGCTTGTCAATCCAATATATAATAGGTTTTTCAACTTAACTTGTAAAACACCGGATGTATCCCGTTTTTTGGATTTTGTCTTATTGTTTTTAATATATCTACCAAGGCTTTATTAATTTAAAAAAAAACGTTTGATGTTATACACTTGTCAAAAGTTGCTAAGTTTTTTAAAAATAAAGATGCAACTGTTGCTTTTAGGATTAACAGCAACCTTGGTAGATGTATCAAAAACAATAAGACGAAAACCAAAAAACAGAATAAATCCGATGTTTAATAATTAGCATAAATTTAGTTACAGAAAGTATAAAAGTATTAAAGATAATTCCAATTACTCTAAACATCTAATTCGGAAAACCATAGAAATAACAACACATTATTAAATAATCAATTGGACCTTAAGTTCAAGTCCCCCATTGTTGAATCTTTTATTATTAGACTATAACGGAAAATCCCGAACATTTTACCTGTATAATATCCGCAAAACGGGTTCAGGCATTTAATATCCTCACCTTGTGTTACACTTTTATTTAAGATCTGACATCCTAGCGAAACAATTGTCAAGTGATTTTTTGTAAAAAAAGTAAGGGCTAGTTCTATTCAATAAATGTATTACAGGTATTTCATAGACATTGCTTGGTATAGTGTCACAAATTTGAATGATTTATCTCTAGAAATTACGAGGTCCATGAAAAAAACTAAAAAGAAATTAAATTTGGACAATCAAAAATGAAGGCTTGTAGACACATGTTTATACGAACAAAAATAAAGTAAAAAATTGCGTCTTTCATTTTTAGCGAATAATTAAAAACCACACTGTATTACACGAAATCACACATACTAAAGTCGACACTTGAAATACCGCATATGAAGCAAAAAATAAGAATAAAACTACTTCTAAGTCCTGCTTGTTTCGAAGAAAGCAACTATTCCGAACCGAAGTACTTTACTAGCCCTTATTAACCCTTTAGTGCCCGACGGTACTTAGGAGTACCGGCTATTTAAGACGCGCATAAAATTGTATTGGGCGTGAAATAAAGGTATTAGACCCGACGCACAATGGGTGAAATAATTAATCTAGGAATTAATAAATATTAAAAAGGTTAAACACTAATTCACGCTATTTAGGTTTTATTCCACTCCACTATATCTGGGAATAATCCTAAATCCGAATAAACAGCCGATCAATCAAGAGTGCCTTGGTAATAAGACAGAAGAAAGTGCTAGTGTTGTGTCAAATTTGTTTAAACGCCATAATTAGTTTTTCGTGTTGTAAAAAAATATTCCTGTCAAAGTTTGGTGCTTCAATAACTATTTTTACTTTCCAATTATTAATTTTAAAGGTATGTATTACATAAATTATTATGTGTGTTTTTCCACGAGTTAATAATAAGTAAAAATAAAATGCTATATAAATTTTTGACATATGAAATTAATTAATAGAGCCGCAGTATATGGATCCGCATTGATTCGCTGTGATATATTTTTTATTTATTAGGTAATGCTATCAGGTTTACATTAAATTTTAATTTAACTGCAAATACGTGCAACTGTCAATTTGGTGATTTTTTTTTAGAAAGATGTCAATCTCGCGCCGAGAACTTTTCGACGTCTGGCGCCGCGAAGCTGTACCAACCAAAAAATCTAATGCTGTATTGTCTCATGTTTTGACTGAATTTGGACTGAATGATAATGAAGAAGATAGCAGGTATATCAAAGTTAAATTTTTGGTAAAAAATTTTTCGAGCAAAGTGTCTCAAAAGTGGAAAGACTGTAAGCGTGCATTAAAATATTTTGAGAGACGTGAGTTCAAATGGTTAAATGAAAAAATTGTTTTCTTTTCGCAAAATATCACTGGTGCAATAGAAAGAAGTAAACGAGGCCGACCAGAAAAAAAGTTTTGCCAGGCAGGTGAACAAAGCAAGCGACATAAAATTTTGCCCTTGCTTAAAGAATTCTCCAGCAAAGAGCTATCATTTGCAGCCCGTAAAAGTTTGCAATTGTCTAGACAACGAGATGCTGCAAAATTGGTACAAGAAGTGACTGAGACATCCCCTAAAAGAGCAACACATATTAAAAAAAGGCTTGCTTGTTCTTTACAACCGATCAAATACACTCCCGAAGAAGCGCTTGCACTCTATGTAGATGGCCGCTACACAAAACATTCTTACATTTTAATGCAGCAAGGAGCTAAGCATAGAAATGCTAATATTTATCCATCATATGATATCCTTAAGCAAGCAAAAAAATCTTGCTATCCGGAAGAAGAATTTATAACGATAACTGATATATCAGCCGAAATTAAATTACAGGCGATTGTAGACCATACAATAAAAAGAATTTTAGAGGTACAAAAAGATGTACTGAAACAAATAATATCAGAAATTCCGTATGGCATATCATGTATATATAAGTGGGGTTGCGATGGTAGCGCAAGTCAGTCCACGTATAGACAAAAGTTCAGTGGAGAAGATATACAAAATAAAAATGACTCAAATTTGTTTGCCGTTTGCATTGTCCCCTTACAGTTGCACTCAAAAAATGGCCATATAATCTGGCGAAATCCAAGACCTTCGTCGACCAGGTTTTGCCGACCCATAAAAATTATATTCGAGAAAGAAAGTAACGACCTCTCAAAATCAGTTATCGAAAGTATGGACAGCCAAGTAAAAAATATAATTCCAACGAAACATGAAATGCATGGAAAAATAATTACTGTCGACCACTGTTTTAAAATGACAATGATAGACGGGAAAATATTCGGGGTCGTTTCAAATACATCATCTCAAAAATGTGGAATATGTGGGGCAACCCCAAAAATAATGAATCAACTAGATACAGTGACAAAACGTACTGCAGATTCTTCTCAATATGATTACGGGATTTGAAATTTACACGCCTGGATCAGATGCCTGGAGTATTGCTTGCATATTTCATATCGCCTTCCCCTTAAGAAGTGGCAAATCCGTAATGAAAATGACAAACAAATCTTCAACGAAAGAAAAAAATATATACAAACCGCTTTAAAAACAGAAATGGGTCTATTGGTCGACATCCCAAAACCTGGCTATGGGACGACCAATGACGGAAATACGGCCAGAAGGTTTTTTTACGAGTCGTCACTATCAGCTTCTGTTACTGGTCTCGATGAAGACATAATAAAACGTTTTTATGTTATTTTAAAAACAATATCGTGCGGGTATGCGATCAACACAGCCGCTTTCCGTATTTATGCATATGATACTGCTAAAAAGTATGTATCTGTATATTCTTGGTACTATATGCCGTCTAGTTTGCACAAGATATTGATTCATGGGGCAGATATTATAAATTCAGCTGTGCTTCCCATAGGAATGTTCTCGGAGGAGGCTATGAAATCCCGCAACAAGGATTTCCGGACCTACCGTGAGTTACATACCCGAAAATGCTCTCGGGAAAAAACAATGCGCGATTTGTTAAATGGTCTGCTTGTCTCATCGGATCCTTTAATTTCTTCATTATGCAAAACAAAATCTTATTGTAATAAAGAGCCACTTTGTACTGATATAATAAATTTGTTATCAGAGCCAAATATAACGCCTAATGCGATTATTACTTCGGAGGATTCAGATATTTCTGACTAAGTTAAAAATGTTTCATTGGTTTGTTTTCACAAAATTATTTTGAAGGTAGGTTTAGTAAATTGAGGATTTTAAAATTGTTTAATAGCATTAATATCATTGGCAAAAATAACAATATAAATAATATTTAAAATAACAGCAATAACTTTTAATATTATTATCATTATTATTTTTTTTTAAATTATTATAAGTATTATTATTAGGTATTATTACAATTTTTTGTAACTGCAAAAATATGCGGCTTACGAGAACAACATAAAGCAAGCGTACTACTACTCACATTCAAACCTTTTTTTTAAATCTGGCATATTTAATAACACTATTTATTTATTTTCATAAATTTTGCACTCCTTACAATATTGTTCTTAAATCTCATATGAAATTTGACTTCAGAATTTCTTTTCTTTATGTGTCACCTTGATTCATAAATAACTTTTTTAATAAAATTAATAATACATAAACAACGT
Organism: Kuschelorhynchus macadamiae; assembly: GCA_030620095.1. Lineage (NCBI taxonomy): Eukaryota > Metazoa > Arthropoda > Insecta > Coleoptera > Curculionidae > Kuschelorhynchus > Kuschelorhynchus macadamiae. The sequence goes on from JAUTXW010005279.1 coordinate 1,012,444, forward strand.
TCCATGATATTGCATATTTTTGGAGGCCCTGGATATATTATATTGAAGCTATTTTACGTATATGTACACAAATAAATATTAAGGTAGTCTCTGATAGCTACAACTTAATCCATAGCAACGTAAATTTGTTAAAATTATTAATTTATAACAACCGTTTATATCTTGTTAAACAAGACAATATTATGTAACAGTTATATTTTTTATTTCAAATTATATTTTTTGTTTTTATTATGTGAATAAAATTAAATTGATTTAGATACATTTTTACTCCCCATATAACCCAAAAAAATTATAAATAAAAATTATTCGGTGCATTAGATTTTTTATTTCCTAGAATAAGCCTTTCACCCACTGTGCGACGGTACGCTAGAGTCTCGTCATCAAACCAATAGAAACGAATAAAGCCGAGAAATATTTTGTTGACTGTTGACGGTGCATGTGACAAGTAAAGAATTTCACGCGCTGTTTTTGTTTACGCCGTAACGTTGCTTTTTTGTTATTTTGCTGTTATTTTTTGTTTTGAGAAGTTGATTCAGTTAATATTGGGTAAGTTTATAAATAGATAAATAAATTCAATCCAATTTTTACGAAGAAAATGTGTCTTTTTCCAGAGAACGGAAAAGTACCGTCAGGAATTATGACAGACAAAAATAAAATAAAATGGTTCTTCAAGAAACCGTTGAATCCAAACGAATTAGAAGAAATTGCAGGTCGAATATTGACTGAAGCTTTGCCTTTGGACAATAATATTCTGACGGACGAAGAGGATAGCGATTCCGACGATGTAGAATTTGATTCACAGAATAGTTTTATGGATTTTGTTCACGTTACAGCCGAAAATGCTGCTTCTGATGATCCGAGATCTGCAGAAACTCAACCGTCCTGTTCACACAATTCTCGACAATCTTCTCAGATAGCTTCAGACATCGTAGAGACCCAGGCGTCATCGTCATGTTCACCAATAGTAGAAAAGAAGATCGAAAAGGTGACAGCTGCACAAGATAAAAAGAAAATACTGCGCCAGAAAAATAATACAAAAGAAAAATCAGAACAGGAAGAGTAAGATGAAGACACGGAAATGCAGACAAAAAAAGCGAACAGAAAATGGACGAAGACAGATATACAAGAAAGAATGTCTGAATTTACTTTTCCTGAAGGGCCTGTTGAAACAAAATTTATTGACTGCAATTCTTGCACAGATGTTTATTTACGATTGTTGGGAGAGTCTATTGATGATATTGTTTTTCAGAGCAATCTTTATGCGACGCAGAGGAATAAAACTCTAAATTTGGCACGAGAAGAGCTACTTGCTTTTATTGGGATAAATTTCCTTATGGCTTATCATCGCTTACCTTCATGGAAGCATTATTGGAGCACAAGTAAAGATTTGGGCGTCTCCATAATTGCCAAATGCATGTCAAGAAATCGATTTGAGGAAATTCTAAAATATCTCCATTGTAACGATAATAGCCTATTACCGAAAGACAATAAAGATAAAATTTACAAGATTAGACCACTAGCAAATACCCTGAACAGGCAATTCAAAGATTGTTATCAGACAACAAGGCGGATCAGTATTGATGAAAGTATGATACTCTTCAAAGGCCGAAGCTCACTAAAACAATATAATCCAATGAAGCCAATCAAAAGAGGGTATAAATTATGGTGCCTTGCTGATCAAAATGCGTATGTTTCAACATTTGAAGTATACCAAGGAAAAAACGAGGAGCTACAAGAAGAATACAAAGAATTTGGGCTTGGAGAGAGAATTGTACTCTCATTGAGTAAATCAGAATGGGACAAGTACAAAATTATATATGCAGACAACTATTTTATATCCATCAATCTATTGGAAACATTGTATTTGAAAAAAACATTGGCGTGCGGAACAATCAGAAGCACAAGACTTGGTTTTCCTTCAATGATGGAGAATAAAGAAATGAAACGGGGGGGCTGTGATTATCGCATCTCCAACACACAAATCCGGGCCTTCAAATGGAAAGATAACAAGATAGTACATTTTGCCTCAAACTTCCATGGCACGGAAGAAGTCAGTGTCAAAAGAACACAGAAAGATGGAACACGCATTGATGTAAAATGTCCGTCTATAGTTGCTGACTATAATAAACACATGGGAGGAGTGGATCGGGCAGATCAGTTACGAAGTACGTATGGTATGATTCGTAGATCACGAAAATGGTGGCACAGGCTATTTTGGGGATTTCTAGATATAGCATTTGTGAATGCGTACATAGTCTATAACTTACATTTTGAGAAAATATCAACACTTGAATTTAGAAGGTCAATCAGTTTGGGCTTTATGTCAATGAACTCTTATAGAGCCAGTCCCAGAAGATCTGGCCCAATAGTGAAAAGACGCAAGTATAATTACAGTGTACCTGATGACGTGCGACTGGGCAATCGTGGATCTCACTGGGTTATTTTTGACAATAAAAGAAGGAGATGTGAAATGTGTAGTGCGCATGCCATACAGTCAAGACCCCAAAGCAAGTGTTCTACATGTGGTGTATTTTTATGCTCCAATCAAAATAAAAACTGTTTTCTCGAATATCATGAACTAAATTAATTTTTAATTACTAATTTTTTTTTATTACTGACGGTACTTAGAAGTCCGTTTTTGTGAATTTTTTCAAAAATGAAAATAAAATTTTGAAAAAAATTACGTTTCTTTTTTAAACTACCAATAAATATAATATTCAATCAAAACCTTAAATTTGTTTTTTTTTCAATATCTGGTCACTAAAGGGTTAAACATATTGGAAGCAGTAAAAATTCTCTACTAATACCTGAAAGAGAGAAATCCCTTAAAAATTAAAATATAAACGTATATATATACATACCTTTAAATCTCTAAACCATATAATAATGTCTATATTATTTAGTATTATAACTATCTTCATTTGTGCACGTGCAGAAGTGCAGCAATTTTTCGGAATGCTCTAGGATGACGTGTTTGTTTGCTTCTAGCTAAACACACACAAACTTTTATGGTACGACAGATGCTTTTTAGCGACCACCATCGAAACCGTCACAGTATGCTCTTCCTAACACCACATATACAGACGCATTCGCGCCCCCAAATCGACCACCATAACGCGAACATTGGCGCCGAAGTTTAACTTCAATTATTTAATAGAAATGAATACCAAAAATACCAAGACAACGGAACATAACCGCTCACCAAACTGTCACGGCATTTTCCAGCAGGAATTAAAATACAACCAATAAATAACAGTTCCCTATTAAAAAATCATAGTTCTTGGGTGTCAAGACTGCTGCTGCACACAAATCACATGATATCTGCAGTAATAAAAGGGCGTCTTCGTTTAGTAAAAAAAAACAGCGGTATTTGGAAAAAAAAGTTAAAAACAAAATGTATACAAATGTTATAACCAAATATCTGAAAGTCTACAGTTTTCCAATAGAAAAAAAGATAAACTTTTTTAAAACAGAAGATAAAATATGAAAAAAATACTGACTGAGCGATAATCTCCACGAAAAATCAACATACTTTTACTGGGAACATTTTTTCTTCGTCGTTAAATAAGAGTTGATAATTAAACATGTTTTAGGTTTGACCCTCTTAAAAACTGCCCCATATTTTTGTGCGTATTAAGGATTGTGCGAATGTTAGACCACCACATAATTATTGCATCTGTATCTGTGGCATCCTGTAAAAAAGGTAAAACATCACTATTTGATGGTTAGCTACTCAATACTGGTTGACGTTTGGGATTATTGTAATATCTAGTAGAACGCCTATATCTTCAGTGCAATATACGTTTGATTTTAAAACTTCAGTCAGATTCTCTGTTCAGGAATCTTAATAAATGGACTAATAAATAGATAACCGATTATTTCTGATATTGATGATGGTGTGAACTAAAATTTAAAAATCTATTCGTTTGCAAACAGAATGACCTAGCGCTACGTTTTTGTTTTAACAGATCAAGGTAACGAATAGTACTATAGCAGCGTAGCCACTTTTTGGGGCGAAGGGGACAACCTAAAAGGGGCATCAGAATAAAGTAAAAGTACACAAAAGGACACTTATTTTCGGCCAGACATAGAAAATACCAAATAAGGCCTAGTAAAAACAAGCGACAAAAAAAATCATCATGCTGTTTTGCGCCTTTACAAATAGCTGCGCTCCTCCATAAGAGTGTAAAACTAGTAGATATACTCGTAATAGTATTAAAGTAAAAGACAACATTTGCCGTGTAAATATCCTGAGGGGAAAATCTTCAGTAATTAAATAGGTCAATGGATGTTGACGGGGTAGCAATATTGGGTGTTTTGGATTAAAACACGATACTGAATTTGTCAGGCATCCGCCCACCCTAAAAATTCCCTGTGTATTAACGAAAAGAGACAGTTTCTGCTTCTGCAAAGGCTTTAAAGAATGCCCTGTTCTTGGCACAATTTTTTCACCATATCATGTAATTTGAAGGTACTTAACAAAATAGAATAAACTCAAATTTAAGTAATGTACTGCATTAAACCACCTGATCAGAAACCTTAAAAACTTCAATAAATAAAACAAAAATTCTTAAAATTTCTTTTACTGAATCAAACCCTTTCAATAAAATTTGGGAGGGGTGACTATCTTGGGATGTAAAAAGTAAGGGAGGCTAGTAGAGACTAGTACTACCTAATACTACCCAAATCAGTAGGATTGGATTTTGGCCAAAATAAATGGGAAAAGAAAAAGCTATGCAGCCCTTCATTCATGCACCATAATGAAAGGTCTATTAGCCTACAGGTACGCGTCTGAAGAATACATTCTTGCTCAAGTCAGAAAAGAAAATGTCAAATTAAATATGGCCTTCCTTAATGCATCCTTAAAAGTATAATTATTTTTAAAAACGAGTTAACTAAATATTACACAACATGTTTCAGACATATCACAATACGTTAAAATCCTGTTCATATTGGATTTCACACAAGAAATCTTCCATCCTTTGTCATTTTGAGTAAGAAATTATTTAATACAAAGTTTAAACTTATTTGTCACCAGGTTCCTCAAGCCAGGGAGCAATTTATTATAGAAGAATGGGGCATTCCGGGACCGAAGATGTTATAACATCTAGTGCCATGATCATGCCAAAATAGGCCAGTAAAATTAAATGTATTTTGAGAGAAACCTCAAACAAATTTGTGACAAGCTGATTTTCTCATCCCATGGGGGGAACTAGCCTATTTTGGGGTAAAACCGGGTACAGCTAAACCATTCCGTTGTTTTTTTAATTATATTTAAAGTACTTTTATGACGTTTAATATATGAAAAAAAATCTCATTTTTTTAGCAAAAAATTGCCATTAAATAATTTTTGAAAGCGAATTCGGTCAATAAATAATTTAGGTTGAGATTAATCTGATTTAATAAAGCTTGTAGATTGATCACTCTCCATTCGACCCAGAAAAAAACAAGCTAATATCCTTGTATACTGGCCTTGTAGCTACCGAAAACATAAATTGTCACAACGCTTACGAAGTCGGATGTAAAATATTGTGACCATATTTTGCCTATTGGACATACAAATAAGATTAAAATAGGAGGAAGGCAGTGGCGGCTCGTGGATTTATGAACGGGTGAAGCGCAGCGAAGCTAGATGCAAATTTTTTGGGGTGCCACGCCCAAAATGGCTATTTTTTATCCTTTTATGGTGTTAATTATCCATAGCTTTGGAGCGCTTTTTAATACTTAGAGGAAATAATAAGATTTTAAATATATTTTTTTGTTCTTGAATAACAGTTATGTACCTATATCTTAAAGCTAATTTCGATTCGATTCGATCGATGAAAAACTGCTTCCGCCTCCGATGAACGCACTAATTTACATTAATTCGTTACATTGCGTTGCCATAGCAACTGCCGTAAACAAATCTAAGCGCGAAAGCCGGCGTGCGGGGGGAGCCTGATGCGGAATTTGTTACTGCTGATTGTGATTCCTCAACGGGTCGCCTCTTATGATAAAAGGTGTTCAGCGCGCTACGTTTTTAAGTCATTATTATTTTTTTCTGTATATAACGCACTAGTTTTGATAGAAAATAATGGTATAATTAAGTAAATAATGTGAATTTATATAAAACATACTACATTTTTATAACCAAAATGTAGATTATAAAAAGACAGGAAAGAATGCTTTAACCTGAGCTTTTACAATATCCTTCTAGCATTTTTGATGAAAAAGTATTTTTTAGAAAAAATAAAAATTTGCTGCAATATTTTTAAAATAACCAAATTATTGCTCCCAAAAGTTTGCAGTTTATCAAAAGGTGATAAAATCTTTATTATTGATGGTGGATTTTTACAGGAAGGTAGTATGGCAGTGTCCGGCAAGATATGGGGACATTTTTTTACAATATATAAAATATGTTCAATACCATTTTGGGACAAGTTCTACAATAGTTTTTGACGACTACTCAAATACAAGTTTGTCTAGCAAAGTTGCAGAACATCAAAGAAGGTTAAAACACTCGAGTGGACAAGAAGTCAATTTTAGTTCAGTGACTTCTGATAGCATAAGTCAAAGTAATTTTTTGGCCACTTCTTCCAATAAAGAGAAACTCATAGCCTTTTTAGATAAAGAGTTTGGTAAAGTTGGTATTTCGGTAGTATTAGTATTATTAGTATTAGTGACTGTTATACGCCCATTTAAACAAAACTTAGATCCAGCTGACGCTTCAAATATATTGTTCTTTCAAGCAATGTCTGGTTGTGATAAAACATCGGCTTTTTATAAAAAAGTAAAAAGAAATGCAATTACTACAATAAAGAATAATAAGGATCAACTCGTAGACATTGAAATATTTAAATGCGATTTACCAGATCTAGAAAGTCTATTGACTGGTGAAAAATTTATTTTAAAATTTCATGGCAGCTCAAAAAGTAAAAATTTAAATGAATATTGATTTTTAAAATATAACCAAATTATTGCTCGCCAAAATTTATTTGCTAATTTTGAATTATCGACACTACCCCCTACTACGGAATCTGCACATTTGCATATTAAAAGAGTATTTACAGGTGCAATGGTGGCTTGGCAATAAACTAAATCCTGAAGACTGGGGCAAAGGAAAATAACCGCTTAGTACCATAGCAAAGTCTTAAATGTATAGCACCTGAGTTTATCTTAATTTTTTTCATATTATTGAATTCCTACCAATATTTTACCAGTTTCTTTATAGCACACTTAATTTTTGGGCATACTTTAAAATAACTACTAGTTTTTACATTGACACACAAGGCTATTTTGTGACGTCATGTTGATTATACCAATTTATCCCATTATCACATTTAATTTAAAGTCAATTGAATAAGATTTGTTACGTTGCTTTTATAAAAATTTTATTTGGCTGCCATTTTGTTTCGCCATCATAAATTCGTAGAGCTTTACAAGTTTATCTGTTCGATATCACACTTAATGCTTACACAAAATTTGAAATTAATTTAATAAGTAGTCTTTTCATGCTGATTTTTTAAATATTTTATTACGTGGCGATTTTGTTTTACTATCTTGGATTAATAATCGATCAAATTGATTTTTGTGCAAAATTTGAACTAAATTGGATAATTAGTTCTTTTAGTAATAATTTTTTAACGTTTCACTAGTTATCTATATTCTCTTCTACATTGTTTTACCTGTTCTGTCGTTCTGCTAAATTATGATCAAATTCTGTCAATAATATAAGTTCCGTTTTCATAAATCTTTCAACATACCAATCTCTCTTGCATGCAGGTTTGAATTGATTTTTAGTCTTAATTTAGTTCAGTACATAGTCATTTAGTAACACATATATACTGTCTTTTCACACATATTTATTATGCGCCATTTTGTTCCATCATATTGAATTCCTACCAATATTTATTTTAGTATCCTTCGGATCTGTAAGGCAAATGATACAGTAAATCATATTTTTTTAAGAAAATTATATAATATTGGAATAAGGGGCAATATATATAATAATTTACTTAAAAATTATCTAAGTAAACGCAGACAATTTGTGCAAATAAATAATGGCAATAAGTAATCAAAAAGAAATAGTTTGTGGAGTACCACAGAGATCAATATTGTGGCCAGTTTTATTTTAAATTTATATAAATTCAGTTTTTAAATTAAATTTAAAAGGCAATATTCAATTGTTTGCAGATGACACAACAATTATTTATTTTGCTGGTAATTTAAATGAATTATTTTTTTATATAAAACAAGACCTACAATTCATTTGTTCCTGGCTAAATCTCACAAGCTTTCATTAAATTTTAGTAAATCTTCTTTTGTTAATAAGTAAAACAAAGATAAATTCTGGTATTTCCCCAATAGTAATAAACAATAACAAAATTAAATATTCAAAGACAACAAATTAGGATTAATTATCGATGAAAACTTAAGTTGGAAAAATCATATTAAGAATATAAAAACCGCTATAATTCCATTAATAGGAGTATTATACAAAGCAAGATATTTCATACCATTAAAATTCCTAAAAAACAAATATTATTCTTTAATATATTCTAAATTCCAATATTGAATTTCAATTTGGGGATCTACTTGTTCATCACATGCTAAGCCTTTAAAAAAACTTGCAAAATAACACTCTAAAATAAACTACCATATTTGGAACCTTCTATTAGGCAATCCAGCGACCTGTCAAATTCATTTTCGGATGACAGTGGTTGGCACACAAAACGTAAACAAACATGCGTAAATAATGAGTTTATTGTTTTAAATATCAATTATCTGTTTGACTCTTGAGTTCATAAGTTTATTTCGGCGTGTTTTATAAAGTTGTCTTTTCAAAAGCGTTTTATTCAATAAAACTGACTAAAATGCCTGTAACTTGCATTGTGTTTGGCTGTGGAAGTCGTCGCGATCGGGACAATATTTCCTTTTTTAGAATTCCTACTGTTCTAAATCTTCCAAAGAAACCTGAGAAAAATGCATTGTCTTCCAAACGTAGGGCTCTGTGGATAGCTGCTATAAAGCGTGCTGATTTGACAGAATCCAAATTAAAGTACCAAAGAGTCTGTAGCAGGCACTTTATTACAGGTAAGAATAGTATCAATGTATCATATTTATTAGAGTTTTTAGATACTCAAGCTCATCTCAAACATGCTTTATTGCTAATAGAGTATTATATAGTTTTTGTCCATATTTTAAATTTTTATACATATATATTTAGTATTAGGGACTAAACTTATTATCTAATAATCATTGGAAAAAATAAAAATATAAAAAATATCATTACAAGCAGCTAAAAAAGCCAAAAGAGGTAAAGTCGTCTCCAAGTTCTAGCCCAAAACAAATGAGCAATAGACAAGCAAAATTAAATTGTACACCCACAAACTATAAATATCTTTATGTGTACATGTCTATGTAATTTCATTTTTTATATAAAATTGTTCAATTCTTTAGGTGAGCCTGCCGATTTAGAGAACGAAGGGCATCCAGACTGGGTTCCCTCCCAAAATATGGGACACACAGCACGAAGTGTCATAAAGAGACCTCATGATGTTGACCGAAAAGAACGGCTAGACAAAAGACACAAGATACAGCTATTAGGGGTAAGGCAAATAAAATTTTGAAATCCTATTGGACGCATAATATACTTTTCTTGTAGGCATGTTTTTTTTCCACTTGATATAATTGCTTTTTCAAGAAGTATTTAAATCAATTGGATTTTTTAATTGAAAACTAAAACAACCATTTTCGGGTCTCTGTTATTTCTGAGATCGAATCGTGATTTAGCTGCATGAAAATGGAGATTGTAAATGTAAAAATGTCTGATTTTATAACAACATAAAATTTAAAATATAAGAATCAAACTGGGTTTTTGGATTACAGATGACAGGCGATAAATGTCAAATGATAACAAAAGCCTACTAAACCTAATTTGATTTTAGTGCACCATGCAAATTAATAAATTAATCTAATTTATATGTAGACTCAAACAATTTTTCTTTTAATAGGAGCAAAGTGACTCAAATCAAGACGTCCCACCTGAAGCCGAATCTGAAGAGGTAGATACTGGTGTCTCTACCCAAACTGACTTAACTATGGACGAACTAGCACAGCGTTTTGAACGGCTAAGCTTTGCATCAAAAAAGATTGAAATTCTGCAAAGAAGAGTGGACAATTCACCATTTGGATTAATGGATGACATATCAAATGTTGAAAAGTGGAAGTATTATTGTGGTTTCGATTATAAGTCTCTTAATTATATTTTATTTCCATTAGTAGTAGAATATATATCAGTATTAAGCACAACAGCTTTAAGTCCATTTAACCAATTATTACTAACTTTAATAAAGCTACGCCTAGATTTGAACTTTAAGCTGTTAGCGTACAACTTTAAGATCTCACAAACTACAGCATCTGTATATTTTGAGAATATTATTGATATCCTTTTCAGAAGATTTAAAGCTTTTATTATATGGCCAGAACGTAATATTTTACAAAAAAATGTACCATCTTGTTTTAAGGAAGCATTTCATGATAAATGTACAGTAATTGTAGATTGCTTTGAAGTTTTTATAGAAAAGCCGCCATCGCTATTAACCCAACAACAATGTTGGTCAAATTACAAGCATCACCATACAATTAAATTTTTAATTGGAATCACTCCACAGGGATGCATAAGTTATATAAGTGATGCTTGGGGAGGTAGAGCATCTGACAAACACATAGTTGAAAATAGCAGCTTTTGTAATTATATTATACCTGGAGATATTGTTTTGGCTGATAGGGGATTTTTAATAAAAGAAACATTGGGTGTCCTCCAAGCAAAATTGCATATTCCTGCATTTACAAAGGGTAAAACACAGTTGCATCCTTTAGATATAGAAGAGACTCGGCAAATAGCTCATGTAAGAATACATGTCGAAAGAGTCATCGGGGTGATAAAAAATAAATATAAAATTTTAAAGGGGACCATTCCGATAAGCATGCTAAAAAAAGGTAATAACCCTGAGGGCCTTAACATGTTAGATAAAATTATAGTTGTTTGCTGCGCTTTAGTGAATTTTTCTCCGCCCATTATAAAATAAAAACAATTAAGTGTAGATCTGCCATTTTTGATGGGTTGCTTATTGTTTATATTGTAAATTAAATAATTACAATTGAATAATAAAATTGTTTTTTGATTATACCAATTGTCAAGAATAATGCATGGAAGAAACGCATGTGTAAATATTTTTCTTGTTAGATAAAATTGTACTATTTGTTATTATTACTATATATTAATAGTCTAAAATAATGAAACCTGTCTTGTCCATTAAATAGCCTTTAAAATATATATATTTAAATATCTACAAATGAAATAAACATATAAAATTTATAATTTTGGTGTTTAATTTATTGTTCCCTTCAAAAGTATGTATATCTATTTAGGTGCACGAAGCCTTTATTTCTGAAATGCAGCCTCGTAAAGGTGCAGCCAAAAAAAATTAAGTTACGACTTTTGACATTTAGATTTTAAAATACCTTTCCTATGCTTGTTTTCAGTGAAATTAAACTAAGAGTACATTTTTGACATAAAACTACTCAGATATTTTTTAGAAGTTTGAAGATATGATATAGCTCCACTGTCAAAAATATATTTTCACAAAGTATAAGAGTATATGGGCTATCTCTTTCCCAAATTTTGCACGGCATGATTTTTTACATGAGATATACTTAATATTTGATAGCTTTACTCAAGTTTAGTTAATTTCTATTTTTTAAAAAGAGATTGTATATATTTGGGTGCAAAGTCTTTGTTTCTGAAATGCAGCCTCGTAAAGGTGCAGCCAAAAAAAAATTAAGTTACAACTTTTGACATTTAGATTTAAAAATACCTTTCCTATGCTTGCTTTCAGTAAAATTAAACTAAGAGTACATTTTTGACATTGAAACTACTAAAAATATATTTTAACAAAAGTATTATTATATTATGGGCTATTTTTTTCCCAAGTTTTGCACGGCATGATTTTTTACAGGAGATATACTCAATATTCGATAGCTTTACTCAAGTTTAGTTAATGTCTATTTTTTTAACAAGAAATTACTTATATGTGAATTATGTGATAGGAAACGCAGATATGAAGACATAATTTTATATGATTATATATAAATGGATAAAAAAATTCAAATACATAACCTGGAACATAAAAATGTGAAAAAGATTTCAAACTAAGTTTTGGTTATTTCCAGAGTTTTCACCTGCTGTTAAATAAAACAATGATCACCATTATTGTACTATTTATTTCGTTTATCACAAACAGTAAAAATTACACTTCTTGATGTGGAGGATGGCAGTTCTTACAAAACCATGGTGAATTTGGTAAGTCGTCCAGCTTAACACATTCAAAATGAAACCACTGAGTTTCACACTCATCTCCTTCGCATCTTATCATCGGTCTCCCATCATCTACGCCATTACATTGACACCAATGAATAATTTTTGCCATACCTTGCTGTCTAGTAAAAAACCTTCCTAAGAGCTCTGGCATTATTACCTCAGAATGAAATTTTGGTGCTATTTCAGAATTTTCATTCCAAAACTGCCAATCTGGCAAAATTCTTTCTTTAAAAAAGATTCCAGGTGACCAAATGACAAAATCGCAATATTGTAAGGAACTCACAAATATTTGCATTTGCACCTGGTAATAATAAGAATGTTTCTTATCAAGTGTTAATTTATCATTTTGTTTTACTAAACAGCAGCTTGCCATTTTTAGGTATTCTTCCATGTCCTGTACATTGTTGGTAAATAATAAATATGGGCATTTTACCTCTAGGCACCCCCCACTGCAGCACTCACAATACACTATTCTATCAGGAGTCGCAGCTAACTGAGGCCATTTTTCGCTTACCAAAAGCCCAACTTCATTAATAATAAAGTTTGTATGGTTTTCTTCTTCCATATAATGCCTATACTCTTCTACTCCATCATTTTCATGTTTTAAACCCCAAGAAGTCGCCTTTGTTGTAAAGAGTATCTTTGTAGGGTAGCATATAGATTTTATTAATGAAAGCGAAGGATTGGTTTTATTTGTCCGACATACGAGTTTAAACTTTGAAGCAGTAATCCTGCATGCCCTCTGGGTGTACCAGTTTCTGTTTTCGCTCTGTCTTCTTGTTGCAGTTTCAACTTGACTAATTTGTTGTTTATTCATAGTAAAATGTATTGCTCCTGCAATTTTCATTAATTCAACATATGTTTTGTCAAGGTTCTCTTCTTTATATATATCCAGTATTGATGGTATTTCTTTATTTATTTCTTCTGAAATCCTCGTGGCAAATGGTTCCACGACCCTCATAAGTGTAGAAGTTTGACCCATTTCAGAACATTTTTCTAGCATAGACACCAGTTCTGCATTTGATATTGGCGGTATAGCAGAATTCTCTTGACGTATATTGGTTTTTCCCCAGTTCATGTCCCTAACACGCACAATTGAAACTTTGGTAGACATACTGGGTACTGGCCACACCGATTGAAAGTCCGTGCATGACATAGCTTCCTTCTTTGAAGAAGCATACTCTGTTGCAAAAAGTACTGCTCCTACATGGCTGCATACCTCACTTGTCCCCGCCATACACGTACAGTGTGCCGTACATATACTTCCGTCTTTTGAGACAATCACCCAGACCTCCAATGGTTTTAAATTTGCCCTCTGTGAATGTTTTACCTGAAATTAAAAAAAATATATTAAAATAAATTAAGCATGAGTTATTTAGTGAGTGAGTGAGTTTATTAGTTGTGTCTAGTTGCCAGATGTCCTGTATATATGTGATTGTTTCGTGTTTCAGTACCTAATCCCAGTGTCCCGAGAACATAGGTATGTCATATTCTGTATTTCACAAGTTGTCCATAAAATAAAAATTTTTACGACTCAAAAATAACAATCAATACTTATTATTGTGTTTTTAGTATTATCACATTACATCACTTATCAATATTGTATTATTCTGCCTAATGTTTATTTTTTGGTATCCCGTATTTTGAGAAATACCTAAAATCTGGCAATGTTAGTTGTGTTTTACTGCAAAAACTGATAACAATAGAAGATCCAGGGGAAAGCAAGATACCAGTCCATTGAAAACGGAAAAATAATAGCATTGTAGTTAATATTTGAATTGCATTTTTTTCTCCTGGCTCTTCAATTATTAGAGAAATTACTAAAAAAACTTACACTTCCAACTAAAATGTATAGATCCTTGACTATCTTACTTCCAACTTTCAAAACAAAGCCAGACTCAAAGTATTTGTAAGCTTGCAAACTTTTAAAAGCTTTCATTTGTTCCTTTGTGTAGAAACTATGGGACAAAACTAAGTATGAAACAATATCCATATTGGTAATTGTTGGAATTCCATCAATGTTGTAGTTTAGGTCCAGAGTATTAAGGAGAAACGGGTCCAAACCGTTTATTAATTTTAGTTTAGTGCGATATCTGTAACAAAGAAAGGCTGTTATTGACGAAAATATAGAAAAAATATAGTTTTAAGCCTACCTTTCGCCGACATCTGGATGTTCAACCAATAGCTTTTTTAAATATTCACTCTCCATGCCAAGAAAAGGGTTCAACAGAAAAGAAATAATCAAAAAAACACACCAAAGCTCGATAAACGTCTTCTAATCACTTCCTACGTTTGCAAATGCATTAAATGCAATAGTTTTCTTCACTTTTCTTATGAAGCCACCCGCCATGTGTGCCAACCAACGTCAGTTTTGTTTACAAATCTGACAGTTCGTCTGGACTGCCTAATTAACCTATATATATATAAATATATATATATATATATATATATATATATATATATATATATATATATATATATATATATATATATATATATATATATATATATATATATATATATATATATATATATATATATATATATATATATATATATATATATATATATATATATATATATATATATATATATATATATATATATATATATATATATATATATATATATATATATATATATATATATATATATATATATATATATATTCTCACACTCTAAAATAAACTACCATATTTTCTATTAACCTATATATAACCTTAAATATTATAATATAGTGTTTAATATTCTTGGGTCTAGGTTTATGTTTTATAATGAAACTTGCTATTTCCTTGACGTTTCGCCGGTCTTAGTAAGCTTTTTCAAAAGGTCTTATTTATTATTTAAGTTTTTTCCATTTTGAAATTACATGTTAAACCTATAATAATTTATATTTCAAAAAGAATTAAAAATAAAATAGATTTTTTTCATTTATTACAACTTTATTATTATAATTATTTTTATTTATTATTATATGTTACATTCCATGTAATAAACGTGTACAGTTGGTTTGGAATAAAATAGTTTTAAGTTAGTTAGTTTAAGTTATTAGTAAATTATTTTTTTTATTGTTGGGAATGAACCCGTAGAATGTAGAAAATTATCAGTGCTGATAAGAAATGCAACAAATTAAACAATTTATTGCATTTCTTATCAGCACTGAGATTACTAGAAAGAAAACTCCAAGTCTCATCCTCTTTATTTAAATATCGTCGTATTACTGATTGAATCAAAATTGCTAATAAGACCGCACCATAGAATCAAGCCGAGATAAGATGCTACGTTGCTCTTATCACAAATTAAAAAAGTAGATATCTGATTCTAAGATTCATCAAGAAAAAAATATCATACTCAAAACCATGCATGAATGGAGTTATTAACAAACATAAATGCTATATAACTTGGCCACTGTTCTACTACGCTAGGATAAGTATCATCCCAATCGAACGCTTGAGTCCGGACAAGTTGTAGCAAGACGGGGTTGTGTTAAGAGGCGTTTTCCCAAAGTGATCATGAAACGGCTAAAAGGAAAACGAATACGTATTTCGGCGAAACTAGATTTCAATCTCCTATCTTCCTCTGACAAAGGGGACGTTATTGAATTCTTTATGTTCCCAAAATGTACGTAATATAGGGCCAAGAAAAATTACTTTTACTGCCACAGAAATTAATAAATTGGTTGTGAAACTATTTTTTTACATTAACACTCAACCGCATACGGTGTTAAGGAAAATTGGCTGATTTCTCTAACCATAATAAGGCATAACACCTTATGCCTCCAAGAATGTTAAACTTTGAGTCAGCCAATTTTAAATTACTTTAATGGTTTCATTTTGGAATGTTCAACAAACTTGGGGTAAAAAGACCGCATCAAAAATAAACTCACAGAACAGAGGAAAACATATAAAATATGCCTAAAGTCTTATTAAAAATACTGCCTATGCATGATAAATAACAGGTAAATAACTGTTTTCAAGTGTTCTCTAGTTTAAAACTTAATTTTCTGAAGATAGCGCTGCTACATCAGTTAAAAATTACTACCCAGGTTCCTGCAGTCGACTAACCCTTATTAGAACGCTGTTAATAAATTGCAAATAGCTTTTTGTTTTTCATGGAGTAGTGAGTAGCGGGCATTATCGTTTCAGAGATACCAACAGTAAGAAGAATAAGAAGCAAATTTGCCCTGTATACATATATATTGTATGTATATTGACGTCTATTTGAGGAAATATTTTTTTAAATGTACGAGTATTTTAAACTTTTATAAACCTATTATATTTTATGTATTTCGGCAAACTGTTGTAAATCTTAATATCATTAGATAATAAGGATTTTATACAAAATCTGTTTCTTACGTTAATTTACTAAAAAAAATAATTTGTCTGTACTGTACCGTGATGGTGTAAAATATTATTTAATTTTTTATTTGAACTTTTTTATTATATCAATGTTCCAAACCAAATAAAATAATAGCTCAAACGCAAACCAGGCCGGGCAACTATCTAATAAATTGTGTACACCTAGGTATTACCCAGCCTATACTTCCTTTTTCTTAGGGATTTCCTGTTTACTACTAAGTGCTAACAATTTGAACGTTTCATCAGAGGTGATTGTCCCCCTGGCTCAAATTATAAAATACCTAGACCAAACAAAAAGAAATATGGCGAAATTCTTTTTGTAATTTTCACAATAGCCTTTATTTTAAAGGTTTTTTTTGCCGAAGTTGAAAGAAGAACTGTTCCTAGATGAAAATCTGTGCGGTCTTTGGCTTGCATTAAACAAACAGTGTTATTGGGAAAAACTGAGTTTTCATTATAAATAATTATTAAGCATAAACCGAGACAAACGCATTTTTGGAAAATATTTTCTTGCAAGAATTTTCTATAACCTAACAAAGACAAATTTAAATATTTACTTACTGAAGATTAAAATTCCTTGTACGAGTACTTTGCTTTTATTTCGGGAACATTGGAGCTTTCAACTTTGGTCTTTTGTCATTTTCTACACAAATCACAGATAAATCATCACAAACTCACTGAGTGGCTGAGTGGAAATCTTGTTTACACCTTGTCAAGAAGGAGGTTCTCAATATGATTATATTGGTGTCACCTTCATAACAGACGGAAAGCACTTTAGATGAAACTTTTTTGAGATATCTTGAGGTCATATTAGCGTAAACTAAGTAAATGTAACGGCCCGAGGATTGATCCTTGGGGAACACCCTGAGTAATAATTTTTGAAATGCTTGAAATGAATAATTTAGGAGGTTTTCTACGGAATCCGTATCTCTGCAACTTAGATATAGGCAACGTTAGTAGCATCTAAAACTACTTTATCGACCGTCAATAATTAAGCATTGTTTTAATGAAATCGAGCACTCTTTAATTTTATTGGACGTTACCTGAAGTTCGGTAAAGTTGCATTAAATAGTGAGTAAGTGAAAACCGCCCCTATTTTTCGCTTTCTCAGGCAAAAATAAGTCCCAAATCTTGAAAGGATTGTCAAATATTTGAACTATTTCATACAATTTATCAATACTAATTGCCTGGTGAGACATTCGATCCACTTACATTCCCTCGCATTGTTGCCGCCTTGAGCAGAAATGAATGAGAATTCCATTTCTCTTGACGACGTTTCCAAGTTAATACAATCTGTAAATTCTAATATCGCAGAAAAAATAGAAGGTGTTAGGAAGGACCTGGAGCTGCTGACATGTAAGGTTGACAACAGGCTTGCTGATTTGAAACAACGGGTTCACACTGTTAAAGAGGAAAATATAGCACTAAAAGATCGTTTAAAAAAAGTTGAAAGATGCTTAAAAAGAAACACTCTTATAATTTACGGTATTCCTGAAGTCCGAGGAAACTACTACAGATATCTTAGAAGCTGTAATTAATATATCCGCCGATAAACTTAATATCTCACTTTCAAAGTCCGAGGTTTCAAACTGTTTTCGCCTAGGAAAAAAAAGGAGAAAAATCAAGGCCTATACTGCTTGTGCTTATCAGTTAGCTCAAAAAACAAGACATCTTGGGTAATAGAACAAGCTTAAAGGGTAGTAATATCTTTATTAACGATGATCTAATCCCAGGGGCCAGAGTTGAAAGGAGCTTTCTTATAGGGAAGCCTAAGCAAGTCAGAAAACTATGTTGCTAGCCTTAGAGGCAATAAATTGACAGTGAACGGGGAGATATACCAATATTCGTATTTCAACACAAATCAACCAATAACTTTCCCCACTGGAGATTCGCTGTCCCCTCTATCCAGAAGGTTAACCCACAGTGAGCCTACTACGCCCCAAAATTGCTCCACTTGAAGAGAAATAAGTTCTTGATCATAAAGCTCAACCAAACACAAGCAACCTGATTTCACACATACCAACGGCGAATAGTGGTTACGAGAAATCTAACTCCGAAGCTTGCGGATCAGTAGGCAAAAGAAAACTGAGTTACACACCTTGTAAAGTTTTGGGCACAGTTTCTAAAAGAAAACTTTCTGTCTTCGCTGCGGGCAGAAATAGATAATTTATAAATACGTACACTTATTTCTAACCTTAGTTAGTCTTGTAATTTTTTTCTTTTCCTTATCTGTTTTTTTTATATTTATATTATTGATAACCCGTATATATTATTTTTATATTCTTTACATCCTCCTTTTATAATTGTATATGCTGATTTGATTTATATATTATTATGACTTAAGTATCTGCCATGTCAATGCTCGCTCCCTTATAGCGAATTTTGATGGTTTCAGAACGTTTGTTCTTAATAAATACGACATAATCGGTGTATCTGAGATTTGGCTACTACTCGCTGACATACCTGATGAGTTGGTATAACTGACCGCCTATAAACTGTATCGGCACGATAGGGGTAATGACAAAGGTGGGGGGGGTCGCGATCTATTGTAAGCCATCTACCTTCTCCCGAACTCTTATGGCTCTCGATGTGCGTAGCACAGAACAACTACGGATTTTGGTTGTGTTGTCTACTTTGGATCCTAAGTTCGATTCTTTAATTTGCATGGTATTTGGATCTGCTGGACAAATAATCGGAGGAGCAACTACGGTACGGTCCCACTAGCTTTAAACTGTTAGAGGTCATGGCCATTTCAAATAACATTCCAAAATATAATGTCAAAGTCTTAAATACCGACAACATATCTGATCATTACCTTATTTCATGTCAATTACATGTTAAAGAAAAAAATAAACTTTTTTTTGTATAAATTTCGCGAATATTAATATAATTCATTTTAATATAGATCTGGATAACGTTGATTTTTCACGCGTATGCTATGCCAATGACATAGAAGCGAAAGTAAATACTTTTAAAAGAATTATTCCGAGTATTTTGATTTTTACGCTCCTATAAAAACTCTAAGTATATCAAAAAATAAAGCACCCTGGCTTAAAATTTAAGAAAACTAAGAATTGATCTGACTGGAATTACTATAAAACTTTGCGAAATGAAACTAACTATGCTATTAAGAGGGAGAAAAAGGTCAAATCTAGAATTTAAAATTAATAGTAGTAAAAACAATTTTTGGAAAGAATTGAAAAATTTAAATATAAGTAACAAAAATACCTCTATTCTAACTGAAGATTTTTGCAATCCGCAAACAATAAATAACTACTTTTTAAATTCTCAGTTCGCATTTTCTCAAGTTTCTGTCCAGAAATAAACTTAATGTACACACAAACAAATGACAATGAAGTATATAATGTACTTTTGTCGATAAAATCTAAATCTGTGGGCCCAGATGCAATTAGTTTTAACATGTTTCTTTCTCACGTGCTGCCCAAAAATTATTCCAGTTTTAACCCACATATTTAACTTCTGCATTATAAGTAATACATTTCCCTCTATTTGGAAGAAATCTGACATCAAACCACTCCCTAAAACTACAGAATTAAAAGATCTCCGACCTATTGGTATCTTATGCGTTCTTTCTAAAGCACTAGAGAAAATCATTGAAGGGTAAATTAGAATATTTACTGATAGAAATGGCATACTCCCCGAACATCAATCAGGATTCCGCAATGATCATAGCTGTACAACAGCTCGAACTAAAGTCACTGACGATATTCTTATCGAAAATTATGAAAACAACTTAACAATACTTATATTGCTAGACTACTCAAAGGCATTTGACCTAATCAACCACTCGCTTCTGTTAAGTCTTCCAAACTATGGGGCTCCAACTACTTACTTATAGATTTTAAGCAGGTAGAATGCGCAAGGGAGTATCAAATTTTTACACTTGTTATGAATGGAGTCCCTCAGGGCTCTGTTTTGGGACCACTTCTATACACCCTGTATACGTCATAATTCCATACAGTCCTACGGCACTCCATGTCCCACCATTATACAGACTATATACAAGTTTACTTCTCTTTCCCAGAAAAAGATCTTGTTGCCTCATGTGCTATTATTAATCAAAACTTAGAATCACTTTGCAACATCTCAAGTAAATAAGTTTAAAGCTTAATCCTTCTAAATCTCAAGCCATGTTATTTGGAAGGGCGGCCACTAGCTCCAGATGTTTAAATAGAGTCAGTATTATTCTCAATAACGAAAGACTACACCTCACTGACCAAGCAAAAATTCTGGGAGTTGTAGATTTTAGGCTGAAATTTTGCAGTCATATCACCAATACTACCAAAAAGGCATTTTATAATCTAAAACTCATTTATTCCATACGCCAAAAAATTTCGTATATTACTTTGTGATTCTTTAGTATTGTCTCTACTTAATTATGGAGACGTGGTCTATTTTGCTTCGTAGTGATGCCCGTAGACTGCAGCTTGTTCAGAATGCCTGCGTTCAGCTAATTTGTGGCTCGTAAAGGAGAGATCACATTACCGTTCATTTAAATGATATTGGATGGCTTCCCTCACAAAATAATAAAAACGCATAATCTTAATATCTGGTTTAAAAACATGCTGACTCCTCCCGAGCATACAACCAATCAATTCCGTGGATCATATATATATATATATATATATATATATATATATATATATATATATATATATATATATATATATATATATATATATATATATATATATATATATATATATATATATATATATATATATATATATATATATATATATATATATATATATATATATATATATATATATATATATATATATAATATATATATATATATATATATATATATATATATATATATATATATATATATATATATATATATATATATATATATAAATATATATATATATATATAATATATATATATATATATATATATATATATATATATATATATATATATATATATATATATATATATATATATATATATATATATATATATATATATATATATATATATATATATATATATATATATATATATATATATATATATATATATATATATATATATATATATATATATATATATATATATATATATATATATATATATATATATATATATATATATATATATATATATATATAAATATATATATTCATGCATTTAGTCGAAAATAAAAGCATTTATTACTATTATTATTATATATATATATATATATATATATATATATAAATATAAAGTTTTCAATTTGAACCTCTCTCCCAACACTCTCACGCCATGCTATGTAATGGCAAAAAATAATGTAACATTATTTTATTTATCTATTTATTATTTCCTATTTTTTTTTCTGTTTTACATGTAACCTAGGTGGTAATAATGTATTACTGTATTAACATTTTTTTTTGTATTTCTGTTCTAACTATAATGTATTCTTGTTTTAACTATTATGTGTTCAAGTAGTTTATTTGGTTTTGTCGCAGCGGTCATAGGCTAATGCGTCTTTTTCATTTATATCATTTTAGGTTGAGTGTAAGAGCGCTGCTCCGTCGCTTGCCAGATGAGTGCGACCTCTGCCTTTGTCGATTTTTTAAATTATTATATTCTATATATACAATGCATTTAGTCGAAAATAAAAGCATTTATTATTATTATTATTATTATTATTATTATATTAGGAGTCGATGATCCACCATATTGAACGCACGCGAGAAATCAATATATAAACCCATTACAAATAGTTTGTTTTCAAGCGCCTGTACAATATTTTATTTGTTTCATTGGTTTTTGGATAAAAAAAAATCCATAGTACATAAAAAGAAAGTCATACTGTAATACTATCTTATAAGGACAAACAGATGATGTATACATTACTAACATATACTACACAAATATTTCGTCAACATACATTATTGTCAAACGACCTATAGTATATTAACAAGCACTAAAAAAAAAACAGTTACAAATAACATGATGTCAAATGATATATTAGGTTTCTAATTATAGACTTGAGTTTATTTTCAAATGATTAAGCAGAACACTGGATGTCAAAATTGAAGGGCAAAAAATGGTTAAAACAATACATAACACGATTAATGCAATTATATTTTCCTACATCAATTCGACTATGGTTTAAACTGAACATTTGTATTTGCCTAGGTGGACGGGACGGTACTCTAAAATCAAGTAAATATAGTAGGTCTGGACAATCGATATAACTATTAATTAATGTCTAAAAGATAATGACAGATTTAATCTAGGCAATTCTAAATTGTCGATTTCAAGCATAGTTAAACGCTCATTGTATGTAAGACTGTACACGCTCAATACGCTTGATACAGATGTTATAGTGATGGGACCACACCACACAACAGAATTCCAAGTGGCTTCTGGCTAAAGCAAAATAAAGTAACTTCAGAGACCCCACATTAAGAAAATCCCAACACTGCCGCATAATAAAACCCGCCATTCTATAAGCTTTGGCAATGGCACTCTCAATATAATGGATAAATCTCAACTCGCTATAGCATGCCAAGATTATTAATTATTGTCTCTACACCAAGTAGATAACTGATCTGTATCATGTTGTAAGAGGGTACAGTCGTCACAGCCTGATATTACATTGAAGATCTTCAGATCATCCGCGAAAAAAAGATAACGACAGTGCTTAAAAACAAGAGGTAGGTCATTAATAAAAATTGAGAAAAGAACTGGTCCAGGATGAGATCCCTGTGGAACTCCAGATCAAACATGGATCTCACGTGATAGACAGTCATTAAATTTTACAACTTGCGTGCGTTCGTCAAGATAACTACTTATCCAGGAGAGTAAGGAATTACCGATCCTGCAATGTTCCAGTTTTTCCAGTAGGATGAGGTGATTGATACTATCGAATGACTTCTGGAAATCAAAATAGATTACATCAACCTACCTTGAAAGAATCCATGCTGGTGATGCGAGATAATTTCACGTGTCACCAATGATTCTAAAACTTTTGCCATACAAGGCAATCCTTATACTGGGTGATAGATATATCAGATCTATCGCCACCCCTTAAAAAGCGCCGTGAGGACGGCAGACTTCCAAGCTGTGGGAAAAATTAGAGTATTAAGTGACATTATATAGAGGATACTTAAAGGCAAGGACAAGGATGGACTACAATTTTTCAGAAATACTGGAGGGATACTGTCTGATCCAGCGCTCTTCTTGTCATCTAGCAGAATTAACCTCGCAAAGACCATGTCGCTGTCTACCTCAGTGTTGCAAGGGTTGACGTTTGTTGAGGGAAAGTCCTGTAGACGCCTCTATCATGAACGTTCGATCTATATACTAAGAAAAGAGCAAAGCGGTCTGCTATTTCTTTAGGGTTCGTAGTACTTATATTTTCGTGTCTGATTTGTTTGGGGTACCCAGAAATGCATCTCTTTGATTTTAAATAAGACCAGAAGGACTTAACATTTTGCAAGTTGTTTTGAGAGGTAGTAGTAGTAGTAGGTAGTAGAAGGCTTTATAGTCATTGTTGATAGATACTTCGGACTGTGTCCTAAGACTTGTGTAGTCACCTTCGAGTATAGAAGAATTAAATTTTTTTAGGTTATTAAAAATTTTGTTCTTTTGTTTTATGAGCTTGATGGTACTTTGAGAGAAGTAAGAAAGAAACCTCAGTGTATTACACATTTTTTAGATACAAAAATTTCAATGGCTGGATAAATAATTAAAAATTTCCACAATTTTGTTAATGTCAGTGTTTAGTGTCTCTAAAATACTCCAGCGGCATCTCACTCTCAACTACGGAAACGTCCACGCAGTTTGAAAAAATTAAGACTAGAATATCATCATTTGAATTACGTATATGATTCAACTGTACAAGATCATAAAAGCAAACACAGTCTGCACAATCATTATTTGATGTAAATAAAATATTACTATTGTTGTTAAGTTCATTAGGACGTGATAATGAATAATAGCCAACGTGATTTTCCCTGCTGTCAATAAAGTTAAGAGTCTACAAAACTTGATAGATTCTTAGCACCTAGAACGATCACTTTGCACGTTGTTAGATGGTCCATAATGGGACTTAACGAATCAACATGATCTTTATAGCAGGCTACAGTAGACGCCGGGGTTATGTACACTGCGTAAAATACATATTGGATTTCCTGGAATAACACGACAACCCATATCTCCTCTATAGCATTGTCAGTCGTGAATGGTGTTGATTCGTAACAAGCTTTAACTGCGACATGCACACCACCACCTCCAGATTTGCTAGTGGTTTGAGCACATTTGTCTTTTCTATAAACATTATAGGAGCTTGGGAAAAGTTCCTCACTAGAAATACAATCATTGAACCAAGTCTCTGTGATAATTATGTCATAGTTGGAATTAATGACCTCATTATAAAACTGGACTGTCTTCGTACGCAAACTTGGGGGACTTCTAGGTATTCCGACTGGTGCAAACATTTGGCTGTTGGCTCCTGACTCAATGTGCAGTTCGCCCTCTGTATCAGCTGTGGTAACGTGTTCATTCTCATTGGTTAATGTCTCAGTGCTTATTAAAAGATGATCCTTCAATGCCATAAAATCATTTATTTTGCCCTCCAGTGAAGAAATCTGGCCAAATGGCTTGCACATGAACGCGTTTTTTCGTCCTTTTAGATGCAACCTTTAACACAGGCCTCCGATAAACTGTGATTATCCATTTCAGTACCTATCAGTGGGCACTCCACGAAGTCGAAAATAGTTTTGTATTAAAACAAAAATCTGGCGAGTAACTGTTAATTATTAACACAATTAAAAATATTACAATATTAACTATTATGCAAATTAAAATAAACAAATAACTAATTTTGGAACTGATGATCGTCTTTAACAAAACTAGATATATCAGCTTCTTCCTCCTCATCCTCCTCACACTCCATTTCAAACAATTTTACTTTCCTTTTATTTTCTGCTAATACTATACTTATTCTTCTAGTTCCAGAAACTGAAAACTGAGATACTGACATTTCTACATTTTTGTAATGTTTTTGACTAAAAGACCATGCATTCACACTTGGAATATTTTCTTCTTGTAATAGAGAGCATAAATCAACTTCCCTAAGTTGTTCTAAAGCTAACGCCACAGGTAGTTGAAAAATACCGCCTCTCCTAGTACTACAACTTTCTTGAAGTAATACTGATAGTATATTTGGAGAATAAAATTTTGTATCTATAACATCAAAAGGTTCTTCCGATTCCTCCTTATTGTCAGAATATTCTTGTTTAAAAAAAAACCTTCCACACCGCGTCTGGCAACTACCTTTATCATCGAAGTGTATGTGGAACAAATATATACAATTTGTAGGTTTTAAAAATGTTAATAGTAAAATATCATTAGATACATTAATAGACGAAAGAACTAACTGGCTAATACCAAAATTAAAACAGCTAAAGTTAATCACTGGAACAATTTCCTTGTCAATTGCATGTAGAGGGGATTCAAATACTTTATTAATATTACTTTTAAGTTCATTAAAAACCTGAATAAGAGATTTTTCTGCATAGTGCGTCAAAATATTTGAATTATTTTTTAAGCACTCATTTTCCTCTAGGAACTGTGTCCAATCGTTACCTGCCATATCAGGCTTAATTGTCAAATTTTCATCAACCAAATATTGACCCAGCCGTTCCATAATGAATTTAGGACCGTTGCCTTTTTTGTCACTTTGTCCGTAATTGTCAAAATTTTGCAGAAATTCTGTTATGCAAGCAAGATCTTGCTGCGTCATTTTCTGAATATCTGAAGGGACAGGCTCATCCATAAGATGCATAATAGAAGCGTATAACCATCTAAAGAACGCTTTGTAGTTGATAACAGAATGATTAATAATTTGTTGCATTTCTCCTGCCTTGATAACAAAAGCCCCATTGGATTGTATTGCTTTTTGAATCTGCTCTTCATCCAAGCCAATAACCTGAAACGAAAATAATATTATTGGATTAGAAGATTATTAAATAATAAAGGCAAAGAAAATTAATAATTTTCGATATTTTTTACAAATGCTAATCTGTGGGTAGGATTGTGCCGTTTGAAAATTTTACATGAAATTTTCAAAAGTGAAAGTTTTCATTGCAGTGCATAGTAAGGTGTAAAATTCTGCATGAACAGCAAGAAGTTTTCTATTTTTGGAAGGGTACATACTAACTACTTCTAAATCAGTCAAATTAATTAAGATACAAGTTCAGAGTTAAGTAAAGACAATAAGAAAATGGCTTTAGAAAGTTAGTTTATTTTTATTATATTACAATAACAACATTTTCAACCATAATAATAAATAATTTGAAATGACGATTTATTTATATGATCAATGGCGGAAAGTATGCCACATAAGTATGGAAATAAAATTTATGGATTAGAAATTTTTGTTATCATTATTATTATTTTCATTCTTTTCTCTGCCTTGGCAGGTATTAAACAAGGTTGTCGGTTTGATAGCAAGATAATCGTGGACTATTATAGAGCATCATTTATGTTATTTTATGCATCGTAAGATTATATGGAAAGAAATGCTCGTACTAAAGAGCATGTATGTGGAATTGCTGCCTTCTGTATGCTTGCTATTGTATCTTAGTTAGTGTATGCGCAGCATGCGAGTTCTGTGATGACTGATCTATCTCACTGCAACTTGAGGGTGGGACTTTCCATGACTGCACTGGTACTGTGGTTGTAATATGTTAACCTCTCCATCATCATGCATGTTGGTGAATGATTTTGGCCACTGCATAGTGTTTCCTTGTATAAGCAGTAGCTAAGGTCGCCTGGCATCCTCCTGTAATACGCTGGATAGTTTCGGACGTTCATCTGCATTGATCATTTTGATGAAGAATATATTATAGTGCGGTCTTCACTATATTCTTGGTAGCGACAACTTGGTCACGAATTGCGTCCTTCATGCAACCCAGTGAGGCCTCGCCCTCCCTGACCTCTTGGTAAGAGCAATCTTTCAATGACTGCCCTCAGGTGATGCGCTTTCTAGGTCCGTGTGTCCATTTAAACACTCCGAAAGTGTATGTCAGGATAGAAATAGCGTAGGAACTGGTGGCTATATAGGTGTTCTTTCTATTAAGTTGTGACTTCAGGATGCTAGTGAGTGTTTGAAGATATTCCATTTTAATTTTATTTTTAGTTTGCTTATGTTCAACGCGCCTTCATTGCAGCAGAGATTTCTAAGTGTCTTCTTCTTTAGGTGCAACGGCTCCTCCATTCTCTAGCTCAAATCCGCGAGCACCATGCACTCTTCTCTGTACCCTTAGGGTTTTACATTTGTCTGCACATAATTTATTGTCATCCATATACATCACGTGTGTTAGATGGTGCCTCACGCTTTGCTCCCTATTAGATCGGAAATTCATGCTCAGATCTATTTAATAGGTATGAAAGCGCCAGGCGAAACCATAAGGGGCTAATCTCCTGATTGATAGAGGCCCTTTTTCAGCTGTATCGGATCAGATATATTGTTGGTTTTTTTGTAGATGAAGTGGGGTCTCGACGATCGCTGGGTCCACCCTATAAATTCTATGTGTATGGGTAAGCCATCAGAGCTTGCTTCCAATTATGAGTTTGTTTTACAGCTGCAGGGACGCATCACAGGGACATTGGAGACTCTTTGCTACTCATACAGGCTCCACTCATTATCCAGTAAGCAATTATTTTCCAAAATGCTTCTAGTGTCCCCTTTATAGGCGGATCTCCTAGGTTTGAAGGTTTATTGTATCTAAGATGGCGATAAAAGAATTTTTCGGCAGTAGAAAATTGTCGGTTGCTTTCTCTGCGTTTCTTAGACTCCTTATAGAGGCACATTCTTTTAGATTTACCGTTAAGTTATTGGTCGAGAGTATTCAAAACTTAATCATTAGCTGGGTTACGAGTGGCATGTATTTTTGTTTTTTTTTTCTTAATATACTGTAATATTTTACTACGGCTTTATTTCGATTCCCATTCATGTACTGCTGTTCTCGTACTATATTACTCCTAAGCTCTTCTATGCCTCGATTTAGTCTCATCTTCCTTGGTGGCATTACGGCCTTCTGGATTCTTATCTAGGTGACCAGACCTTGCATCCGATGGCCCTGATGCCACGTATAAGGCTGTATGAACCTCTTCGAATGTATCGGAGTTTTGACCTAAGTGGTTGGGGAGTATTTCCTCCTTCGTAATTTCGACAGTAATTGCTTGTTTAGTGGGGCAATTCTTATACGCAGTAATTCGTTATTATTTCGTTCATCTGATTTGCTAGCTCTGTGGTTTCCTGCAAACGGTCGCGGTATATCTTAAGTCCAAAAAAATTTTTTTTTAAATTATAAACCTTAATGTCGGTAATATTTTAGAAAATAATCAAATTTTAATGGATGAGTGTGGCCCTAAGCCTGGCTACTTTAGTAAAGTTAATAACAATAAATAGTAGTTTATGCTAACAAATTTACAGAATTTTATAAAAGGAAGACCATCTGACACCTGATTTATCGTGGTAGAATGCATAAGATTATTTTATTATTTTTAAATGTAGGTTTATTTTGCCTTTATCTTTACATATTTATAACGTTTATTCAATTGCATGTAAAATGTTGTACTATTATATGTCGTTGGTACTAATATTCAACGCACAGCTGAAAGTTTCGCGATCATTTCAACTAATTTCAATGTGAAATTTCAAGTTCTCCTCAAAATTAACATTTTTTCAACCCTACCTGAGGAAAGTTTTACATTCTATATTTCCATTATGTACCAATGATCGGTTATACTTTGCAGAGACAATACATATGGCAAATTCACAAATTAACCACATCAATCGGTCGGGTTGTTTAACCCAAAAGAAGAAGTACGATTAAATAAATTAATTGTTGGAAT
Organism: Kuschelorhynchus macadamiae; assembly: GCA_030620095.1. NCBI lineage: Eukaryota > Metazoa > Arthropoda > Insecta > Coleoptera > Curculionidae > Kuschelorhynchus > Kuschelorhynchus macadamiae. The sequence continues at coordinate 1,042,049 of JAUTXW010005279.1, forward strand.
AAATGTATTGTACAGACCACAACCACTTGAAATAATTTCTCAGGTTTCAATGTAAAAAAACAGCATGAAGTGGTGCTCCAATAAGCTTAATAATAAATTAATTTATTCTTACAAAACTACGTTTCAAGTTATTAGATACATTAGGGTTGGTGTCGGTTTGAATTTAATGAGTTTAATTGTTTCGTTAATTTATATATACACTGATAGGCATTAAAATCGGGCACCTAAAAATAATAACAAAAATTAATGGTCAATAACTTTTTTGTATTGGGCCGATTTTATTTATTTTTTGGCAAAACACGGGTTATAATATTCTAGTTTTCCAAACTTCTTTCATCAAAGAGAAAATATCTTCCGAAGGGTGCTCATACCAAGAGAATCAAAAATGAGTTTTTTCAGTCTATATCTTGAGCACCCTGTGGAATTATCTCGCAGTGCAAAAGATTTGCAAATTTATTCTCCACCACGATGTATCTTTTTCGAACAAAACAAAATTTTTTGTTCACCTCGATAACTCTATTTTGTCGGAGAGACACGATTTTAAAGAGTACTTTGCAAAAATATCAAATTTGGTATTTGTACGTCATACATTTAATTTAAATCAGAGCAGCTGTGAAAATCATGGTAGGCCAATAATTGACATAAGCAAAAATATTGAATTGTCATTATTAGTTGTGGTTGTCTTGTCGTACATTTTGACAGAAATGGTTTTGAGCCCAGAAGTTGGCTTTATTACAAGACGGAAGAAACCAAACGTATGTTGCAAGGAGATATGGATATTCGAGAAGTACAGTGCAACGTGTCTACTCTCGATTTTTGAAAACAGTTTCTTATGTCAGGTATCCAGGATCAGCTCGGACCAGACGCACCACATATCGTGATGATCGGTTTATCATCAATTTGCGATCTATCTATCTACGATCTACCGCTGTGCGAATCGTAGTAATTGCAGTATGTAAGGAATGTTAATATCGGTGAAAAAACGGTGCGAAGAAGGCTGAACAGAACAAACCTATTTTGCAGAATACCTGCAACGGGACCAGAACTAACCAGAGAACATCGGGTCGCCCGTCTTCGATTTGCTGGGGAACATCGTCACTGGACCGAGAATTAATGAAAAATGTCCTGTTTACAGACGAATCTAGGTATTGCCTCAGATCTCCAGATGGTCGAGAGCGTGTTTGGCGTGGAACGGGAGAAAGGTATATACTAAATTACTATACTAAATTCGAAGTAGTATTCTTAATGCCGGAAGATACGTACACGAGATTTGGAGTATATTGTCCCCCACAGAGGCTTGGTAGGAGAACACTTTATCTTCATGCATGATAACGCCAGATCCCATGTAGCACGAATAGTACAGAAATACTTAGACGACGAGTACATAGAGCGGATGGAATAGCGGACTCACAACCCGGACCTTAATCCGATTGAGCATCTCTGGGATATACTAGGGAGAACAATATGTGTTTTGGTACCGGCACCATTGATACTAGAGCAATTAGGAAGGGCGCTCTCCGAGCAATTGGCAGCTATTCCTCAAGATGCTATACGTCGTTTGGTATCAAGTATGCCAAGAAGAATAGAGGCTGTGGTGGAAACACACGATATTAATATAATTAATACATTTTTACTTTTTTTACGTTTAAACTTTAATTGTTAACGCATATTGTTGGTTACGTTTGTTATGTTGGATTATAATAAAAACTCGTTTTTAAAAATGTTTAATCTCTTCTTTAAAACCCCGTAACTTTGTCAAAAACTGAGCTATCGAGGTGAAAAAAAAAACAAAATGTTCAAAAAAGATGCACCTTAGTGTAGAATAGTTTTGCACTGCGAAATAATTCGACAGTGTGTTCAAAAGTTAGACCATCAAGTTTTGTTAATATTTTTTGGTGCCCGATTTTAATGCCGGTCAGTTTAGTTAAAGAGAATGGATAAGGGCATTTATTTAGAAGATATTGATGACGTGGGTTTTATTGAAACTAATGTAAATTCCGCTAAGGATTCTGATGCCTCTTTAATTATAAATAAATAGTTAAATATTCTTGAACAACACGTGAGCAAAATTTGTATTAATTATTTTTATTACAACCCAACGGCTAGCGAAAATCTTTAAAATCAGTCAGTAAATATAATAGATAAATTTTAATATCTCATTGTCTAACTTGTGTTTCGTCCTTATATTTATCGTGGGATCTCCTGTGTTTGTCTTTCTAAATCCGTTGATAGGTCTCAACGTAAGAAGCAGATGTCCTTGTTGCATTGACCAATACAACTTTAAGTTTTTTACTGAACCTTAACCTACATATTCCACTATGTCTGTCAGTAAAACTATAGTATTTCCATGCTTTACCAGCAAACATCTAGAGCACTTTAGATTATACATGATCTTGCAAAGAGAAGGAAATGTTAAGGAATTTGCTAGGAGAATTATTTTCGAACTGAGAAGGAATAATGGTGGTTTATGAAAAAATATCACCCAATAACAGAAACATATTGAGAAGGTTAGACGACAGCAGAAGTTAAAGAATGTCGCACGTTTGATCTTTCAGATGGAGAGTAAAACATTGGATGCTTGGGCAGGGACAGGATATCTGGAGTGATCTTGTTAATCTGAAATATAGTAGATAATTTTGTGCATATTTATGTTGGTTTTACTGACCTATGTGATAAATTGTTTGGCCGGGAAATACATGGAGTTATATGCATGTTTTTGTTCTCTAAAGTTTTATGGCTCATCATTATGGCCTTTTATCCTACTGCTCAAACAAAAACTTACTAAGTACTTCAGTAGCTTTCTTTAAATTTTACTTGTTAACTGAAATTGTATTCTTATGAATTAATTTTATTGTTTTTTTTATCAAACAAGCGTTGTTATTATTATTATTATTCGAAGATGACGTTTTATCGATACTTAAAAAAAAATACAAAAATTACTTTGTCGTAATTGTCAATTTTATACAATTTAATATATTTTGAACTATTGATTCTAGATTCAAAACTCAAACTGCATTTTCTTCGGTAGCTTATTATCTAGAAATTCAATCTCTTGACAATTGATTTTTGACAGATAATCTAGCGAAAAAAAATATTGAATTATTTATCTAGAATATATAGTTTAAAACATATTTAACTGTATATCTAACACTGACAATTACTAAGAAATTATGTTTGTTCATATGTTCACTTTAATTACAATTTTTGAGCTAAAGTATATTTATACCCCTAAATATAATCATTACAGTATCTAATTCAAATGAATTTATTCGAATTTGTTAATTAATATTAATTTATACAGGGTGTGTTAATATATTCTTATTTCACCTCACACCAATTCCTCTCTAGAACATGTCCTGCAGTCATGCAGGCTCACTGACCCATTTTGAGCTCATCAGGCCGCCATAGACTTGCAAGCACCGTGTAGGGCAAAGGTACAAAAAGGATATCATCAAAAATGGACTTAATACCTAGAATCGTGTTTTCTTGTTTTTAGTCAAGTCGTATAATAACAAAGTAAAATATCACTTATTTCTATAGTGATAACACCAATATATTTTAGTTAAATCTCTCAATAACACTTCAACGGCCTATTGATTAAAATTACATAATATATTATCAAAGTACAAGTACCGTTGTCCGGCTGAACAATTATTACTTAAAAGCACGTTACGATCCAATTCTATTCCGAGCGGTGTATAGGAATTGATGAATAAGTAAACAACAGATATAAATACTAGCAGCAGAAATATATACCTACATAATGATATAGCTGCTAAGATTAAAAAAGCGAAATATATAAAAAAATATCAAATTAAAATTTTTTTCACTTATGAACTATTTCACATAAAAAAGTTCGAATTATCGAACAACAATCCAAGTTCGAATAACAATGTGGTTTGAAAATGTAGTGTTAATTGAAAAAGTCCACGCACCAATGTAATTCGTATTAGATGCGGCGTGATATTCTTGTCCTAATAATGTCGTATATACAAACATTTTAAATCATTATTATGTTTTGATCCAGGTAAACTTTATTCGTCCAGGCTCGATTTTAAAATAAGGTTGAAAAATGAGTACCGTTAGTAGTAGTGACAGCAATTAGGACATGCCATTAATGTATTTAGCTCCTAAGGTGTTATTTTATTTTGTCAATTTTTTATTTTTGGAATTCCCGAGTTTTTATTTGCCCTAAGTTATGCCTGATTTAGTATTTTCGGGGATAATTAATACTTGTGGATGACTTTAGAAGTAAAATTGAAACCTCAAAAATAAATATTTTGAATGAAGCATATCACATCTTAAGAAAGCGTGATTAAAATGTATGCCTCCCAAATTTGATCGCGAAGAGAAAATCTCTCATATTTTTGTGTTATTACAGTAAGAGTTGAAACGTCAGGATATCACATTCCACTTTTACATAGTTGCATAAATTTGGATTACTTATATTTTCTGTAAATAAAAACATTTTTTCTTTTGTTACACCATATTGGATTCGTACTATAATATTTTACCAGTTTCTACCTATGCCACACTTGATGTTTGAAAATATTTTAATATAAATTGAAAAAGTAGTTCTTTACGATGATTTCTTAAAATTTCATTAGACCACAATTGTTCCGTCATAGTGAATTCGTACCAAAATTTGTGTACGAATAATTTAATATTAAATAATATCCTGTTTTACGTTCATTTTAGTCACCATTTTATTCCGCCATACTGAATTTGTACCAACATTTTTACCAGTTTATCTCTATATCACACTTAATTCTTGCACAAAAGTTAAAATCAATCTAAAAAGTAGTTTTTTCAGGCTGGTTTTTTAATATTATATTAGGCCGTCATTTTCTCGTAATTTGAGGTAAATTGAATAAACATTTTTCTAATATAATTTTTTAACGTTTCACTAGGCCGCCATTTTGTTTCGCCAAATTGAATTTTTATGATAATGTCACCAGGTCATTCCAATATAACCCCAAAAATTAGCAGTCAATCCGGTAAGAAATTTTTTATCTATGAGGCGAACTGACAGTCAGACAGACCGACGGAACAGAAAAAACGTATTTTTTGGCATCTAGGTACCCTAAAAAGTGAAGATCTGTAAAATCCTGGATGGGTGATTTTTTTCTCGATTACAAATATTTTATTTGACAGGCAATTTATTCCGCTATTTTGTTTCGTTGAATTCGTACGACAATTTTATCAGTTCATCTCTATATCATAATTAATTCTTGCACAACATTTTAAATCAATCTAATTAGTAGTATTTTCAGGGTGATTTTTTAAATATTTTATTAAGCAGCCAATACTTTCCTTCTACGAGAGAAGCAAAAATGCGTGGAATATGGAGGCACTGTAGTTGAATAGGTACCAACATTGATTATTTTATGATTACTATGCAATAAATAAAAAAACGATAATAAACAAGTTGTTGATATAAAGATATGGGTAAAAGTAGGTATTTAAGGTAATTGTGCAAAATTATGGAGAACTAGGGATTTTTAAAATATTTCGGAATATTTAGCTGATGTTTTATATTTAATTTGACAGTTGAATTTGAAACATTACCTTTACATGTAATTGTGACTTAAAAAAAGAAGAATAAGGCAAGTTCACTTTTAACGTTCAGTACTTACTTGCTGTATTCCGGAAAATGCACGTACACACATCTACAGAGGCCAAGCACCTCCCTAATACTAAAAACAAGGATATCCTACTTGAAGTATTGATGGCGGCTGTGGTGGGAAACTTAAGAGATTGTGTTTTAGATATACGAATAATATTTTAATTATACGTAAATCAATGTAAGTCAATAGTATTAAGCGTTTTTTTAACTATAGGGTTAAATAAAAAAACGTTATTAAAAGTTACATGAAACTGTGAAAGCCGTAATTAAAATTTTTGAACAGTTCAAAACTTACAGGGAAAAAACATTTTTTTAAGCAGCTGTTAAAATCTATTTTTTAATAAAGTACGCCACTAAAAGTTATATGGAACTGTGAAAGCCGTATTTAAAAATTTTAAGCTCTTTGGAATTTACGGGAAGACAGTTTTTTGTAACACATCTCAAAATATTTTTTAAAAATATAAAAAATTTAAGCAGTTGAAAAGTTATGGGAAAAACAATTTCTTGACAGCTGTCAAAACATTTTTCTTTTGACAGATGTCCTAATATTTTTTTGAAATAAATTACGCCACAAAAAGTTACAAAGAACTGTGAAAAGTATATTCAAAAACTTTAAGTATTTTAGAAGTTATATGGAAAAAATTTCTTTTTGACAGCTGTTAAAATATTTTTTTCAAATAATTACCAAAAGTTACATGAAACTGTGAAAATCGTATTTATAAATTTTAAGCACTTCAAAGTTATAGGGAAAATACGATTTTTTTTTTGCCAGCTGTCACAACATATTTTGTAATAAATTACACCTTTACGTGAAACAGCGAAAACCTTATTTAAGACAATTAAGGAGTTCAAAAGTTCCGCTTAGATTTGTTTAAATCACTACTTTAAATCCTTCAGAAGTTTCAGTAGCAAAAAAACTGCGCAAACTGAAGTTCGCCTACTTATTACTTAAAACTCCTAAATCGATGCCACGAATGAAACCAGAATTTTTAACTAAATTAAATGTCCCGGTATAAGATTATAAATGCTTTATTCCCCATCCGCCGAGCAGAAATGATTTTTTTTAGTAAAAGCCCTTAAGTTTATGTATCTACCAGTACTAGCATAAAAACATAGTAGACCATAAGCGTACGGCGATGAATTTATTATAAACTCCGATAAAATCCGATATTTATATTTTTGACAGCTAGTAAAATATTTTTTAAAAATAATTAAAAACACTAAGATACACGGAGCGTGGAAATCCGTATTTATTATTTTTAAGTAGTTCCAAAGTTACGTTTTTTTTGACAAATGTCCAAACATTTTTTTCAAATAATTACGCCATTAAAATATTCATGGAATTGTAAAAACCGTATTTAAACATTTTAAGTAATTTAGAAGTTACGTGGAAAAAATAACTTTTTGAAAACTGTCAAAATATTTTTCCAAAATAAATTACGCCACTAGAGTTACATGGAACTGTGAAAATGTCAAAATATTTTTTTTAATAAATTACGCTACTAGATGTGACATGAAATTAAAACCCGCATTTAAAAATTTGAATCAATTCAAAATGTGGAAAAACATTTTTTTTTTGTCAAAAATAATTTTTTTTGACAGCTGTCAAAATATTTTTTTTAAATAAATTACGCCACAAAAAGTTAGAAACAACTGTTTCGGGAAAAAAACAATTTTTGTTGGATAGCTGTCAAAATATTTTTTTTCAAACAATTAGGCATCCAAAAGTTACAAGAAACTGTGAAAATCGTATTTACAAATTTTAAGCACTTCAAAAGTTATAGGGATAAAAACTTTTTTTTTGCAGCTGTACAATATATATTTTTTAATAAATATACGAGTAAAAGTTACATGAAACTGTGAAATCCGTATTTAAAAATTTTGAGTAGATTAAAGCAAGTTTAAATTACGGAAAAGACAATTTTTTTTTACACCCGTCAAAAATGTTTTTTCCTTTAAATTACACCACTAAAATTTACATGGCACTGTGAAAACCGTACTTAAAAATCTTAGGCACTTCAAAAATGATGGGGAAAAAACAGTTTTCAAATGTCAACATATTTTTTCAGATAAATTACACAGTAAAAGTTACAAGGATCTGTGAAAATTGTATTTAAAATATTTAACCGTTCAGAGGTCACGAGGGAAAAACAATTTTTTCTCAAAATATTTTTCCTAAATAAATTACGTCACTAAAAGTTACATGGAAGTGTGGAAGCTGAATTTAAAAAATGTATGTAGTTTAGATGTTACGAGAAAAAAACAGTTTTTTGACATATCCAAATATTTTTTCTAATAAATTACGCTACTAGATGTTAAATGAAACTATGATAACCGTTATTTAAAAATTTTAATCAGTTCAAAAGTCATCGGAAAAAAAACATTTTTTGACAGTTGTCAAACTATTTTTATCAAATAATTAGGCATCCAAATTTTAAGCACTTCAAAAGTTATAGGAAAAAAAAAACAATTTTTTTTGACAGCTGAACAAAATATATTTTTTAATAAATTACGCCACTAAAAGTTACAAGAAACTGTGAAATCCGTATTTAAAATTTTGAATAGTTTAAAAGTTACGACAAAAAGACAATTTTTTTACACCTGTAAAAACATTTATTTTCATAAATTATGCCTCTAAAATTTACATCGAACTGTGAAAACCGAGCTTAAGAATCTTAAGCACTTCAAAAATATGGAAAAAACTTTGACAGATGTCAAAATATTTTTTCAGATAAATTACGCCAGTAAAAGTTACATGGAACTCTGAAAACTGTATTTAAAATGTTCAAAAGTTCAGAAATCACAAGGAAAACAAAATATTTTTTGACAACCGTCAAAATATTTTTCCTAAATAAATTACGCCACTAAAAGTTACATGAAACTGTTGAAACCGTATTTAAAAAATGTATGTAGTTTAGATGTTACGGGAAAAAAATAGTTTTTTTGACAGATGTCAAAATATTTTTTTTTATAAATTACGCTACTAGATGCTACATGAAACTATGAAAACCATATTTAAAAATTTTAATCAGTTCAAAAGTCATCTCTTGACAGCAGTACAAGATATTTTTTTAAATAAATTCCGCCACTAAAAATTACATGAAACTCTGAAAAACGTATTTAAACATTTTGAGTAGTTTAGAAGTTACGATAAAAGACAATTTTTTTACAAATGTCAAAATGTTTTGCTCATAAATTATGCCACTAAAATTTACATGGAACTGTGAAAACCGTAGAGTAGCGGCGCGGCGGGTAATATGGAATACACCGGCTAATATGGAATACCATATAATTGGCTAAACTACTAGTGCCATCTACACCACGATAGCAAAACTATGTTCATATATAGCAGAATTTGACACCCAAAATTGCGCGCCGCTCTACCTCTGTCCGTTAAATAGTTATTCGTGCGTAAGTGGTTTTGCAAGTAACAAGAGTATTTGATGAGTTCCAAGAAAATTTAAATTATCGTGGTCCGATTGTTGTTTTTTTAATTCGTTTTTCTACCGGAGATCAGGTAAGGACTGTAGATTGATATAAGGTATATTTATTGCGTATTAATACTGGTTTAAATATTTTTAAAAAATTCTAACCTCAACACACCTAAGTGCGGCTAATATGGAATAGTATTCCATATCGCCCGCTCAAGTTTGTTTCATAAAATATGTTTTTAAAACAATCATTTTCTTTGTTGCAGAAGTTTTATTCGAGCACCAGGGTATCAATAATGCCAAAAAATAAAGACATTGTTGATAAAAAGCGCAAAAAGTGGGACAAAGAAAATATGAAAAAAGCATTAATAGCTGTCAGATCTAAACAAATGGGTTATTTGAAGGCTTGTAAAACATACAATATTCCTCGAACTACCCTTTTTAGACTCTGCAAAAAGAATTAGGATCCTGAAGTTGCGTGTCAGACGAAGTTGGGACGCAAGCCCATTTTACCTAACTTTTTGGAAAAGGAATTAGTTAAGCACTGCCTGGAGATGGAGAAATCGTCTTTTGGTTTAACGCGTCGAGATGTTTGTAATGTTGCTTTCCAGTTAGCAAGAAACAACATTTCCAACCCATTTTCATTACTAAGAAAATCAGCTGGCAAAGATTGGCTACATCACTTCAGAATGAGGCATAAAGATGTTTTAACTCTTAGAAGACCTACTGGAACTTCGTATGCTCGTGCACTGGGTTTTTCTAAAGAAAATGTAAACACATTTTTCGACCCGTTAGAAAATGAAATTGAGAAGCATAATTATTCGGTAAACCAAGTTTATAATGTGTATGAAACTGGTTTAACCATTGTTCAAACAAGAAATCCAGAAGTTTTTTCTTTAAGAGGTAAAAGACAAGTGGGTGCAATAACATCAGCCGAACGAGGTTCACTTATAACCTCAATCCTCTGCATTAGCGCAAGTGGCAATTTTGTACCTCCACTACTGATTTTTCCCAGAAAAAATTCAAGTGAACTTCTAAAGAAAGGTTCTCCGCCAGGAATCATTTTTTCCTTTCATCCTTCTTGCTGGATTCAAATGGATATTTTCACAGAGTGGTTCAAACATTTCCTCAAGCATACTAGACCAAGTGCAGAAAATCCAATTCTTTTGATTTTAGACGGTCACCATACGCACACTAGAACTATAGACGTTATTTTGGCTGCCAGAGAAAATCATGTCACTTTACTTTGCCTACCACCGCATACGACGCACAAAATGCAGCCGTTAGATTAAACTGTAATGGGAGCATTAAAAACATATTATAGTGAAAAAGTAAGGCTATTTTTAAGAACAAATAATCGTCCCGTCAGCCAATTTGATTTAAGTGAACTTTTTGGTAACGCATATCTGAAAATCCAGAGTGGTGAAAGAGCTGTTAACGGATTTTATCAAACAGGATTGTTTCCGGTAAACCAAGCCGTATTTACCGAGGAAGATTTTATTCAAGAAGCACAAAGAAATGAAGTTGAAGCTAATTTAGAAAACAATTCGCCTCAAGAGGAATCTCAACCGGGAAATATAGTTCAATATACTACCATTGTTCTTCCAAAGGATATAATTACCAGACCAACTTTGAAAAAAAAAAGAGAGCACAAGAGGTCGGAAGACAGGTCAAGCCAAAGTTTTAACATCAACCCCCAATAAGGAAGAGCTAGAACAATCAATAACAATTACAACTAAAGAAGAGGACAGAGTTAAGAGAAAAATCGGAAATATCACAGTAAATAAAAATAAAAAACCCAAAAAATTTAAAACTACAGAAGTTGCAGGACCAAGTGGCTTACAAAAAAAGAAACTTCAAAAAAATATAACAAAGAAAATAAAGGAAGTTCAATATTCGTCTGAAGATTCCAACAGTTCTGCAACATTACATGACTCATCATCTGACGATGATGAAGAATTTCCTGTTTATGATCCTCCATCTGAAAAAGCAGAATGTATATTTTGTTCCGGATTATATTCGGCTGCGACGATGAGATGCGAACTTTGGGCTCATGAATTATGCGCCGACATGCCAAAGGATATTTACGTATGTGACTTTTGTCGCTAAAACATCTTTATAACCATATACTATTTAGTTCATGTAGTATCCATATTACCCCATAGGTGTATTCCATATTACCCGACCATTTTTTTGTGTTGTCGAAATGTATTATTTTTATTTAACATTAAAAATCGGGAAAATACATAAAGATTTTGAAGTTTAGTGCTTTTATTTGGTTAGATAGATAGTTTATGCAGTATATAATAAGTTTTTAAATCATTTATACTACGTCTGGAACAATTTATTAGTATAAAATAAAACAGTATTCCATATTACCCTCCGCTACTCTAATCTTAAGCACTTCAAAAATTATGGGGAAAACAGTTTTTTTTTTGACAGACAAAAAATACACCACTAGACATCAAATAAATCTGCAAAAATACTATTTAAAATTTTTAATCAAAATGTCAAAACATCAAAAAACAAACAAATACACCACATGTCTCCACATAAATCTGTAAAATAGATACTATTTAAAATTTTTAATAATTTCAAAAATCACGGGGAAAAACATCTTTTTTGCTGCTGTATAAAATGTTTTTTTTTTCAATAAATTACGCATCTAAAAGTTACATGAAATAGGTACCTACCCTATTACCGTAAACCCCAAATCAATTAATCATTAAGAATCTACGCTAACGACTTCCACTATTTTTACAGTGTTAGAACATTTACCCCAACTATTATCGATCTTGCGTTTGAATTTTTTAAGCTTTTTATTACCTCAATTTTATTTTAAATATATTTAATCGAAATATATACGCAAATGACTTCCACTATTTTTTAGTGTTAGAACATTAACATCAACTATTTCTAATTTCAATTTGACTATTATCGGTTTTGCGTTCAAATCCGTGAGACACTCATTCAGTACATTTTTGGTGTAAATTTGAAACTAATCGCTTTGATTGTTCTCAAGTTATTATTAGCCCAAATTTTGTCTACATACACATATCCGTAGACATTTTTTTTTCAAAAATATTTCCTAACCTAAAAACACTAAAATGTCGAAAAACACAACATATATATTTAGAAAATTTTTGCCATCCTGTTTATCATACTTTATTACTACTTATCCGCCCAGTATAAATAAAATCCGTATTAAGTACAATTAGATCTAGTATGTGTATGGATGAGCCTTAATGAACCTTAAAAATTATCTACCTCTCTGGTATATATATAGTATAAAAACCCGCACGAGATGTCCAAAGTCGGCAATTAATTAACAAAAATGCCCTGTACGTACGTACTACCTCTGTATAAAATAATGTATGCTTTACTACTTATCCGAACAGTATACTAAGGAAATTCGTATTTACTATATTACGCTTCCTATAATAAACATATGTTACCATAAAAGCACGCAAAATTTAGAAAATTTTATCACGTATACTGAAAATCTGCCAAAGTGTCAAAATATCTCCGCCTATATTATACTGAAAAATACATATATCGTGTACCTAATTACAAACAAGCATTCCGCTACTCCAACTCATCCAAAAAAGGTATTCGAATAGCACCTGTCTCAAACGAATATCTACATTTACTATATTGAAACTAACACCTAATTTTCTTAAAGATATTTTACAAAATTCGGAAAAGTATTGCACCCAAATTGTGGCTACTTTTAAATTTTAATCTGCCAATTTCAAAAATCCATAAATAATCATTTTTGAAGCCTTAATATATACTCGCTTAATTCTGACAAAGGCCGTACCCTTAGAGTAAGAATTAAAGTAGAGATCACAATTCATTCATAAATCACGTAAGGGGTTGCGCCAACATAGTTCCCCTATTTTTAACATTCTATGGACCAATGTTTACGATAAAACAAGAAGTGGGGATGGCCCATGTTTAAGCCGTGGCCATTTATTAACGAATGCCAGTGGCGGCGCGAGTTTTCACTTCCCGCATAAGGAAATATAATTAATCGTAAAAAAATCATCGTTCCGGGTTTTTACAGATCTTCATGTTTTTCCATTACTATCGGTCGGTCGGTCGGTCTGTTCCGTTACAGCTAAAAAATCCTCTTACTCGATTAACTTTGATTTTATTTAATTTTCCAGAAAAATTGCGTCTGACACAAAAAAATATTGGTATGAATTCAATATGGCGAAACAAAATGATGATCTGTTAAAATATTTGATGTACGAAAATGAAGAAATGGGTCATGCTTCATTATCGTTGACAAAAGAAAGGATTCTTACCTATTCCTTAATAAGGCAAATAGGTATTTTTACAAATATCAAAGAAATAATAGTTCCCTACTTCACTATTCAAATCAAACCAATAAGTTAGGTAAGTTTAAAAGGAAATTAGTTATTTATATATCATTAAACTTTAGTTTTTAGTTATGTTTGCCTTATGTCACTGTCATTTTGTAATTGCGACATTTAGAAAAATTGTTTGTTAATTTGTTAAAAATGTCATCTTAAACCTGTAACTGCCAAGTTAGACCTTGTCTAAGTTTACACCTCTTTAGTGAATACTATTGTTAGAGTTTTAAACTATAATCAATGCTTTTAATGCGCTTTTATTGGCTTCCTACTCGTCTGATCGTATGTTTGTATGTCTGGTTTAAATCTTGTAATGGATTTTCACCACTTCCAATACCGATTATTTTCAAATTTGACATGCATACACTTTCGGATATAACAAATCTGATTTTTTTTAGTCAACGTTTAGAAATCCAAAATGGCGGCGCCAATACGGCCGACGAATTTTGTTACTTGTGTAGATTAAACTGAAAATTGGTGCTTAGGAAAATTTAAGAGTGTCAGCATTTAAAAATTCAAAATAGCGGTGCCAAAATGACAATGCCAACAAGTTGGACGGATGATTTTAACATTTGTGGGGATTATTTAAGAATACACAACAAAAATCAAAATTATGGCGCCAATATAGCGAACGAATTTTGCCATTTGTACAGATTCGGCTGAAATATCAGTATCTAGAAGTATTTAAGAATGAAAGTTATGAAATTTTAGTCAATATTTGAGAATTAAAAATGGCGGCACCAACATAGCAGACTAATTTCAAAATATTTGCAGATTTGATTAAAATTCGGCATTTAGGGGTATTTAAGACTTTGAACTTTGATTTAAGACTGAATATAATCGATAGTTTTCTGCATCGACTTTTATAACATTTTATTAGGCCGCCATTTTGGATTTGTAGTAAAACTTATCAGTTGATGGTCATGTCACACCTAATTTTTCTGCCAAATTTTGATAAAATGGATAAGCAGTTTTTTAGTAATATTTTTTTAACATTCAATAGACCGCCATTTTGTTCAGCCATATTGGATATTTACCAAAATGTTACCACGTCATCATCATATGACCTTTGTCGCGGACAGACATACAGACTAATCGACGGAACTGAGAAAACAAACTGAAAAAAACACATTTTTACTTTTAATACCCAAAGAATCACCATTTAAATTCCTTTACTTGACAACACTTATAATATAAAAAATTGACCCAGCTCAAAATTAAAAAATGGCGCGAAATCATCCGCAACTTTATTATTTCCCCAGATTTCATCGAAAATCTAAACGTCAAAAAAATGGTGGGATGGTCTAATACCACAGTGGGAGTTGTCGATCGGGTTTGCCATATCTAACTAAAACTCTTGTTACTGATGTAATCTGATCTGAGGCTTTCGGTATTTTAGTAGTATTTTACTATTTTGCAATAAAAGTAATTTCTTTATACTTCTTAGAAACTAATACTGAAAACACAAATTATTATTCTTTGTATGAAAATTTTATTGCATCATCTTTAAACATATTCACCGTAATATAAATCGGTATAAACATTGGTGTTCCTGGTTAGGCTTGGCATCGTCGTACGATCGACCTTATACTTATCTTGGCAGTGGCTAAATATGTAAATAATGAACTCTATTTGCATTCTTACTCTAAAGCTTTACTCTGGTTTTATTAAAGGCTACTCGGTACTATTGCGAATTATTAATTGATAGAACTTCCAAAATAAAGATGAGTGATTCTTTTAAAACTACATTTTATTCAATTGCTTGGCCTGGTACAAAATAAATGTAAATTTATGCCTTGTAGAAAAAATATGGAGCTTTCGTTCTGTCCCTTCGTTTCTTGCCCCAGGTTGTACCGATACTTTACTACGAGGATTTAAGGCCAACCTGTACATGCGACAGTTCAAAAATGTTTCAAAAATCACCGATCGGGCTGAATGTGGTACCAATCTCTAGGGAAAACATATGCTTTTATTCGGTGTATTTATTAAGTCCTCCTAGGATAAACAGCTTAGATAGTACAGAAGCGGGCGTGAAAGACTGACGAGAACATCGCACAAATTTGAAATTTTAAATGGCTCGTCCTGTATACATCACAGCGTAATTCTCTCGATATAGTTTTTTTAACTCTTCTTTCTGGGGTACTTTTGAACTCAGTAAACATTGTTTTTGAAAAAAACGGTGAAATATGCGAAAAATGAATGGACAAAATTTTTTTTTGTGTTTTTGACGGCTTTCTGCTTTCGGGTTAAGATTAAATAAATATGTTCAACGAAGATAAAGTTTTAGCCATAAACACTCAGTGTATCAGTAAACTGAGCGCGTTTAAAATTGATACTGTATCGCACATGCCTGGATGTTAATACCTTGAAAATGCATTCTAACCTTTTGCTTGATAAATTTAATTGGTCACAATACGTAATTTATAAAATAATCGTAATTTTAACATTCTAACAGTGCTGAATGCAGCTTTCTGCTTGTTACTAAAACAATTGTTAATTTATAAAATGTCAGATTTGATAAAATAATTTGTTGACATTTATTTCTGCTACAAGTTTGAACTCTTCCGTGGCTACCTGTTCTAACAGTGTGCTGTTTGCTATACGAAGAACTGCTGGTTTGTGCCAAATAATAAAGATTTCAATATAAAAAAAAATCCCATTTTTATAAATTGACTCCAATTTTTCTCCAGAATTATGGGTAACCTTGACCAGAATAGGCTGATACCAGAGAGTAGGGTATGGACTAATACCATAAAGATAATTTATCTATTTAAATTAAAATTTATTTTTCCTACACCCGTTATATAAAGTATACAAAACTTCATTCATTTCCATTCATAAAATATCTTTTATAAAAAGAGTGAGGAAACTAAAATCATTAAAAAAAATGTTATAAGCGGGTCACAATAAACTAAAAATACTATTTAGTTCATTGGCGGGTTATTATTTTACTGTTTGCCGTTATTAAAAAGTAGGCTTTGGATTTGTAGCTGGAAGTTTTTGCGTTTGATTTAATCGAGTTAACATAGTTTATATGAAAGTTTATTAATATTATTAACTGAAATCATATAAGTTTAAAAACCAATATCCATTAGAGTGCATCGGGTAAATATATATAATTAAATTGTATTAAGTTATTAATTATTATACTCAGTTTTGCGATCTAAACGTAATACATTTTATGTTTTCTACAACAGAATGCAAAAACTCACTATTTGCAAAAAAATACATATATTTTGTTTCGCCAATTCGCTATTCTAACTTAACTACAAAGACCTAAGGCAAATACAATGCAAAGTTCTCATAAATATCGAAAAATGATAAATATAACATGACTGGCTAAAGATTAATAACAGTATGGTACACTCTAAAGCCCGCTACTCACTATTCGGTTGGATTCGTCGGTTCCACTCGTAGTTATATCAACGAATGGACGAATATTTCATCCACACTATTCATTAACTTTAATACTTTCGCCTGGATTTCATGCGTTTCAATGT
The DNA here is from genome assembly GCA_030620095.1 of Kuschelorhynchus macadamiae. Classification (NCBI taxonomy): domain Eukaryota; kingdom Metazoa; phylum Arthropoda; class Insecta; order Coleoptera; family Curculionidae; genus Kuschelorhynchus; species Kuschelorhynchus macadamiae. Next base: position 1,058,985 of record JAUTXW010005279.1, read on the forward strand.
TTGGAAATACACAAAAAAAGTCTACTTGATTATCCGCCCAAAATCGCCGCGCAATGTATCGAATAGATGAACCGGGCCCTCCACACTATGCGGGCGAATGAACAAATGGACCAGTTAACCAATAGGCTTTAAAAAAAGAGTAATATAAAGTGGAGTGTCGCAATCCGAGCATTTTCTCCCACGAGCATCGCAAACACTGACATGTTGGATTTGCTTTTTTCTCTGTCACCGGAATATATTCCTGAAAATGTCGCCCAATCAGTCGAAGTGATGTAAGGTGTACCGAAAGTCGTCCTTTTTTGCGCAAGAACTCGGTTTGTTAATACTTCTCCATCAATTGCTGTAGAATGCTGATTTAGTTCCAGTTCATCCCTTCGATTCGTTGCGCGGCGGTATCGTCTCTTGGGCGAATAATCAAGTAGGTTTTGACCTCGGGGAACCATTCGTCCAAATCTAATCTTTTGTTTTTTGTGTATTTTCAAACCTTGAAACGCATGAAATCTATGCGAACAAAATAATAGAAACTGATTACTAGTGTGAATAAAATATTCGTCAATTCGTTGATTCGCCATTTCGTTCAATCATATGAATAGACGAATCGCATATATGCGGACGAATGAACGAATAATGAGTAGCAGGCTTTACTTAAAATTATTTTTTGCCCCTCCTCGTGGTAGGCTGTAGTCTGCGAAATGTTCAACACGATCACTCCTCCCATGGTGTCCTTATAATTCATAACAACTATTGGTTTTGTCCTTTTCTGGCTCCTGTTTTCTACTTCCATAATTCTTTAATCAGTATTTTCTTCTTCAATGTATTGAACATTTCTTTTCGTACCAATCTTACATTTCCATGTACAGGGTGGTCCACTTAAGATGCTCCTATACTTTATCTCAATAAATAAGACACTGAGAAAAAAAAGTTAAATACAAAAAGTATTTGACCCTAAGTATATTTTTTATTTATAATATTTTTATGTATACAGGGTGTTCCAGTGTGCCAGGACAGTAACCAACTTTTTTCTTTTTAATGAAATGGTATGAATATTTTTAGAAATTCTAATTCGCTTGATTTTGAGTATTTTTTGTCATCATAGCATACGAAATTTTGAGTAGTTTTTGAGAAAAATTAACTTTTCTAATTTTTTTCGGAAAAACAGGTTTTTGGAAAAATGTGATTTTTTACACTTGAAGACTAAAATTGTGAATTTTGCTTATGGATCTATGGGAGTGGTTAATATTTAATACTCTGATCTATCAAGAGCGAAAATCCATTATACAGGGTGGTCACAAACGACCATAAAAAAATGTTTTTGTAACTACAAAAACTTAATTTTTTTAAATAAAACAACCGATTACGATTTGAATTTTCGCAATAATAGCATTTCTAAACGCGTCTTAATTTTACAAGATATCCATGGAAAAACAAAACTAGTAAAATTGTTGCCTGGAACACCAATAAATACACAGTTTTTATTTGACATTTAGTTGCCTCTAACTCTTTTTAAAGGAAAAATGGCTTTATACAGTGTCCAAGAGCGTTTAAATCTTCATGAATGTTACATAAGAAATAATAAGAGTCCAGCATTAGCTCTGCGGGAGTATCGGTTGTTGTATCCTGCATGAAGGGTACCCACGAAACATATTTTTTCACGAATTGTTCGTGATCTTGCACGTGGAGTGGTAATCAATAAACAAAAACGGCGCCCAAAAATTGTCCTAACAGAAGAAAAGCAATTAGAAATTCTCCTGTATTTTGAAGAAAACAACGAAAATTCGCAGAGATGCATCCCGAGATCTACCGGGAATTAGTAAGACTAGTGTTCAAAGGACTTTAACTGATAATAACTACCATCCGTTCAAATTTTTACCAGTTCAGGAATTATCCCAACAGGACTTTCAAACAAGGCTTTTTTATTGTTCTCTCATGATGAACCACCATTTTGAAACTGACATTTTTAAAAATATTTTAAAAATGTCAGTTTCAGGCATGTTCAACCGAAAAAATACTCATTACTGGTGTAACTCAAATAAACATCGTGTAAAAGAAATGAAAAAACAGGGTTGGAGAAGTGTTTATGTGTAGTGTGGAATTATCCGTGATCGAATAATAGGTCCAGTATTTTATGACTTTGTTCTGAATGGTGAAAGGTATTTAAATTTGTTGGAGAACGAAATATTGCCGTTAATTGACAATGTGCCGAACGATATTAAAGAAGCGCTTGTTTATCAACAAGTTAGTGCGACATATCACACTGTAGTGCCTGTTAGAAATTGTTTGAATTGGATTGGCCAGCGAGGAGCCCCGACTTAACACCCCTGGATTTTTTTATGGGGCACCCTAAAAAACGAGGTGTATAAAAATAGGTGTAATACTGTTCAAGATTTAAAAAGGAGAATTAGGCAAGAGGTAGAAAGACTTATGCAACAGACGCGGTTAGAAATGCTCTTGCGAGAATTGAAATCATGTATACTACTTGTATTGCCAAAGGGGGTTATGTCGAAAATGTTTTGTAATAAGTAATTAGTTACTTTCTTTCTGGCATAACTTGTTGATTTAATGTTAAATTTAATTATAATGTTAAAAAAACTTAGAATAGGATATAATTTAGGTTTAGTTAGATTTTTAACAAAAATACCCGAATTATTATAGAAAATTGGTCATAACTTCTAAACTACTAATTTTTGGAATATAAACTATATATATGGAATGATGCAGAATTAAATCCTAAACACAAAAAAAGTGCTAAATACAGGATGTTCCATTTAAAAAAAAATATTAACCACTCCCATGGATCCATAACAAAATCCACAATTTTAGTCTTCAGGTGTGAAAAAAATCACATTTTTCCAAAAACCTGTTTTTCCGAAAAAAATTAGAAAAGTTAATTTTTCTCAAAAACTACTTAAAATTTCGTATGCTATGATGACAAAAAATACTCAAAATCAAGCGTAGAATTAGAATTTCTAAAAATATTCATACCATTTCATTAAAAAGAAAAAAATTGGTTTCTGTCCTGGCACAATGGAACACCCTGTATACATAAAAATATTATAAATAAAAAATATACTTAGGGTCAAATACTTTTTGTATTTAATTTTTTTTTCTCAGTGTCTGATTTATTGAGATAAAGTATAGGAGCATCTTAAGTGGACCACCCTGTACATCTGTTTTCTTTAAAATGAGTAGGTTGGTAAGTTGTAATGAATTATACAAACTGTTCATAATTATATAATATCCTTGATTTAGCAATGGCTTTGACAGCGTCATTACTACTTGTGAAGAAACGGGAAGACTCAGGTATTCCTGATACAGATTTGTATGTTTACCAGTATATGTAATAAAGTTCCAAGCATAATCACTTTTAGACTCACATAGTAAGAAAGTTTTGGAATATACTATATCCAGCCAAGTCTACATTTATACAAAACAAGCCTTTCATCTGTGGCGATTTATTTTTCAGCGATAACCGAAATATTGTTACCAACTTATGATATACATGCCATATTTTATTTTGTAGTGGATTTGGGTTGAAACTGAAATCCTCATTGTTTTAGAAGTGAAGGTTCTGATGTATTGCTTCAAATTTCTTATTACTTACGTTACCACGGTTAACACAAAAAATGTTAATAATAGGTTGGCGGAAATATTTTAAATTAAATATACACTTAAAAATATGAATTACAAAATGTAGCTGAAATTTTGTTAATATTGCGAACTTGTAAAAAGAAAAATGCTTTCGTGGACAACATTATTGAAAAACGAAGAAGTATCTAGCTTATTTGTGAGGTTTTTGGTTTATATGCAGGTTTCCGTAAAAAAATCGATCAGTGTGCGGCGATGTATCCTCCTGGATAAAAATTATCGCAAGTTATTACATATTTTTTTGTAAAATAACATGATCGTAGAAAAAATATTACATGTAACTCAAGCACTAAGGTATTTTTTTCACTCCTGTGATTAAGGTTCCATATTTCCAAACTTATTAGTGCACTTGTTATATAAATTCCTATTATCGGGGTAGTTAATAAAAATAAAATTATTTTCGCTTGGTGCTGCATTTTTGTTGTGATTTTTCAGAAGTATTTTTAATATTTTAAATAGGTAAGTACCTAAATCTCTTAAAATTGATTAAAATGTATGTTTTTAAATTTTAATTACAAAATGAATCTCTTAAAACACAAAAGCCTTATGGTAATTTTTAAACGAAACTCCATTTTTAAGTGGCTACCATTTGCTGCGCTTCAAGAGAAGAAATTTAAAAACAAATAATTCAAAGATTTATCAAGAGAATTTTAGATTATTAAGTGTACAGAAGGGATATCGAAAAGGGGCTATGATAAATTATTAACATTTGGTGAAGTATTATTTGACTTTTAAATTTCACCAGGTCTAAATTTTAGAATAAATTAAACATCAAAAATATTCAAGCAATTCCATTTATATATTTATTTTTGTTCTTTATGTTTTTTTGAGACAAACTACAAGTAGAAACATTCAATTACGTGGTAATTATTTATTGTGCGCTTGTACATCATGAAATGATTTTATTATTCTTATTATTATTATTAAAAAGTATTTAAAGGCACAAAACCAAAATCCAAATTAAAAGTCATTAAAAAATATAAGAAAGACATTTCGTTTTCTAAAACACACTGATGTTTTAGAAACAATCCAAAATTTGTTCAATTTTTGCAATACACCGCTTTAGTAAAACAAATCCGAACAATTTTATTGATGCAGCAATATCCTTTGACAGAAGTGCAAAGACGTATATATTAATATTTATAAGATGAGGGTCTCTTTTACTAAGAGTCGAGATTCTCGTCTCGTCTCGCGGCATCACTATCAACGATTGACTGATCACAATCAGAACAGAGTCGATATATATATAGAGCTAGATATACCAAAAAACCATGCGATTTAAAAAATCATATAATTAATTAATAAATTATATATAAACTTGCTTGAGATTGAAAATATGCGATGGTAAGAAATTACCAGAGTTTGAGAGGAGATTGTGTTTTCGCTGTTCTTATTACGTGTTTTAGCTGTTCTTATTGCAAGTTAAATGGGACAGCTATTTTATATTTAAGCTAAAAATATAATTTTATTTAATAGTGGCATAGTACTAAACAATACTTAATAAGCCAATAGTATTTAAGCTATACAGCTTGAAATACCAAAATGAAACTATGAAAATAAAAATTAACATGTAATATGCACAATTTTTTTATTAATAACTTTGAAAAATACTAATATTCTAATATAATTAAATAGCATATATTTGAACATAGTCAACAATTAAATGAGAATCATCCGTTCCAAGATTCCAAGTGGGCTCCCATTGACTTTTACCTTGCCAAAAGTCTGTTGAAGCAGTAGGGGACGTATTGGACCAAGGTTTTCCTCCAGAATTAATAAAGTCATCAGAAAAGTAGTTCACTCCTCCAACAGCCAAGTTTATAATTAAATAAAACTGCTGGTCAAATGGTGCCATTTTAGTTCCAGTAATCCATGGATTTGTTACGCCGGTAGCCGCAAGGTCTCCAAGTTCCCAAAAACCTCCTTCTGGAGGAGTCACAGAGCCAATTTCTTCATTGTCGACATAAAAAACAAATCCATTAGAATTCCAGACCAACTTGTAGATATGGAAGTCAATGTCATAGCCAGCATCATTATTTTTCTCAAAATGAGTCCTTATATACTGATTGGCATAAACCGATGGACCCCAATGAAGGGTACTACCAACTTGTTGACTTCCTACGTTTACTCCTGCTGCATTGACCAAGTTCTTGTTACCACGAGTTTCTAGTAAATCGATTTCTCCGGAAGAAGGCCAAGTTCCATAAGAGTTGTAACGTGGCAAAAGCCAAATGGCTGGCCATAACCAATCGCCAGCAGGCATTTTTGCTCTGACTACAACTGACCCATATCTAAATGAAAATGAATCGACTGTTCTAATTCTCGCACTCTTTACTGGATTCAAAGCATTAGCCGCGGTTCCAGTACGAGTGCAACCATAGAAAGCTGCATTGGTACATATATCTGCAGGTGACCCACCATTTATGTCCAAAGTACCAGAATAAAGAAAATTTTCTCCATAGTCATCTGATAAATAAGTAGGCTTAATATGCAAATTACCATTTTGTACATAGCTGTTCGTTCTATTATTAAGATAATATTCAAATTCCCAATTTCCGCCACCAGCCAGAGTAATTTCGTGCTGCCATCGGGCGAGGTCAAATGAATTAAAATTATCTTCGAAGATTAAATCTCCAGGACACAACTTCTCCCTTGGTTCATAAAAAGTGCCACTAGCAACAGTTTCACTAGCAACATCACAGTCCGCTTTGAATGACGGCAAATTAAATGCCAACAATAATAATTGATAACAAACCAACCGTTTCATTTTAGACAATTAACTACAAGCACACTTTACCACTAACTAAATTGACTGCTTTAATTTTTTCATATTTATATTTGAAACTTATCTGGGACTTTCCTATCTATAGGTTTTTAAAATTAGAATGTTTATGTGTCAGCACTTTAAAGAAATGTACTTCAAAGTATCGAGAGTTTTAGCATAAAAAAGGCCTCTTAGGCAATTTTAGATAATAAAAGTAACATTTAGTAGTAACAAACACAATATATTTTCGATTCATGTTCAAAGATTTTATTTTGTATCATATGAAAAAATTAATACAAAAAAAGTTTCTTACATCCCACAATAGAATATTTTTAAACACAAACATACAATTTAAAAAAATAACAAGTACATTTGCTTCGAAATGAACCTTCACAATAAAGTACACTGAAACAGGGAAAAAATACTCTTCATTAAAAATAATATGCTGCGGATTTATTTTTTTGGATGCTCAGGGAATTCACAGAAACTTTTCTAACATTAACTTCTTCCTGTATAAAAAATGCAGTTTGCTTTCTAAACACAAATACAAATTCCTAGGATTCTATCAAAATCTTTATAATAATTGCATACTGCCTTAAACAATTTTTTTTTAAATAAAAATTAATTTATTTTTGGACAATTAAAAATGTCGACCATTCTTCCCTACCAACATTTTAGTATTTAAACAATACACCTCAATGTCATTACACACTATAAAAATGCCTAAGATACATTGTGATCTAAGAAATCTATGCTAATTATGTGCTAGTGTTCTTTTTTACAACAGTGTTTTGTGCCATTATCACACCCTTTTTTAACGATAAATAAGTTAATTGTGTCTCCTAGGATTTTTTTTCAATCACAAACTTTCACCAGATTAAACCTAATGTACCCACAATTTTTTTCAATGTGTTTTAAAATATAAATTTTAAATGTTGTTATCATGTATTGAATTTTATTTTTTAACATCTAACCCACATTTGACAATTTTTTCCATTTCCGGTTTAACAGGAAGTGACGCTACCTAAGAAACCCCCACATTTTTAATTATGTTCTAATAAAGCCTAACAGTCTACAGACGTTTGCGTTTAGATTTTTGAAATCGGATAAAAAATAGCGGAGCTACAGGCATTTCTTTTATTTTGCTCAGTGGACCGTGCCACGAATACCCAAATTCCTAATGTAAACCTGATTAGTGGGCTAACTAATCAAAATAGTATTTAAAAGAACAATAACCACCTATTTTTTGTTACAAAATATTTTTTAGAATTATTTATGGAAAAAAAATTAGGGGTAATTTTATAAATATCTTTCAATTTCAATCAATTTATTTTTAAATCAAAATACGAAAACAATGTTTTTTTTTTAAATTTTATGTTTCAATAAAAAATGAATTGGTCTAGCAATAGTTATTAGGATATTTGAAAACAAATTTCCAAAAACAAGTATTTAGAGACCTTAAAGCTTCATCAGAATGTAAATAAGGAACCGGGGGGCTTTAATTTAAAAATCCAAAGATGACCCCGGTTAAACCGGAAGGGAGTAAAATTGCTAAACATGGGTTGAAATAGCGCCCCATGCATGCATCACAATATTTTAAACTAATATTTTAAAACTAAAGGAAAAAGGTGTACATTAGCGGTCACCCCGTATATTAATATAATATATGGACTGTTTTACAGATAAGTAATAACTATTTAGAAATACCGAATTACATTTTTGCCGATTATTAAATTTTCTGATCAAATATTCTGCACGAATCGTGACATCAACTTTTTATCCAGAAATTTATTTCAATGTCTAATATCGAATTAGTATCATCAATTAAAACTTGAAAAATGACAATCTAATTAGTTATGTGTAACCGGTGAGGAAATAATCAATGTATGGATATCTACACAATTTGTAACTACACAAATGCGGGGTATCTGTCATGCAAATATTTAAAATATTTTTACCCACCCAAAAACACTGTTTTTTTCCTTAAAAGAATGTTTATATTAAATATATAGCTTGTATACATTTTAACTACATGGTTAAAAGTATCCACTATTCAAGAAGATTAACATTAAAATTTACCAGACAAAATTACAATGTTGGGAATATTTTCAGTGGTAATTTAACAAGTGCAATTTTTTTTCCGAAAAAAATGTTTTGTACGTAGTTATTTTCCTCTAGAAGCCCAAGAGCGTACCGCCTAGCCTGGTTGAAAAAATCCGGAGTCCGTAGCCTGACAATTTCCGCGGAAATTTTTTTAACCTGTTGATTGTTTCAATTACAAATAAGTCGTTGCAATGAATATTTTTTAGTATAAAATGCGTTAGGGAAATACTGTTTATACTTAACGTGAAAAAATACACAGCAACTGTTAGCATTAAACGAGTTCTGTAACCACAATGCTCATTTACAAAGACAGAAGAAATAATATTTTACTACAAAAAATTTAATTCTGCAAGGCTGTTAACTCCAATGCAATCTCTCAGATGCCGAGGTCAAGCGAAAATAATGCTAGTTTGTCACATAAAATTTTCTACAAAACTGCTTGACCACAGCAAAAACACATATCCATCAAGATCTGAATTGGTATATTACATAACAAGTTTTGAAAGCGGAAGTTTGCAAACGAGAAGCGGAATTTCTTCAATTTTGAAAACTTTCACCAGTACCCATTACGAAAAAAAAATTGAAAAATTAAAGCATTTGCGTGAAGAATGACCTTTTAGAAAAACAAAAGTCACTACATTAAATGTATGTGACTGGCTCATCTGAGAAATAAATTTACTTTTAGAAAAAGATTAAAAGATACTTTTTGGATTCTTCGCAACCAACAAATATCTAGGTAGTTTCAAAAAACATATAGAACTTTCAAAATCTCTCGAAAAGATTATGCGCATTAATAAAATTATTACAAAAGGTATTGGTTACTGAATACTTTTTAGTAACATTTTTGGCACTTATTGAAACCTTAATTTTATTACAATTTATCAACGTGAATTCATTCACTATCGATAAATTGTTAAAAATATACAGCCCTATTTAAATTATCGCCTTTTCTCCACAGAATTAATTGCATATGCTATACCTTATTTACGTTAAAAATATAAATCATACGTCCTTGGTAATGAATGCCCCTTTCTCTTAAAAGGCCTGGTGAAATATGCACATACAGTGGACACTTCTATAGTACCTTAAAACATATTTTATCACCGACCTATATAACTAGCTACCTAAGAAGCTTAAGCTAACAATAAAATAAATATCCAAATATTACAATGACGCCAAACAAGAATCAGCATTATTTTCGAAAAAAAAAACAGTGAATATCTCAGTGGTAAGCAGTTTAGGAAAAAATATGTACATTATAACAAACTTGCATTTATTTTGTTTAGCCTCTTATTATATATACATATTAATTCTGCAAGCATTACTTTACTAACTTTAATTCCCAAAAAAAAATTTCAAAATCGTTTCACAAAATAGGGATAAAAAAAATACGTGTAAATACCCGAGTAAAAACCTTGCGTATTTACATAACGTATATTTACCGCATTATGACTGAAAGCAACATACTTATCTTAATAATTTTATTGTATTAACCATTTCCTTTTATAATAACGGTACCTATTAAACTATAGCGTTTTAATTATAATGGCAATATCCTGAGTGGGTACAGGTAGGTTATGATTGAATTTTTGTAACGTCATTGGCTTATCCCTATAAAGCCAATGGTAACGTTTCCCCTTAGACTCTCAATCGATTTAAAAATCCATCTACGACATACGCGGTATTAGGTTTGTAGTCCATTTTCTGGTACGTAATAATTTTAACTTTTCAACTGCTTCATAAACAAAGTAAATGAGACATGAGCTATGTAGATTTCTAGACACGATTGCATCAATCTCGAATCAGGAATTTTTATAAATACATACAGGATTTCTATTTATATTTCTAAGGAGGTCTACCAACTTTATTTTAAAAGTCAGAAAAAAAGGTAAAAGGCAAAAACTTTGCTTTTATCTGAACTGCAGGGTTTGTTAAAAAAATTAACAAGTCACAATCGCAAAGTAAAATGTTATCATCGTCTTTGTGATTTTTATACCATGTTTATTTGTAATTCATTATAGAAAATGTATCCTTTCCTTATTTCATAATTATGCTTTGTGTGTCTGTTCAGTCCTTTGGATTTGAATTTAGTCGTTATAAAGTCACAGCAGCACAGGATTAATAAATTTGACAAAAAACGTCAAAATACAAGTTTAAATAAACAGTTTGAACGAAAATAGTCCAGCTTTTTACATGTAAATTTATTAACTAAAATAAGTGGCTTGATTTTTTATTTGTTTAATTAATGTCAATTAAAAATATTTATTGTTAATTCGTTATTTAATAAATAAAAATTGTTGTTTCGGTTTCCTAGAAGATCTTAACAGACAATATTATTATTATTAAATTAATAACATTTATAGAGTGTACTAGACAATGAGATAACTACCCTTCTTCAGAAACTCAAAATCAAAATCAGGTTCGTTCACATTTACATACTCAAAACATTGCGGAATATTTTATTCAACGTTAATTTTCCGGATAGAAGTAAATAATTTCTACAGATGTTCGAAAGAGGCTATTAAGGACGGGTTTACAGAGTAGTGCGATTATTTTCGAAGTTTTTAGGAAAATGTCAAAAACGTCCAAAAGTGATATCTTAATGTTTTCTTTTTTACAAGATGCAGCTACCCGTTTTTCGAGTTACCTTTCATTGTTTAGTTATCGCTAACATTAGTTTTTTAAAAGGGAACTGGGATTTTCCCGTCACACAAATAGAAGTAGTATTATTTGAAAACGATTGTATGCTTTGGTTTAAAAAACCACCGTCAGGAAATTTTCCTGAATACTGCTCTGGTTCTTGTCGCCCTGGTCAGCTATGATTCAAAAGAACTAAATCAATATTTTTACATTCTTCGTAATTCTCTTTAAATGTTTTGTATATATCTTTATCATTTATTTTTTTATTCTGCATATTGCATCGTCTAATTTATTATAAAATCGGTAAGTTTCCTTTTCACAAAACTTCCCTCGTTATAAATCTTTCCTTTTATTAGGAATAATGAAGTGTGACTGAATTTAGTTCAGTACATAGTCATTTAGTAACACATATACCATCTTTTCAAACATTTTTATTGGGCGCCATTTTGTTCCGTCATATCGGATTCCTATCAGTATTTTACCCTTAGACAAGGAAAGACAGAGAGGACGCGTAACACCCGTTTACGGCGCTGGCGCAAATTGAAGCAGAAATTCATTAGGACGCCATTTTATGGTGCCAGACAATCGAGGTGTCACCACAGTTTCTTTTGTGGATTATTCAGCGGAAAGTGTGTTAAAAACTATAAATTTTGTGTTAGAAAAATGGTGGTTTGTTGTGCTTACAACTGTAAAAGTCGGAGTGACAGAAAGGAACCTGAAGTTACGTTTCACAGGTGAGAAATAATAAAGTAATTTCTCAATTGCATTTAAAAAACCATTTATCTCATGTTCTAAGTAGTTATTTGGGATAATATTTTAATATGATCTAACAGCTGACTGATTTCACGATACTGCGCAGTGTGGGACATAAACATGACTATTTTCATTCATGATTACCTAATTAAGTATTCATAATTGGGTTAATCTCCTCGAGTAAATGTCATTTGAGCAGTGGTGGCGTTCATATATATTTTAATAATTACGCTTATGAAAAATTGTTTATTACTATATTTTTGAACCATAATGTTAATATTGTTATTATTAACTTTGTTTAATATTATTTTATCTAATTACTATTAGTTCTGCAATAGGAAAATTGGTTTATTTTGATAATAAAACATATTCTTTTGAAGTTTCACATAAGTTTTTTTTTAAGATTTCCTACAAATCTGGTAAGGCGAGAACTTTGGGTTCAGAATCTGAAACTTGCAGACTGGTCTCCAACAAAGAATCACAGACTTTGTTCCAAGCATTTTGAAAAAAAATTCTTTTATCGCATTGGCGAAAGAAATTGTCTTTTGGATGAAGCCGTACCGACAATATTTCCAGAACTGCCCAAATATATGCAACCAAAAAAGGTAAAGTATAGTTTTTGTAACTATCCAAATAACATTGTTTGATTAGTAGAAGTAATTGCTATATTTTTTTTACTTTATTATATAATTTATAAGGTATTTAATATAATATTTATTGTTATTTACTATTACTATAGTTAATTTCTCTTTAATGGTAGGCAAAATTTAATAATTGTTCATGTTTAAACAGTTACACAGTAATACCTCTCTAATATGGAAATTGGAGTATATTTGATTGATAAAACAATATATATGCCTTTAAACCACAATTTCTAAACCATCTAGTTATTTATGCCTAAAGTGATATATAAAGTATGCTAATTACAAATCATAACTATTTATAGATGTTCAAGATATAAACCTATTATAAACCAAATGTTGAGTTAAAGTGGCACAAAAAACTACTATAACATTTATATAACACACATTTTTTAAAGAAATATTAATGAGACTTGATTACCATTTTATATATTTTGGTTGGAAAAAATGTTACTAATTGGTGTACTGCATATTATTTGACTGTACAGTACTAAAAATTTAACAAATCAAATTGTTGCAGACAACAAAGAGATCTCATGAACAAAATATTCAGAATTCTGCCTCCACATCAGCAGTAGCTTCTACATCAAGTAGTACCCTGGAAGATATCCATCCAGAGATTCCTAGGAAAAAAAAACTACGTCAACAGCTATTTAGGGAAAGGGTAAAAAGTCAGCAAAAAACAAAGAAGATAAAAATCTTGTCGCAGAAAGTACGAAGGTATAAAAAGAAGGTTTTGTCATTGAAGCAAATCATAAAACATTTAGCTAGTAAAAATTTGATAAGCTCAGAAAATTCTCTATTACTTTCCAACATGTCTGGAATAACCAAAGAACTGCAAAAACGTAAATTGAAAAAAAATGCTAAATATTCTCCAGAATTAAGAAAGTTTGCAATAACGGTCAGTTTTTTTCACCTAAAGCTTATGATTACATTCGAAAAGTTTTTGATACTTGTTTACCCCATAGGAGTACCATAGGAAAGTGGTTTAAAAATATAAACGCGGAACCAGGTTTTACCAAAGAGTGTTTTGACACTTTAAGAAAATATGTCCAAATTCTGATAGACCTACTCTCATTGCACTTGTTATTGACGAAATTTTTCGAAAACAAGTTCGAAAACATATGTTTACTATGGGATGGACGATGATCAAAATGCAGTAGCAAAAGAAGCTTTTGTTTTAATGGCTGTTTGCATAAATGGTACATGGAAAATACCAGTAGGGTATTTTTTTGTAGACGGGTTAACTGGCATGCAAAAAAGTTCCCTTGTGTCTCAATGCATTGAATTAATTAAAGAAACTGGTGTCCATGTATTATCATTAACTTTTGACGGTGCTCCTTCGAATGTCGCAATGGCAAATCTTTTAGGCTATGTCACAGAACTGCAAAATATGAAAACATATTTTACAGTTCCTAACAGCAATATTTTTGTTTTTTATGATCCATGTCATATGCTTAAACTAGTTAGAAATACATTCGGAGAGAGCAAACAATTAGTAGATGGTCAGGGGAATTTAATTAAGTGGGAGTACATAGAAAAATTAGAAAATTTACAACAATCTGAAGGACTTCATTTAGGGAACAAACTTAGAAAAGCCCACATCAAGTTTTTTAAGCAAAAAATGAAAGTTAGATTAGCTGTCCAATTATTAAGCGAATCAGTAGCAGATGCTCTAACTTTTTGTGAGGAAACTTTAGGCCTTGAAGAATTTCGTGGTTGTAAGGCTACAGTCAATTTTATTAAAATGTTAAATAATATTTTTGATGTATTAAACAGCCGAACCCTTGCTGCACCAAGATATAAAAAACCCATTTTTAACAAAAATATATTCCAAACTAGGAAGTTTATTTCTGAAGCAATTGATTATATTTCAACATTAAAATTTACAAACAATCAATTACTAATACATTCCAAAAGGAAAACGGGCTTTCTAGGTTTTATAATATCTTTAAAAAGTGCCTTGCTGATGTATGATGAAGCAATTTCAAAAAATTATCTTGTTTACCTTCCATGTTATAAAATTAGTCAAGACCATCTTGAACTATTTTTTTCATCCATAAGATCAAGGGGTGGTTGGAATAATAATCCTACCTGTAGACAATTTACGGCTGCTTACAAACGACTTTTAGTCCGAGCAGAAATTCGTGAAGGGGGAATGGGGAATTGTATTCCCTTAGATGACATACCTATACTAGTGGGATCAAGCAGGTTTGAAAAACCAGAACTCAATATTGCACCACCTGATTTTCTCCCAGAGGTATCTGAAAAGTATCCAATGTTGCAAAGCATTTGGGAAGATCATGAATATATAATGAATACCCATGTAATTAGTAAATGTTCAAAAGAAATTATAATTTATATAGCGGGTTTTGTATCACGTAGGTTACAATCATTAATTAAATGTGAAATGTGCATACAATCTTTAATTGAGGAAAAAGAAAATTATTTAAACTCCTTAATTTCCCAAAAAAATCGAGGTGGATTAACATATCCCTCTAAAGACGTAATAGAAATTTGTAAATTAAGCGAACATTTTTTGCGAATTTATGAGCACGATATCAAAAAGAAGAATTTTTTAAGTATCTTAAAAAGCAAAATTATGTTTAGCTGCATACAATCAAAATATTTTAATTATTTAAAAGAACATGCATCAAAAGGTACTACAAACCACTTATATTTTTTGATGGAATCTATCATTTTACAGTATTTAAATATTCGTTTGCATTTTATAAGTAAAAGGCAATCTGAAGTAGTAGATCCCATCAGAAGTCAATATACCAAGCTAATTTTGTTTAAGGGACAATAACATTTATTGTATTGGTTTAGCTTTAGTATTTATAATAATGTATATAATTTTTTAGTTTTAAGTTTTTTGTAATTGTATTTAGTATGTAGAAACCCTGTAAAATATTTCAGCTATATGAAATAAAATATAACGTAATTAAATTATATACCTAGTTTTATTTCAGTATTAAGAAGGTCCATAAATACATAAAAAGCAGAATAGCGAAATACTAATTTTTCCAAGATAATTTACATTACAAAAATTTAAAGCTAACAGGCGCTCGGTAAAAGTTTAAGCAGATTTTAATTTTGCACATGGTTTTCATTTTGATAGAAAATAAATTGCATTTTCGTCTAAAGTCCTCTTACTTATCACCTCTTTTCATATATGCGTCGGTGAACCAAAACGCTAAATAAGTTACATCACAAAAAATGTACATTTATTTCTAATATCAATCATGTGATACGCCACTGAGCAAACATGCGTGGTGCCAGTTGGCCTTCAGTAAAACAGCTGGCGTTATCCGTCCCCTCTCTTTCCTTGTCTAAGATTTTACCAGTTTCTACCTATGCCACACTTGATTTTTAGGCACAATTTCAAAAAATTTAATAAGTAGTTTTTACATTGACTCACACCGCCATTTTGTTACGCCATGTTGAATTCGTACCAGTTTATCCCTATATAACATTTAATTTTCTTGCAAAATGGCAATTGAAAAAGATTCTTTTTACGTTGACTTTTTTAAAAAAATATTTGGCCGCCATTTTGTTTCGCCATCTGAACCACAGCTTTACCAGTTTAGTATTATGTATATCACACTTAATGCTCGCACAAAATTTGAAATTAATTTAATGAGTAGTTTTTTTCAAGCCGATTTTTTATCTATGCCAAAATGTTACCAATTCATTCCTATGTAACACTTGATTTTTGAGCAAAATTTGAGAAAATTAGATAATTAGTTTTTTTAGTAATAATTTTTTAATGTTTAAATAGGCCGCTATTTTGTTCTGCCATCTGGAGTTGCTACCACAGTTTTACTACTTTATGTGGATACCACAATTAGTTATAGCACACAATTTGAAATCAGTCCATTAAGTCGTTTTTCAGCCTGAATTTTTAAATATTTTATTAAGCCGGTATTTTGTTCCGCCACGTTGAATTTGTAATAAAATTTTACCTCATAAAAAGGAAGTATTGTAATCGAGAAAAAATTACCCTCCGAGATTTTTTCAGATCTTTACGTTTTGGGGACTCTAGATGCCGAAAAACATGTTTTCTCCATTCCATCGGTCTGGCTGTCTGTCTGTTCGCGGCATAGCTAAAAAACTACTTATCCAATTGACTTAAATTGAATTTTTAGTCAAAAATGAAGGCTCATATGGGGAGGACCTGGTAACATTTTGGTAAAAATCCAGTACGGCAAAACAAAATGACGGCCTAATGAAATGTTAAAAAAATTATTAAGAAAAAAACTACCTACTCAATTTATCTCAAATTTTGCACAAAAATCAAGTATTATATAGAAATCAATTGGTAAAATTTTAGAACGAATCCAAGATGGTGGAACAAAATGGCGGCTTAATAAATGATTTAAAAATTCAGCCTGAAAAAACTACTTAATAGACTGATTTCAAATTGTGTGCCATAACTAATTATGGTATAGAGATGAACTAATAAAACTGTGGTACTAATTCAACATGGTGGAACAAAATGGCGGCCAAATAAAATAAAATAATCGCGAAAAAATCACCCTCAGATGCCAAAAAATATGTTTCATCAATTCCGTTCGTCCGTCTGTCAGTTTGTCTGTCTGTCTGTCTGTCAATTCGCGGGATAGCTTAAATATTACTCATCAGATTGACTTAAATTTTAGTCGAAAATTAAGGGTAATATGAGGATGAGCTGGTAAAATTTTGATAAAAATCCAATATGCCGGAACAATTACGAATTTAGAAAGGGAAAAATAAACAAAATTAATACTAAAAAAACTAATTATCCAATTTCCTCAAATTTGCACAAAAATCAAGGGTTAATAGGAATGAATTGATAAAATTTTGATATGAATATAAATTAATAAATATTTAAAAAATCGACATGAAAAAACCACTTATTATAGTAATTTAAAATTTTGTGTAAGCATTAAAAGTTGTGGTACGAATTCAAGATGGCGGAACAGAACTGCGGCAAAATAATTTTTACTTCCATCGTAAAAGGGAAATATTGTAATTCTCAAAAAATCACCCCCCGAAATTTTTTCAGATCTTTAGATTTCAGGGTCCCTAGATGCCGAAAAACATCTTTTCTCAATTCCGTCGGTCTGTCTGATCGTGGAATAGCTAAAAAACTATTTACCCGATTGATTTCAAATTTTTGGCCAAAAATTAAGGATCATTGGGGATGATCTGGTAAAATATTGGTAAAAATCCAATGTGGCCAAACAAAATGCGGCCTAGTGAAATGTTAAAAAAAATATTACTAAAAAACTACTTATCCAATTTATCTCAAATTTTGCATAAAAATCAAGTATTATGTAGGAGTAAACTCAGTAAAGATCTGAAAAAATCTCGGAGGGTGATTTTTTCCCGATTACAATACTTCCCTTTTAGGACGGAAGTAAAAACTAATAATTACATTTAAATGTATTTAATTATAGCTGCCGTTACGATATTAAAAAACATACGTTTTGAATGGTATAGCTTATTCAAGCAAAATAATGTAACTATGTAAAATAAAGATTATCAAAAAACAAAACAATATTACAAAACTTCCAAAACATACTTTTTAAAAACTTGAAAATAGTATTAGAAAAGTGCAATAATAACAACTTTTATCTAGTAACGTTATGCAATGCCCAATTAATTAATTAAACAATAAGTAAAAGATCAACTAGTTTGTTGCTGGGTTATTTTAAGCATTATGTTTTGATCCTTTAAAGCTTTATCAGAGCCAATCGTCATCATTGTATCTTGTAGAGATGAAGTTAAGAGACCCTTTACATTACGTTTTTCACATTTTTTTTTAAAATCAGAAACTAAAAAGTTGCTAACTCTGGAAATGGATTGTGGAAGGTCATTAGATCTATAGAAAAAGCTATAGAGTACTGAGATCCACGACTTTTTAATATATGTTTTATAAAAGATAAGAGTAATTCTAATAACCGCTTAAATTATATATTTGGCAGAATATGATCTAGAGATAACGCTGTCGCTTGCAAACACTTCATTGTAATCATTTTTATCCATCTTATTTATATCTTATAATATGTATAAAGCACCTGGTCCTAGATTGCGTTCTAATAATATCGGCTTTAAACACATAAACGACAATCCAGACTTATTCTCACTATACAAAGCGATTTGAAAACAAAATATTTAAACATTTCCACAATCTGACATGTTTTTTGCCAATAAATATTTTTCCTACCGGGTATCAGGTGCTGAATTATACGTACAGGGTGATCCCATAATAGAGGACGTCGGCTGTAGCTCCGGAACCGTTATTGATAGAACTTAAAGAAAAACATATTTATAGGTAAATCGACCAAGAGAAATCGCTGTAAATTATTTTCAAGTAGCGAAAGTTGGCCGATAGGGGGCGTAACAGCAACACGACAATTTTTGCTTCAGATCATTTTTGTCTATTTTCAAAAATAAAATGGTGGGGCAAGGTCAACTTCTTACTTTCAAATGTAGATATCTTTGTTTTGGATCAATCGATTTTATTCAATTTGGTGTCGAAAAAAAGTGCTTTTTTTCTCTATCCATGAAGCTATAAAATGTACTGTAATGCCTTGGTTAGTGGTTAATAGATGGCGTTGTTTCGGAATTGTCCAAATAATGATTTTCTCAAAAAAATCAAATGGTATGCTATGACTTTTATATCACAATTTATTTAACATGAATAGTGAAATAAAAAATCCAGGTCCCCATTTAAATTAAGAAGGTTGATGATCTCTCGAATCCGAAACGTCAGATTGGAAAATTAACCTTGCCGTTATGTAGAGGAGAAAAAGTGACAACGATAAAGTGGAAATTATTTTCAACTCTCATTTCAATTAATCCTAAAATTTTAGGAAAACTAAAGTTGCTATTAAAGCCTTATTTTTTTTCAGTTTTCTGGTTTCCGTAAAAGGTTATTTTTCCAATCAGAAATTGTGATATAAAAGTCATAGCGTACCATTTGATTTTTTTTGAGAAAATCAGCATTATTTGGAAAATTTCGAAAGGAAGGTCATCTAGTTACCACTAACAAAGTCATTACGATACGGTTTATGGCTCCACGAGTAGAGCAAAAAAAGCACAGTTTTTGGACACAAAGTTGAATAAAATCTGTTCATCTAAAACAGGGATATCTACATTTGAAAGTAAAAATTTTTGACGCTCCCCCACCACTTATTTTTGAAAATAAATGGTCTTAAGCAAAAAAGTGCATAATTGGTTAAAGAATACAATGCCTATATTTTATACATACGTGAATTATGGACACAACACAACACTTTTGTGTTGCTGTTGCGCCCCCTAGCTGCCAATTTTCCAACTTAAAAATAATTTATAGCAATTTTTCTTTGCCGATTTACCTATACATAGTTTTTCCTTAAGTTCTAACATTAACGGTCCCGAGCTACAGACGGCATTCTCTATTATTGGACCACCCTGTACGTATTTGTCACACCCACTTGGTTCATCTCCTGAAATGAATAACTACTTCATCAACAGGAGCCAAATCATGTAATTTCATTTTTACCTGTAAGGAGGAATTAATGTCTCTAACGGTCTTGTACAAGATGTCCGATTTTCGTTGTATTGGTGGGGTATCTCCATATTAGTAAAGATTGAGAGATATGGTTTTCGCGACACAATGGTACTTTTTGTGAAACTTATGACGCCGCAAACAAAATTTTCGTAGCCCTTTTTGTTTTAGACTTACAGGGTGAAATTGAAAATGATGCATTTTAAGGCACCTCTCATCTATCGGTTATCCTGTAACTTATCGGAAAGGTAAAAACTGATTTTTGTTGATTTTTTACCGTGTACTTAATTTTTTTCTATGTACTACTAATTTTGAGATATAAACCAAACTTAGTTTTTTAATAGAACACCCTGTATTTTTTTAGTTTGATCTAACTCGATTTGAGCTTTCCAAAAATATAAAATACTTCATAGTTACTATTCGAAGAACGCTAGAAATTAACAATTTTAACATATCTGAGTGGTTCTTTACTATGAAAATGTGTGCCTTGAATTTAAGGTTTTTTTTTTGAATTTTAAAAAATAAAGGGCGAATATGCATTCTAAAATATAAAAAGTACCACCAACCACACCAATATGTATATTCAGTGAGTCCATAGTCATGCACAAATACAATTAAAAATCTGGAATTTATATATTTTAAAGATATAAAGCGACTTATTAAATTAGGCTTTTTTAATATAAGTGTTAAAAGTACACGAGTAAGCCCTGTCGAAGTTCGACTGCAACTATAGCTATAAAATTACACATGAAAACTAAAAAAAATAAAAGAGACCCCCATATCCTAAGATTTAACTTCAAAAATCACTTCTTTGTAAATATTTTTAGAAGCATTGTATTAGGGTATAGTTTCAATTTTAAAGGTTTAAATCTATAGACACAAAATTAACTTCTCACAATAATTCTAGAATCACATGTTGTATTACTTCCCTCGTAAAAGGAAAGTATTGTAATCGTGAAAAAATCACTCTTCGAGATTTTTTCAGAACTTTATGTTTCAAGGTCCCCTAAATGTCTACAAACATGTTTTCTCAATTCCGTCGGTCTGTCTGTCTGTTCGCGGCATAATTAAAAAACTACTTACCGGATTGACTTCAAATTTCAAAACTCAAGTTTTGCATTGCAAATCAAGAGTTATATAGGAATAAACTGGTAACGTTTTGGTATGAATCCAAGATAGTAGAACAAAAGGACGGGGCTTAAAAAAATTAAAAATCAGCCTGAAAAAACTACTTACTATATTAATTTCAAATTATGTGCAAGCATTCAGTGATACGATTTCAAGATGGGGAAATAAAATGGTGGCCAAAATAAAATGTTTAAAAAATCTACGAAAAAAATCTTATTCAATCGACTTTTTCGAAGTTTTGGAGAAAAATTAAATGTGATATAGAGATAAACTGGTACGAATTTAACATGACGGAATAAAATGGCGTTGTATCAGTGTAAAAACTACTTACTCAGTTTTATTTTAAACTATGCCCAGTGTGGCATAGCACAAACTAAAATTTTGGCAGGAATCCAAAATGGTGGAACAAAATGGCGTCCAATAAAAAAAAACATGTGTTACTAAATGACTATGTACTACCGAATTAAATTGAATTACATTTCTTCTGCGAAGTTCCGGGTAAAAGATTTTTTTTTTATATTTATAGATAACCCTTCGACAGGTTGGTTAATTCACACGAATTACCCCAGATGTTCCACAGCATTTAAAAATCATGTTTAACTCAAGTGGGTTAATTTTTTTTCTTAGTTAGGGTACTTTTAGGTTTATCTTATGCTATCGCTGATTTTCATGACAGCTCATTTAAGAAACGCACAAATACAAAACGCTTCTATATTCTGAAGCTTTATTTAGGATCAGCAAAATTAAAGAGAAGATAAAAAGACGTTTTCAATTAGTCTTTATCTGGCTACCTAAAAATTAAGCGTAAGCGGATGTATGGATTATTTTTAAACCTTTATATTAACTGTTCTTAATAAATAAAGATTATCATGAGAATTTATTGTTATTTTTTAATAATAATCGAATGATCGATCTCAATTTCTTGAATATTAAATATATCAGTTACTTAACAAATAGCGGTTTAATTAATATATTAATCATAGAAATCGATTAATCACAAAAATCAATAAATCGAAAAATCCACTATAAGCAATGAACGATAATCGTTTCAATAACCGCCCAGTCCTAATACATTCTATCTTTATGATATAATTTTTGATGAAGAGAGTGGCTCAGAAGGGTATGAATCGAGTATTTGTTTTAATGAGACGCTTTACAGCTCTATTATCAGGTTTTTAAGTTCCAAGCAAAAATGAAATCTTACACCCAAATTTTAATAGATCATAATCCAAATGGTCTCATTTACAGCCAAGTGGTTTGTATGTCTGATCCATCACAGTAAAGTGCGGGACACGAAAGAAAACTGGGCGGTCCTTAAAATAAAGGTTCATAGTCTTAAGCAAGCGGAAAAGTAAAATTTGTCTACGCAAATAAATTTTATGTTATTTTATTTGTTGTAATAGTTTGCCGCTTATAAAGTGCGCCAGCTAAGCGGTACGGAAAATTAATCGAGGATTTAGTAAATTTCCCACTGGTCCACTTGTAATTGGCATGTGTCTAGAGTCTCCATGCACTTGCCGCTAGAAGATTATAGCTATTTCCAGTGGCGCCTATACATTTCGAGCATTTGTTTTCATTTCTATATAAATGCGTTGCGTTGAATTTGAATTATTATTTCGAAGTAACGATGGAGAGCAAAAGAGGAAAAACAATTCGAAGCGGTGCACGCGAAGTTATTGCGAGCGTTATAGAGGCCTGTACTAGAGAAGCTGAAAATAATAGTTTGACTATTCCAATTCAATATCGAACAGAACGCGCTGCATTTTACACTGGTGTTTTGGAAAGTAGTGTAAGAAAAATTAAGAGCATCGGTCCGCTTAAATTTTTTACGAATTCAAGGTGTTTTTTTAACCAAAACTATAAAAAAACTAAGTTTTATACGGACAATTTCTCAACGGTATTTCAAACATAAACAATATAAGAGTGTGGGAAAGTAATTCTTTTTGTTAAATTTCAACAAATAGAAATATGATGAACTGCCGAAAATGGCTAAAAATCAGTCAACTTTGCACCATTAAAAAATATTTATTTTTATATTTCTGTGATAAAAAATACTTTCCCACATTCCTACAACAATCTAGATTTTAAATCTTTAAAGATATTTTGATTTAATTGATTTCAGCAGGCAATTGTGACTCGGATAAGCAGAGATGAATTAGTTTTTTTTTAACAGATGTAAGTTAAAATTGTCTAATATACCATATTTCGTGTTTTTATAGCAAAACATGGTCTAAAAAAATATGCAAACATTTGATATTCTTCAAGCGATTATAAATATGTTTCCTTTTCTTTTTACATGCATTATACATGCATTATCATGTGAAATAGTTGTTGATACTTTTTTACAAGAAAAAAATGTAATAAATAGGTATTTTAGAGCAGTTTTAGTTAGGTAATTATTGTTAAGACCATCGGATCGCTTAAAATATTTAAGAATTTAAGGTGATTTTTGAAAGAAACCATGAAAAGTTTAATATTGACAGTTTCTCAAAGATATTTAAAAGATAAGCAATATAAGAGTGTATTAAAGCAATTATTTTTGTTAAATATCAAGAAATAAAAATGTTACAAGCCGCCGAAAATAGCTAAAAAATTAGTCAATTTTGCACCATTAAAAAATATTTTATTTTTATTTACCTGTGATAAAAATCGTATTTCGTACATCCCCACAATAATCTGAATTTTAAATCCTCATATATAATTTAACTTAACTGATAAAAACCACCACGGTTTTGATCAAAAGTCGGCCAACTTTTGTAACATTTTAAGCCATGAAAACTATAATTAATATTTTATCTGTTTGTACTTTTTTAATAGTTGTAAGCGAAATTTGTCTAATGTATCATATTTCTTCTTTTTATAGCAAAAATGGTTTAAAAAATATTTGATATTCTTCATTTTAAAGAAAAGAAAGACTAATAATAATTGTTAAGAGCATCGGACTGCTTGAAATTTTTACGAATTTAAGGTGATTTTTTGACCAAAACTGTAAAAAAACTGAGTTTAATATTCACCATTTCACAAAGGTATTTAAAAGATAAACAATATAAGAGTGCGCCAAAGTAATTATTTTTGTAAAATATCAAAAAATAAAAATGTTACAAGCCGCCGAAAATTAAAGTTAAAAATTAGTCAAATTTGCACCATTAAAAAAATATTTATTTTGATTTTTCTCAGATAAAGATTACTTTCGCACATCTCCCCAATAATCTGTATTATAAATCTTCAAAGATATTTTAATTTAATTGATAAACGCGAACAGGGATTTGGTTAAAAGCCCGACACCTTTTATAACATTGAAGTTGAAGGTCCGTCAAAATTTTTATAACAAAAATGGTCAGTTTCCTCTTCAAAAAGCTTACATATTGAACAATATTTATTTTTGATGCCAAGAAATAATTTTTTTTGGGTACGATATCCAATAATAGCAGCTACAGGACCTTTTAGACCACGCCCCATCAGTAACAACTTTTATCATTGGACGACCTTGATTGTCCACCTCTTCATTTTTAACTGCTAATTTTGTTTCCTCTAAGCCGGCCTCCAGCATTGATGTCCAAGCTGTTTCGTTATAAGTTTCAACTAGCTCATTATGAAGTTTGCCATATATTTTTTTTAAATGGAAGGTATGTCTAGTGCCTCTAAAAAATACCTAAAGCTGGCTATATCCAATCCCGATTGAAACAGCGCCGTTCACGGCTGCTTAAAAATTTTTTTTTGAGGATCTTTAGTATGCACTGACACTGGCCGACAAGATTTTTCTAACACAGGCCAGCTCATTATTTTCACAATTGAAATACCCTCCCAATAATAAAAAAAATATTCAGAAAGCCCTAATACGTACCATTTTTTAATAGCCTAATTAGAGCCTTTTATATTGGCAGGAAAACAATTTTTACAAAGGAAAAATTACCAAGACTGGGTTGTTTACAACATTAGACATAAAATAAACGTTAAACATCACTCTTCTGTTGAGTTTCGAATTGAGTGGTTCTCTGTGTATCGATAAGCAAGTGTATGTGAAGACGAGAATCTCGAGTCAAACGCGCCGAAGTTGCAAAAATTTCTGGTGAAATCACAAGCCAGGCCATTTTCCGAGAATGTAAAAAAAGCCTACTTTAAATATTTTGATGAGTTAATTGGGGATCAAGATAAGCGGTGGGCTCCAGTGTGCTGTGTTAGTTGTAGTGTATCATTGGTCCAGTGCATGAAGGGAAAGAGAAAAAGTATGCCTTTTGCAGTTCCAATGGTATGGCGAGAACCCACCAATCATTCTGACGATTGTTATTTTTGCCTGACAAAGACTGAAGGGTATTCCAAAAAGGGAAAGCACAATACAGAATATCCAAATTTGCAATCTGCCATACGACCTGTTCCTCATAATGCAAATTTGCCAGTGCCGTTTGCGCCTTTAAATTGGCAAGCTATTGATTTGGGAGATAATGGAGATAACGCATCATCAGGCAGCTCAGAAGAACAGTGCACCGATCCCACTTTTACCACAGGTCCCAGTTCCGGCGAGCCACATTTGATTGTTCAAAGTGAATTAAATGATTTAGTACGTGATTTGGGGTTATCGAAGCAACACTCAGAACTTCTGGGTTCCCGTCTTAAGGAATGGAACCTATTGGCCAAAGAAACAAAAATTACGAATTTCAGAAAAAGAAATGCTATGTTTTCTGAATTCTACAGTATGGAAAATTCGTTGTGCGCGTGTAATGATATAGACAGTTTAATGCAGGAACTTGATATTGAACATTCTCCTCGTGAGTGGCGCTTATTCATACTCATCTAAATATAGCTTAAAAACTGTGTTATTGCATAATGGAAATTTAAAACCCTCTATACCAGTTGCCCATTCAGTTGCAGTGAAAGAAAATTATGAAAATATGCCCACGATTTTGGATAAAATAAACTACAATAGGTATAAATGGCAGATATGTGGGGACTTTATAGCGTTATAGCGATTTTAGTGGAACTTCAGTGAGGATTTACAAAATATTGCTGTTTTCTTTTTTTATGGGACAGTCATGCAATAAATCAGCATTATGTAACAAAAACTTGGCCAGAAAGAAGCGAATTTCAACCGAGATCTCAAAAAGTTAAATTTATACCTCTTGTTGATTCCTAAAATGTCCTTTTGCCTCCTCTTTACATTAACCTTGGGCTGATGAAGAACTTTGTGAAGGCTTTGAATAAAGATGGTGATGGATTTAAATACCTAAGACAACTCTTTCCCCAGTTAAGTGAGCCAAATTAAAAGAAGGCATTTTTATTGGGCCATAAATCAGAAAATTGCTGGACGATGTCAATTTTACGGAAAAGCTTACCAGGCAGGAACTCAGAGCATGGAATTAATTTGTTAATGTAGTAAGAGGATTTTTAGGCAACAATATGGATGAAAATTATGAACAATTAGTTAATGAACTCTTAGATGCCTATAAAGCGCTTGGTGCCAGAATGTCATTAAAAATTCACTTCCTCCATTCCCATCTGTCATTTTTTCCTAAAAATTTGGGAGCTATTAGTGACGAGCAGGGGGAAAGGTTTCACCAAGATATCAGAACAATGGAAATTCGGTACCAAGGACGATGGGATCCAGCCATGATGGGTGACTACTGTTGGTTTTTGAAGAGAGAAGATAGGACACCTCATAAACGGAAAAAATAAAGTTTAATTAGTGTTTTAAGTTAATATTTTTCTCGTTTGCTTTTCTCTTAGATGTATGGTATGTTTAATAGGCGAAAACTGTAAACATAGTCAATAAACAGGGTTTTTCAGAAATAATTTTTTCTCTATATATTAAGTATCGTAACATTCGATATGGTTCTACAACTCTAACAAGAATACCCTACGTGCTACAACTTTCTATTTGTCATTTTCCTATTTGGATAGGTCCATTCTATTAGATTATGCTAATCTGATTTGTGTTACAACAAAAAAATTTTTTTTTGTCGGCCAGTGAATCCACCCTGCACATTTTGCAACTGAAGACAAATGTTGATACCAATCCAATCCTCTTTTCGCTTTTAACATAAACTAAATCTAATGTACAAGAAAAGAGCTCATGATGGGGAAAGCTTGAAATTTGTTGAATAAAATAATAAATGTCAACTTCGGCCAGATTTACATTCAATCTCTTCCTCACTAAAACAAAAAAAAACTTGTTCAATTACGTGCATCTAACGCGTAGAACGCGCTATAGAAAATTGTATTTTATCTACAAATCATTTGCTAAAAAAAATAATTTATTAATTTCAACGAGGGTTGTAAATTATAGATCTCAAAAAATCCCTGGAACTACAGAAGAAATGGCAATTTTATCCTCCTTCAGCTCTTAGCGACACTACAATGATGATAAAAAAATATACATTTAAATTTAAAGCTAAACGAGTCGCCCCTGACAACCTAATCTCCTCTCCGGTAAGGAAAAAGGCAACAGAAATAACGTCTTCTAAGTTTAGTTTTTTTTATTACTTTGATCTGCAGTGTTTTGACTTCCTGCCAGATTTAGGTGTTGTCTCTTGGTTAGGAGTATCGCTAAAAAATTAGGAAATTATAGATGATATTTTTTTATAGCCATTAAGAAATACTTACGCAGAACTGTTTTGAATGACCGTCTCGTCACATTTGAACTTATTGCCATAATAACTATTAAATATTGCAGGTTGGTTAGGGGTACTGTCCTGACTGGTATGCCTAGAGGATTAGGACATTAAGACTACAAAAAATATCTATTTTTATTTATCAATACTTACGACGCCAAACTATTTGGTGTGACTGTCTTATCAGATTTAGAATGATCATCAAAATTGTAAACTTCTGCAGATGAATGAAAAGCACTGAAAAATATTTTTATAATATAATAATCTCGAAGCTCCTTTAAAAATATGTCTATTTTCGTATAACTTTTCCCTCGACATTTCCAACATTCGATCTAATTGAATATCACATTTATTAGGGAAATATTTTTTAAAATTAATTAATGATTCCATGGGTAATTGGTAAGATTTCATAATATATAATTTTGTACTGAACTGAATTTATTATTTCCATAAGAAGCTTCTAGCTCAGCATTGTCGCGTCGTTCTATAATAAGCTCACATATCTAGAAATGCCCCTGCTTGGGCCGCGGCCGTCGACCTAGCAACAATCGCAAACAAATCTGTATAAAATTACTTGCCGCGGGATTCTTGGCCCTCGTGAATGTGCTTCACTTTCCGACCGTGGAGTATTGTTTTGTTTTATGTTGAAGGTGTTCAGCGCGCTACTTTTTATATCAATAATATTTTCATTATTCCTTTTTGGGTGTGGAACAGACTTTGACAAATATTGCTATTATTTGCAAATAATGTGTATTTATATAAAACATTATAATTATAGAAATGTAGATAATAAAACGTTTATTAAATTAAACATATTTTTATTTTTAAATTAATTAGAATGTAGGTGAAGCGGCGCTTCACCCGCGTCCTCTGGGGAGCTGCCCGCCACTGCTACTGAGAAGTATTTGAAAAAAAATCTAAAATTGTTCCTCGTTAATCATAGCTTTTGTTAGTAAGCCAAATAATAAAAACATATATGCTTTTATCTGGCAATTATAAAAATCAATAATTTTTAAAAAAGGAAAAATCATATTATCAAAAAGGCAAAGTTTATCGAAAAACGTATTACCAAAATGGCAAAGTTTAGCGGAAAGCTCTCTTCAATCTTATTTGTTGTAGCTTATAACCGAAATTAAGATACCCGCTGACAAAGGAGACCGAGTACAAGCCGCTATTTGTTTAGCTTAAAAAATGTCTATGTGAAATTTGAAACTTTTCATCAACCTTAGAAAAGCAAAATTTTCTATGAAAAAAAATTGAAGGTTACTTCCAGTTTTACCGCAAGTGACCCCTACTTTTTTATTTTCAACAGGTACCTATATATTTTTTTAGACTAACGCATTCAGTCTAAAATTAGCTTTTCAGCATTAAATCATATTTGTTTTCAAAATGGCAGCATAGACAACAATTTATTTAAAATTAAACGTCGTCTCTTTTAATATAAAAAATACAGTGACTATAAAATACTTTTCAAAATAAATTTATTCCATAATTTTTTAGAACATTATTTTGACACTCAGAGAATTTTTTAATTTTATAACATTTCGTTTAATCAAAAAAGCATTTTACTCCAGTATTTCTAATAGCACCTTGTATATTTTTCACAGTCATCTTCGACATAAAAATATTATTTTCAAGATGGCGATATAACTAACATATAACTATTTTATAGTCATTTTAAAAGTAAAGGTTCCCATCATATGCATGCATCTTTAAAAATGTAATTTTAACCCAAAAATGACTGTGAAAAACATAAAATATGGCAATAATGTAAATTGCTCTTTCCAAAAAACAAGAAGGCGAAAAAAAAATTCTTTTAAGCGGAACATTAAGTTTATCAGTAGTAATAATCTGGGTTAGTTTTTCGACTTTTTTCATATATTTAGGGGCAAATGTGTATTTTTTTCGTTTTTATTTTGGTTTGACAGTGATTGTAACTTTAGTTATGTCATTTATTTATTGGTAGAGCATACAAAAAATGCGACCTTTTAAAAGTTCTTTTTATCCCAATAATTTTAATTTAAACAGTTTAATTATTTTTTTTTGCCATGTATCTAGTTGTAACTTTTAGATCGAAGTAATCGCAGGAATGCTTTTTATATTTTCTGTATAGTTTAACAATTTTAGCTATTATTTATTTTTACGTGATTTTTATGTAATGTATAACTTGCGAAGACTTACACATTGTAATGTATTTTTGTAAACTATCAAAAAGTATTTTTCTGATCAATGTCGAAACGTAGGCATTTGATCTGAATGTTCAATAAACTTGTCCAGAAACGCTACTTTGACGTTTTCTTTTGAATTATTTTGTAGACGTGAACTACCAATAATGCTGAAAAGCTAATTTTAAGCTGAGTATTTTGTAAAAATTCACAACAGGGCTATATTGTTGTGTTATTGTTATTATTCTCTTCATTTTCTGGCGATAAAACCTCACAACTTCTATACTTGAAGTTTTTTGGTATCTATTTTAGGAGCCCTCTAGGTACAACATGATCATATCTATAAAGATCCTGTCCCTACTCTGTACAAATTACAGTTTGATTTATATAAATCGGTACATTTGTTCAGATGTTAAATTAAAAAATATAATTTTAGTTCGTAAACATTTTTACGATCATCCTGTATACACATAAGTAACAACCTAAACATACATACTGTGTCTTTTACAAATCAATTAAGATCGTTTGAATTCGGGTAATATAACTTTTTTATACTTACTTGGAATTAAATTCCGCAATCACTTTGGAAGATCTATTCTTAATAAATCTACAAAATATAAAAAAACAAATCAAAAAATATTTCATAAAAAAAAGTTCAAATACCAACCTTTTTTGCGCCAATCTTCTACTTTTCTTCTTATTTGCTTGTATCCGCCGCTTTGTAGAGCCCATATTTAGTTTTACGCTAACACAAAAATACCCTAATTTATATATTATTATATATCCACTAGCAACGAGCAACTGCATACATTCGTAAATGGAAAAAAGAAAAACCGACTACCGAGTACGGTGCTGGCTGTTGATGAGAGAGACCGTGTCGCATAAGCTGTATGAGTTAAAATAGCTTGTAATTTTGACGACGAAAAGCGCGCTATATACTACTGTGGATGGAATATTTTGGCTACCCGCCTCACAAATTATTCATTTGATCGTCGATGAGAATTAATTTTTCGGACCGTAGCTCTTAAAAGAGAACATAATGATCGCTCATGTCCTACTTCACCTTTAAAATCTCCTGGTAAAAAAAGACCCCGATACATACAAAGATAAAATTGACGATGGTGATTTTCAAGTAATTCGATGAACAATAGAGGATTTTTAAATAAACTTGAAGAAGGTTCCGACCTGCAAATCCCTACCTCGTGCTGTAAAGAACAAAATAGATTTTCCGTACGGGTATAAAACCTTAAAATGATTTTGTTTGGCGCAAGTGCCAAAATAAACGAAAATTGCTCATTGAGAGACCAAATATTTTTCACTGGCGGGTGAAATATCTATCAACTGTAAGGCAATATAGGCAAGAAGGACGCACTATTGTGTATCTAGACGAAACCTGGGTAGATAATGATATGACAGTGAACAAATGCTGGCAAAGTGAAAGTGTTACAGGTGTTGTTCAGGGAATCCGCTCTAGTAGTCGCTTTATTATAGTTCATGCTGGTTCAGAAGCCGGATTTGTGCCAGGTGCTGCTTTAGTTTTTCGCTCGGACCTAACAACTGGAGACTATCATGGACAGATGAATAGAGATAATTTTGAAAAGTGGTTGCTCGAGAAGCTTCTACCTAACATTCCTCCCAAATCAGTCGTGGTAATGGATCTTGCGTCTTATCATTCTCACGTAGAAGATGCCAACTAAATACTGTACAAAAACTCATATGATATCGTGGCTTAAATCGAACAATCTTGTATGTGATCCAACATGGAGAAAAGATCAATTATATGAAGTAATATCAGCCAACAAGCCTAGAGAAAAAAGTATAAAATTGACGGTCTTTTACGTAACCTCGGTCATACAACTTTAAGGCTGCCTCCATACATGTGCGACCTCAACTATTGAAGATAAATGCTGGGAAGTAGATGGCAAAATTGAAACGGTTATTGATGATTTAGTTATCACACTGGGATCTTCAAGTAGTGACGACGAAACCTCATCAGTTTCAGAGGAAGGTGAATCAAACCATTAGAATCACAGCCGTCAACCTCAAAAATGGCTTAGTTTTTATCATATATTTTGTAAAATTGTTCATAAAGTAGCTGCTTCAAAATAATTAATTTTCTGTTCAATACCGGGTGATAAAAAATATCTAATATGGCAATTAATATTTGAAAAACTGCAGAACTCATATTTTTCCAAAATTAACACATCAATGTAGTTATAGTAGGGGAGCCAGCACTGATTCCAGTGAACAAGATTTATCAAAATTTTAACTTATGCAGTCCGACTTTGGGCTATTCGGGTATGCCAAAAGTGTTTCCTAATTGCGTGCTAATGTTAAAGGGGGTGATTCTTGGACCTTTTTAAGAAAAAAGTTTAATATGAACCTAAAAGTCTTAACTTTGGAGATACAGGGTTTTAAAAAAACATGTGAAATTTGATACACGTCTTTTATGCATAAAAAGGCATTTTTTATTAACAATCAATTTTTGAAATTTCGAAATTAGGAAACGCCCTGTATAGTACTTCACAATGACGGCCCCTGTATAAAGTAATATTATGACAAACGGAGACAGGCAGCCACTTTTGGCATACCCGAGTAGCTCAAAGTCGAACTGCATAAATTAAAATTTTGATAAATCTCGTTCACTGGATCTAATGCTGGCTGCCCTTGTAAAATCTGGACTTGTAAATCGTGTATCACTATACTGGGTGGTCCAATAATAGTGGACGTAGGCAGTAGCCCGGGAACCGTTAATGACACAACTCAAGAAAAAATATATTTATAGGTAAATCGATCAAGAAAAATCAAAATTAAATAATTTTAAAATTCGAAAGTTCGCCGTTTTTGCAACACAAAAGAGATATAGAAGTGCGGTACACGAAAGAAAACAGACAAATATAGATAGAGGTTCATTAAACATAGTTACATTTTTTAATTATCTGAAGTGCGTATAGTCAAAAAGGAGTGCCATATTATTTAAAGGACGATGGGACACCACTGGTTTAAAAAGATTTCTTGGCCGACCTTCCTAAACCGATTGACTCCGCCCGGTTTTCTTTCGTGTCCCGCACTTTACCGTACACGACTGTTTTTTTTTAATCCGCCTCTTGCATTTATTCAAATAATGCTTTCTACTATGATTTCAACTTAATAAGTTTGTTATAATTCTAATGGTAGATTTGGTGCCTCAGGATATAGATAACACACACATGCGATACTGTGCGCCGAGTGTGTCAATTTTAATTTACACATATAAGTCTAGGCACAAACTGTGCTACGACTGTGTTCCTTCCGACCCTTCAGGGCTACAGTCCGACACGGTAGGAGCACAGTCCTGAGGTGCAGGGCCCACTGTATAGTGGGGAGGAGCAAGCCAGACATTTGCCCGGGGTGGTAAATACGGAAGTTTTCAATATTAAAGCAGGAAAAAAACCTTTTTGGAACTACATAATACAGATTCAACATTATAAAATATAAGAGGATGGGGCTATAAGAATGTGGCGAAAACTAGTAAAGCAAATTTAAATATAAAATATAAATTAAAGTAATTATTACATAGGGAGTTCTGAAACACACCGGGTTGTTCAAAAAATTTCCGGCTACTTTAAAATGTTTCCCATGTATGGGATGTATTCCCATAAAATCCCGAATTCTATCACTTTCTATTCCCCCCTCTTTGAAATTATTCCGAACATCTGCAATAGCACTATGGCGCGCACTATCCTGCATAAACAGAAAATTAGGTTTACTAAAACCGGATTATGTGTGAGGTTGCAAAACTACCTAAGTATATCTTTGAGCAGTTCGAGACTTATTCTCTAATAGTCTGTAAATTCTTACAAAGATCACACTGAAAAGTATATTTTTTTGAGCATATCGATCTCTTTCAAGTCTAAATTCTCTTTTACATTGATTATTGAAATACTAAACAAACCTGAACTCATCAATAAATACAACTCAGTACCTAGTACCTTTCATGTAGTTTATATATTTCGGTCGAACTGAAGCCTTTCTTCTCTTTTCTGACCTGTAGTTAATGCCGATCCGGCACTGTCTGTCTAGAGGGGAGTTAAATTATGTTTATGGAGCCTCCTTCTTATATAATAGTTACTTACATGAACTGGATCGGCATCTCCTTGGACCCTTAATCACTCTAGTACAGGTAACTGGTAACTTGTCCTGTATCTTGAAATCGACTGTAGACATTTTCAGTGAAACCTGCACTGTTTGAGTTCTACATATATTAAACAAAGGGTTAATACTTCTGCTCTATTAACTTGCGTTTTCGATTCAATTAAAATGTCTGACGAATGAATTAACAGATAATGCTCCAAAAGAACTGTATAGCGGTACAAAAGTGGATAATATTCTTATGGGCCCCACATATTTCGGTTATTTTGCGCGATTTAAACTGTAGAGTTGAAACCGCTAAAACCATTACCGTTTTGCACGTAAGTTTCTGTAATAGAATGTTTTGTTAAGCGCGAAGTTTTTCTGTTCTTCATTGGCGTTGCTTCCATTTACGTGAAGTGTTGTTGTCAAAAGCAATTCTGACAAAGTTTATAGATTTCCACAGAAGTTTTTCTTGTCAGTCAAAAATAAAGTCTAGATACTACCACGATATCGCGATAGAGAGAAGAAGATGTATTAAAATGTGCGTGCGT
The DNA here is from genome assembly GCA_030620095.1 of Kuschelorhynchus macadamiae. NCBI lineage: Eukaryota > Metazoa > Arthropoda > Insecta > Coleoptera > Curculionidae > Kuschelorhynchus > Kuschelorhynchus macadamiae. The sequence continues at coordinate 1,093,630 of JAUTXW010005279.1, forward strand.
GCGCGTATGTGTCTGTGTATATGTGTGCGCGCGCGTGTGTGCCTTTCCTTTAATCCTTAATATCCTTAACTATGTCTAACGAAGAGTTATTCGTCTGATGATCGGTCTCATAAAGCCTATTGAAATCATAAGCCTACTGATTGAAGTTTGCGGGAAGTATTTTTTTTTATTTTTAAAACTCGATTTTGGTCAAAAAAATATTTTGAAAGAGCATAGATATGAGAAAAAATTCTTATAGAACGATGTCTTCAAAAAAGGTGTAAGTAAATTACATTTATCACTGTTTCTTTAAAAAGAAATCAATCTTTTTAATTTTTTTCCTGTAGTTTGCTAAAAATTGGTTTTAGGGAAAATTGCCACAACACAAAATTAATTAGAAGGCAAAAGGGTACAAAACTACGTTTCAAGTTTGCAGTTAAGTGCTTTAGGAGAAAAAGTACTTGTGTGCAAAGCATTACATTTTTTTGCCCTTTGGTTCTTTTCCACCTGCACTGGCTAACATTAAAATTTATTATAAATACCCCTTATCTCTTGAAGTTCTGAAATACTTTCTATCTAAAAGGCCATCGATGTCTCGAAGTCCTGCTAAAAAACCGACCCTATAGGATAAAACTAAAAAAGTTACAATTTTTCGAATGTGATACGATATTCTTACTTTGAAAGTGAATATACAGGTTATTTAATTTTTTTTACAAAACTGAAACAGATTTAAAAACTTTAAGCTATTTCTATAATTTTCCGATTTACGTTTGATTTCAAAATATCTAACAAAAACCTAACTTGAAAGAAGGAATTCACAATTTTTAAAGTATTAAGTCACTTAAAAATTGTGTATATCTTGCCATGAAAGGTGTCGGCAGGGTTTTACTGTCATGCTATTATTGTATTTTGACAAGTCGAACTTTTTAACACGATATGGATCCAAAAATATGCAAATATCTATTCCAATAGCTCGAAAGGAGATAAAATTGCATATCGATCTTAAATTAAAACAAACTCGGCAACTCCGGTATAATTTTTATTTAATTTTAAGATACATTTATGTATTTTGTTTGCCAAATGAACGTAATTAGAATAGAAATAATAATAACAGGTAAAACGGGATATATAAACTTGGAGTTGCTGTTGACGCTGATGTTGCCGTTCTGAAGTTAAACATACGGGCTTTAATGTAACCATTTATAAACGATATGATGATTTGCCCAGTTTTAGGTTTTGCTGTTGCTGTTCGCGTTATGTTATGTTTGTAGATGAACAATGCTCCATACGATCACATATTAAACACGAATATTTTAAATTTAATGGACGGAACACGGCCAATTAATCTGTTTTGTTTATGCTTGACATTGCTGTTTTCAGTTCTTATTATATTCATTATCAAAAAACATATCATATATATAAGAAAGGATATATCATTTCGGCTACTTGGGGTTCCAGCGTAAAAGTATTTCGGTCCGGAATGTTAAAATTGTATGTGTTTTATGCTAGTACAGATATATTGTATATATATATATATATATATATATATATATATATATATATATATATATATATATATATATATATATATATATATATATATATATATATATATATATATATATATACATATATATAATCTTCAGGGCTAATTAAGGTTCTGTAATATGTTTTACATAACGGGTGTAGTAAAATTACAGTTAGTTAGTTATATAGGGGTAGTAGATATATACAGGAAATTTAAATATTCTGATTTAAAAGCATAACTTTTTTCCCTGTGACACATTTATCAGTTTAAGGCATTGATTTAGAAGTTTTTCGTAACAAATAGGCGAAATTTTGTTTTCCCAGCAGTAAACTTTTCAATTTTTCTTCTACTGGAACTCTGAAAAGGTTTAAAGTATCTATTTTGAGGCTTTTTTCCAGTAACTTATGAACTGCTTAAAATTTTAAATACGGTTGTCACAGTTCCATATAACCTTTAGTGGTGTGATTTATTAATTTTTGTTGTCAGTTGCAAAAAAATTGTTGTTCTCCATAACTTCTGAACAACTTAAAATTTTTAAATGCGGTTTTCACATTTCCATGTAACTTTTAGAGGCATTATTTATTTGATAAAAATATTTTGATAGCTGTCAAAAAAGTTGTTCTTTCCCTGTAACTTCTGAACTATTTTAAATTTTTTAAAAATGGTTTCCACAGTTTTATATAACTTTTTATGACGTAATTTATTAAAAAAAATTTTTTTGATATCTGTCAAAAAAGTGTTTAACTTCTGAAATGCTTAAAATTTTTAGATATGATTTTCCCAGTTCCATGTTCTATTTGAAGGCTGTAAAAAAAACGTCTAGCCTTCCTAACTAACAGCTAAATTTTTTAAAATGATATTTTTATAGTTAGATGTAATTTAACTTATATAGTGTGGGATAATAGGTGGAAAACATTATTTAAATTATAGGCGTTAGGTTATTGTCTACATATAGTTTGTGCTATAAATGACATATAGGCGTACCTGCTTTCAGGGTGACTTTTACCGTCATGACTAATAACTCTAAGGATACTATATTATTAATGCTAAACCTACTTTTACTTTTATATTTGTATTGGCAGCTTTTTATTTTGCCAATAATTTCAAAACGCTGCGAAACTATAAAATTTTAAGATGGATTTTCAGTGACGAATCACGTATCCTTGCGGTTGCAAATTTTTGAAGATGAAAGTCACATAACAATTTTTTAACATACGTAATTGTCGCAACTAAATAATATACTACATACTTCCGCTCAAGCCGCGGATGTACAATAATTATTATTATTATAAAATAAAAAAAGTATTTCCTGTTTTTCTGCTTTATTATATCGCTTCATAAAAAAGCAGCGATTAATAAACCTCGTAGTTAACATTTCACTAGACTTTGTTGACACAGTAAACACTGTTGGACTAGGCCGCCCGGCTACCCGGGGATTACCCCGAGGATAACTAGTTACTAACTAATCAATTTTCCAAATTTTCGAAGCATATTTACGTTTAAACACACAGAAAAGCATACATCTGTTACATTTGCGTTACCCTATAAAATACAACAATGAAACATAATTGACAAGATGGCAAAAATGCTGATATTTGTTCGGGTGACCGACATCAGGCACACATAGGCGAAATAGAAAATAGGAGTAGTATCAAAGTTTACCGAATAAGATATTGTATAATAATTGTCTATGATTTTTTTAACGGTGTGAGATGATGGATTCTGTTTTTGCGGATATCCAATGGCAAATATATCGCATGTTCTTGATATCACCTTGACATATTGTTCATAAATAATAAACACACTTAATAACCCTTGTGTGTATAATTTAAGCGATCCGGCAAGGTTTCAAATGGTAAATAAGTGACATTACTCTAGCACTTGCTCTGTTATAACGCCGTCATGGCTAACTCACATTAACTGAACGTATAAGGCGTAAGGTGACAGCATATCATTTACAACAGAAAAATGTTATATAACGCACTAGTTTTGATAGAAAATAATGGTATAATTAAGTAAATAATGTGAATTTAGATAAAATATACTACATTTTTATAATAGAAATGTAGATTATAAAATGCTTAATATTTTAAAAATATTTTTATTTTTAAGTAAATTGATTGGAAAATGTAGGTGAAGCGGCGCTTCACTCGCGTCCCCTGTCGAGCCGCCACTGGGGTATGTCTATCAATAGCCCATTTCATTGCGGAAGCGATCTTGAATTGCTTTTTTTCGAGCTTCAACTTGAGATTTGCTCTCTTTTCTTATTTGCCACGATTTTATATTCAATCGATAAGATATGTGCAAGATGCATTAAAACAATTTTATCCATGCATGAAGACTAGATAAGCCCAGAGCCACTGCGGTTTCATTAGTTTCGTTTGTAAAAATAATTGTTGAGGTTGTTTATATGAGAAAGTGTTGGTCCACAAATGTGACAATTTTGATTCGCTTGATTTAAAAGCACACTACAAATCTTTCCGTTAATCATTGTGAGTGCAAGTTCCTGTTCTACAAGAATTTCACTATTTTCTACTTGAACTTTAGTTGGCGATAATGCCGCTATTGTTATGTAATTTTATATTATCTATTTCTTTTTTTTAACTCTGGGCTCTCTTTCTTTAAAATTGCTTTGATTGGGTAGCAATATATATTAATATGTAGTCATCTGCAGTGGTACAATAGATACAACGAATGTATACGAATCATCTACATCATCTTGCGTAGTCTAAAAGAGTTGTTTATATAAAGGCCTAGAGGCTCCATCACAGCCCCACTTAAATTCCACATTTTGGAAGTGTATCAATGCCTACACATACTTGTTGTAACACCTCTCGTTGTACTGCAACTAAGCTATGTATAGTATGGTCAAGCAATGGCTGCAATTCTATCTTTCCAGAATAGTCGGCAATTTCAATTTCAGCTGGATAGCATTGCTTTTTACTCTCAAGAAATATATGATAATTAGGAAAAACATCGGAGTTGTGAGGTTTTCTTATCTGACACATTGATATGTACTGGTATTTTGCCAGTTTTTTATCAACAAAAAATGCTAATGCTTCATTACCTGTCATTTTTATGGGTACTTTCTCACAAGGAGATTGGTAAACTTTTTTATTTTTGTAGCTCTTTTTGGAGAATAACTTGCTACTTGATTTAATATTTGTGCTGTATCACGACTGCATGTAGATCGTAAACTTATTTCAGCTGCAAGGACTATATCACCAATAGTATTTGTTTCTAACAAAGAATTCAGTTTCCTTTTTTTGAGTTCTATCGCTACTCTCTTCAAATACCTTTCTGGGTCTACCGATGTTTTTTTTTATTTTTGGAGTTGTGTCTGCTTTAAAAAAATAATTTTACCACTTAACCAATGGTTATTTTTAGCCAAGAAATGATGCAATATATTATGTCGTACAATAATAGAGGACGTCGGCTGTAGCTCGGGAACCGCTAATTACAAGACTTAAGGAAAAAAATATTTATAGGTAAATCGGCCAAAACAAATTGCTGTAAATTATTTTCAAGTTTGAAAATTAGACGCTAGAGGGTGTAACAGCAACACAAAAGTGTAAATGACAATTTTCTCTTAAATTTCCATAATTGAGGTATGTTGAAAATATAAGCATTGTATTCTTTAACCAATTACATACTTGTTTGAGCCCTTTTTGTCTATTTTCAAAAATAGTGGTGGGGAAGGTCAAACATTTTTACTTTCAAATGTAGATATTTCTGTTTTGGATAAACCGATTTTACTCAACTTGGTGTTTTTTGCTCTACTCGTGTTCAGTAATAACTTTGTTAGTGGTCACTAGATGACGTTGTTTCGGAATTCTCCAAATAATGCTAATTTTCTCAAAAGATCAAATGGTACGCTATGACTTTTATATCACAATTTATTTGGAAGTTATGAAGTGCATTGATGTGCAAGAAAGTTGATGATGGTCTCTCTGGAAAACTAATCTTGCCGTTTTGTAGAAGAGAAAACGTGACCATGGCAAAGTGGAAATTATTTTCATCTCTTATTTCAGTTAATCCTAAAATTTTAGGAAAATCAGAAAATTGGAAAAAACAAGACTGCAATAGAAACTTTAGTAATCTTACATAACTGTAAAGAACAAAACCTAACAAAGAACAAAACAAAAAATACTAAAAGTAAGTCTCATAATTACATTAGCTTTGCAATAAAATATCTAAAGCTAGGGCGAGGCAGTTCAGGACTTGGTTTGGGCAAAAAGATTAAACCTTGCTTCAGTGAAACAAAACAAAACCACGAATGAACTAACAACTAACAATAAACTAACAACAAATATATTTAAAATTACTCAAAACTACTTTTGCAAGTGCTCAAAAAACCGATCGTCATTGTCAATACAAAGTTGCAATCTTTACTGTGCCGATTGGACTGCAGCCTCCACTTTTGCTATAGATTACTTTGGATGGCATTCCTATTACGGTCCACCATACCGTTTCTTGTACTAGGCCGAGTCGCATATACTTAGTAAATCTATTTATTTTAAATAGTTTTCAGTAATTTAAAATACATTTATTGTTCGTTTATTGTTAATTTGTTGTTAGTTAATTTCGTGTTTTTTTTGTTGTTTCATTGAAGCAAGGTAAAACTCGGTTTACTCTTTTTGCCCAAAGCAAGTCCTGCCCTGTCTCGCCCTAGCTTTAGCTATTTTATTGCGAAGCATATGTGATTATAAAACTGAGTTTTAGTATTTTTTTCTTTTGTTCCTTTGTTAACTTAACTTGTTTTTTCCAGTTTTTTGATTTTCCTAAAATTTTAGAATTAATTGAAATGTGAGATAAAAATATTTTCCACTTCGTCATTGTCACTTTTTTCCATCTACAAAACGGCATGGTTAATTTTCCAATCCGACGTTTCGGATTCGAGAGACGATCTTAGACTTTCTTAATTTAAATGCGGACCTAGATTGTTTATTTGACTACTCAATGCCTTTCATAACTACCAAATAAATTGTGATATAAAAGTCATAGCGTACCATTTGATATTTTCATAGAAAAATCAGCATTATTTGGAGAATTTCGAAACAACGCCATCTAGTGACCACTAACAAAGTTATTACGGTACAGTTTATAGCTCCACGAATAGAGCACTTCTTTTCGACACCGAGTTGAATAAAATCGGTTCATCTAAAACAAAGACATCTACATTTGAAAGTAAAAATGTTTGACCTTTCCCCACCATTTTATTTTTGAAAATAGACAAAAAGAATCTGAAGCAAAAAGTGCGTAATTGGTTGAGTAATACGATGCGTATGTTTTCAATATATCTCAATTATGAAATTTTAAAAGAAAATTGGCATTTACACTGTTGTGTTGCTGTTACTCGCGGCCAAATTTCGAACTTGAAAATAATTTACAGCGATTTCTGTTAGCCGATTTACCTATAAATATTTTTTCCTTAAGTTCTGTCATTAACGGTTCCCAAGCTACAGCCGCCGTCCTGTATTATTGGACCACCCTGTACAAAACCCAGTAATTTTTTCTGCACTTGCTTACGAAAAATCACCTTCAGTAATTGTATAATTACATACACGAGTTGGTCTCTTTGATGTGTTTGGTTCATTTCGCCAAAAGTCAAACAGGTTTTGAAAATCCATCCTCCATGACTAAAAATAATCATAATAAAAAAAGTTGGACGAACTAGGTCATAAAACAATTATACGTTTAAATAGCATATTTAACTGTTGAATATAATTTCATGACAGAATCGACGGACTTTGCTATTAATTCAATTAAAAATGTAAAAAATAGCGGAATTTAGTGATACATATAAGCTAACCAAATTATAAGAAATGCTAGTTTATACCTGTAGTTTTATTCACGAAAGAACTTATATAGATCACCAAAAATTACGTCCATATTTATGAAGTGCCAAAAAGTCACTGCCGGTTATAGCAACTTTAATTAAACGTTCACAACCATCTAAGATCATATTACGACAGTATTTAAATTATATAATATTATAGTATTATAAACGTTCACAACCATCTAAGATCATATTACGACAGTATTTATATTATTTCGAAATTATAACATTTCGCCTTTTGTCAAGTCAGATTTTCTATATGAACGACTGTTCGACGTATCAAATAACAATAGGCAATTAAAAAAATATAATGTCGATAGGTGCGCAATAATGCCTATAGGTATCCCATGATATCGATTGGTAGTTGAAATTTTAACTTAAAAAAAAAAACGTCAAATTTTCGTTTGTATATAAAACATGTTTTTGCACTATAGAGGTTCGTCCTGTAGAGAAAAACTATGGATGAGCGTTTTATCGACATATCGACAGTCAACGATAGGTGAGCGACACATCGAGTAACAAAAGGCAATTAAAAAAATATAGATAAGTGCCGATAGGTGTGCGCAATAATGCCGATAGGTATTCGATAATAATAAACGGATTACATATTTACAAAGGTGAGGATTTCTTTTTTCGTTCTTCAATAATTTTTAGCTCCCGCCTTTGGCGCAAATATATCACCCATCTCTAGAAAAACAACCCCCTAAAAACGAAAATATAGGTTATTTCTAGTTTTTTTTACGAAAGCGGTGAAACACATCGAAATTGTTTTATATTTTTCTATGTAAAACATTTTTTTATACAGGGTATAGCTCTAGGAGGAAGAAACAGACCCCTTACAACCAAAAGATTTTTTAATTCAAAATAGCCCAGCTTAAAAAAAAACGGAGAAACATGAAATTGATTTTAATTTTTTTGTGTATAAATATATTTTCTCCCGCTGTACAGGGTAGACCTGACCTGGGGCATCTAACCCAAACCATTTAAACATTTATCAAAAAATTGAAGTATGGTCTATATATAGTGCAATAGTTATTATTCTTTACAACCATGCCAATAAAATACAAACGAAAACTGGGTAGTACGGTGATACTCCCACACGACAATGAAGCCCATAAAAAGCTACTGGCAGCCATTAGCCTTTATTTTCAAGATATAGGGTGGTTAAAATTATCAGTTTTTGTATTATATTTTATGTTATTACACAAGATATTGAAACAAAATGCCATGATAAATTCAAAAAAAAAATCTAGACATAATTATTGGATATTATCAAAAACTACGCCTGTCAATTTTATTATTTTATATTTTTACTCAATAGCTAACAAACTTTGTTTTAGTCTTGTCCAGATCCAAAATTAGAAAATAAAGTAAAATGAAGGTCTCATAAAACAAAAGAAAATCATATGCGTGTTTTTGGCGACGAAATTTAATGAACTACACCAGCAACACACTGTATATTTTGTATGGGACATATATACCAATCTGTTGGGGCATCTCACTCCTATGTAGTCAGAGATGGCCAAAAATAAATATTTTGGTTAAATATTTTTTATCTTTCAGAATCTCTTTTTTCCATATTCTCGAGTTCTGTACGTTTACTTATTACCTGTGGAATATGTAAACATTTTTTGAAAAATGAATATTCTATTTTGATTTTTTTGGAAGGTTTTTTTCTTAGGTGGGGCAACTCTCCCGGGATTAGTTATACCCTGTGAGAACTAATGACATTATCTTTTCACATGCGGATTCCTAGATTTCGCTTAGTAGTGTTCATACGCAGCATCAGCATTTTTAAACTTATTAATTTAAATATACCTTATCATTGTTAGTTCAGTTAGTTGTAAGCTCGCATTCGTAATGGTAACAAATAAAATAAAAAAAATTTTAAAATTAACTTTATATTTTAAAGTCGAAAACTGGCGCAGTCGGTAGGATCCACCGACAGATCTTCGTGCATCGAGCAAAAAAATCCGTAATCGTTTTAGCGACTCGTGGTGGATCGAACGTTCACAAATCGCCGCCTTGCAGCTCCACTGACCAGGGAACAAGAATCGTCCTATTGGTGCGAGATCAGGGGAACAAACATCGTCCCGGACTTCACCGATAACTACAGGGAAAAGACACACATCGCTTTTCCTATTGGACCTAGACGTAGAGATGAAAATTTGGATTTTACTGCTGTAAGTCATTTTTTCCATTTTTCTACAATTTTCCGCAGACTAGCGAACATTTATTATGTGCTATATTGTATATTTTTCTACCTTAAAAACTGGAGGAACTAATCGCAGACTTTCTTAAAATTGATATTAGTAATAATTTAGTAGAAAGTAAGCAAAAATAAATGGCGCAGCTAAACTATCAGATATCAGGCTTCATCACCTTTTGACGGTAATCCAAAACAAAAAAAGTAGTTAAAATAGGGGAGCGCCTCCTCCTCCTCCTCTCTCTCATGTCCCTCATTCTTATCTTCCTCCCTTTTTATTCTCATTCGCATCATATTTTTAATTTTTTTCTCTTTGTCCTCCCACATTTGATTTTGCATTCTTAAGTCTTATAAATAGGTGCATCAAGATCATTTTAGAAAAAAATCTGTTGAATAAATCTATTAATAATATTAAAATAAAATGAGTGAATCAGTTGGAGAAAGAAATCGATCCATTCCGCTTCAGACAATTAGCCTCGAAGAAATTATACCAGGAGTTCGAGAAGAAACTATACTATTAGGTCGAGAAGAAGAAAATGGGATTGTTTTAAAAAATTTGAACAAAACTCAGAGTGAAGAGAAAAAAGTGTTTTGAGCTATTTGTTTTGAAATAATCGATTATTATGATTCATGTAGACCAAATACATGTTCCCATATTTTTTGTTTAAAATGTATTTTAAGATGGAATGATGAAAATTGTTGTTCTATAATGGTAAACAATTGTCCTGTATATCGCACTTGATATTACTATCTGGTACAAATCTTCAAAGATGTAATTAGACATCATTTTGTTGTAGTATTAAAAAGAGGATAATATTTTTCATAATTTGTGTTTGTGAAAACTCTGGTCAAATAAATTTGTAAAAAGTAAATGTAAATATATAATAATTGACACACAGTTTTTCCTTTTCCTATATTGAAACAACAATGTTCTAAACAAGTTTTTTAATACATACTAATTTTCACATCACATAACAAAACAATTGTCATGGTTTAACATTTTTAAAATAAACAGTGGAAATTAAAAGTTATTATTTTTTAATAATATTAATATAATTTGCATCAAGTAAGAGAAAACTGAATTGAATACAGAAACAAGCGTTAACAAAATTTTATGCTAATATATGAGCGCTTATAGTGGCAGTTGACATAATCTACACATTATTTTTACATATGATTAGCTATTTCATTTTTCGTTCTTGTTGCAATAAAAAAAATACAGGGTCAGATGTTAGAATAAAAAGAAGTATTTTGCATATAGCACTGAAAATATATAACCGCTTATAGTAACAGTTGACATTTTTTAAAATTAATATTGTTGACGTATTCTACTTATTATCTTTACAATTTATGTTTTAAATTAATATTTTTGACATAATCTACCCATTATGTTTATAACCTATATTTAAAATTAATATTGGTAAAATAATCTACCCATCACCTTTACAAACTATGTTTAATATTAATATTTAACAACATAATCTTCCATCTTTTTTTTTTTTTCATTTTTATTGCAGTAAAAGCAAGCAGGTTCAGGAATTAGTAAAAAAAGATGTATCATATAATAAATCAGAAACACTAACAACATAAGCTCTTTTGTAGTGGCAGCTCACATGATCGGACTCCCCTCTCCGTAAATATCTCATGTGAATTGCACTACAAGGAAGGCAAATAGCAAATGTTCCTAGTCTTTGACTTTCAATTTTAGTGTAGCTTTGTATAACACATACATCTTTTTCTTCAAAATTATTAAATAATTCACTAGTCCCAAACCTTGCTTACTTTTACATCAGCCTCGGTTCCTAAATTTAGCAGTTGTCCATCCATGTCCACTCCTTCGTCAATTTCCTGATCATCTTCCTCCTCCTCATCTTCCTCTTGCTCAATATAATTAATGTCGATGTTAAACAAGAATGATCTTCTGACAAGCCTAGATGATTTGTCCAAAAATGAATGTTTATAACTGATGGAATCGCCTTCCAAGTTATCTTTCTTCAATTTGAGCGGCGATCTCCATATTATTTTCTTCAATTTGGGCAGCGTTTCTAATCATATTTTCTGCCATCGTTAGGAACTTTAGATTTAGATAGATAGATTTGCTGCGACAACTGATATTACAGCGAATGATACTGTATGATCACCGAGTGGTTGTTCTGAAGTATATATCCCATCGACCACCACTTTCACTCTTGCGTGATATCCTTCTCAGATCCTACTGCAATACTTAAGTTTTTTATTTCACTGTCCCTTTCCTTGTCACTTTACCTCGGAGGGGGGGCTTCGCCCCCCTCCCCGCTCCACCAACCTCTCATAAGGGGGGAGACCCCTTAACCCCCCCCACCCTCACACCATCTTCTTTCTCTCCCTTCCTTCTTTCTCCTTTTTTATTTTTCTCCTTCCTTCTCCTTTTTCCTTCCTACTCCTTTTTTTTTCCTTTCTTCTTTTTTAACCTAACCTAACCTAAGACCCCCCTTAACCTCCCCTCATCCCATCTTCTTTCTCTCCCTTCCTTCATCTCCTTTTTTCTTTTTCTCCTTTTTCCTTCCCTCTCCTTTTTCCTTCCTACTCCTTTTTTTTCCTTTCTTCTTTTTTAAACTAACCTAACCCCCACCCTCACCACATCTTCTTTCTCTCCCTTCCTTCTATCTTCTTTTTCCTTCCTTCTCCTTTTTTTCCTTTCTTCTTTTTTAACCTAACCCAACCTAACCTAACTTAACCTGAAAAGGGTAGCCGGTAATTGGGGAGCCGGGATTTGAGTCTCGGGAATTCAGGGGTCCGGTGGAGGGGGTAAGGGGGGTAAGGTCGTTGCTCGGCTTGGGAAAGTGGTTGTATGATTGTCGTTCAACTTTAAGTAGGTCATATGTGATCAACTTTTTCATATAAAATCGCCTCAGCGAAGAGACGAATGCAATTGATTTTTGCATTCACACTGTGCAGGGCTCGCGAGTTTTCTGGTGTTTTCATTGTGTCTATTTGGTAATTTTTTAATTTTTATTTATATTTCTAACATTTTTATTTGGCAAAATTTAATTCTTATTTATATTGGTGACATTTTTATTTATATTTGTGACACTTTTATTTGGTTTTTTATTTGTTATTACGATTTTTTTCATAATGGACAATTTTTTGGCATCGAGTAGCAAAATTATTGACAATGACTTCGACTTATACACATTTACTCAAATGTAAAATTTTGCAAACCAACAAAACAATGAAACAGACGTATTTACAACTAGTCAACAACACTATTCAGGACTTGAATGAAATTATTTACAATAGCCAAGTTCAGAATAATGCCAACAAACAGAACAACGAAAAATATTTATTTACAACTACTCAACAACAAACTCTTAACGATCTTAATGACATTATTGACAACAAAACGGACTTAATTACAACAAAAACTAAACAAACTCTTGAAGAACTGAATGACATTGACAAAAATCAAAATTCTAACTATGAGGATATTGTTTGTTTTCAAAAATCTAATCCAAATTATTTAACATTAAAATCGCCAATTAATTCTCCGAGACCAATTTGCTCTCCCTTTTTGTTTAGTGAAAATTCTGATTCGGAAGAAGAACAAATTGATCAAAATTTAAGTTCGGCTATATCTCCTATTAATTCACCATATGATATTGTAAATTCTGATTCGCAAGAAAAACAAATTGAGGCAAATTTAACTTCGGATATTTCTCTTAATAATTCACCAGTTGAACAAAATTCAATTTCGAAACCATCATTTATTATTAAAAAAAAATTTAAAATTAATAAAAAAAATAAAAAACAAGTAGCAAACCTTAAGTGTCTGGGTTTCGCTATTCAAAATTTAACTGATTTGATCACAATTAAACAGGGAGACGCAAGTACGTTGAATTATGTTAAACAGGCCTTTGACAAATTAGTTGACTCATTTGAAGAAATGGATTCATAAAGTCAATTAATTTCTATTGCTTTTTTCAAAATATAACTATAACTCAATAAAAATTCACAATATTAATTTTATTATTATTATCCAGAGAACTTCAAAAATACAATTGCTTTTTTCAAAATTTGACTATAACTAAATAAAAATGCACAATATTAATTTTATTATTATTATCTAGAAAACTTCAAAAATGCATGTGTAACATGTAATAAAGTCTTTACTAGAAAGGACAATTTATTGCGACATATTAAAAAACATGTTTGCGGAAATTCCACAACACTCACTAGTTGGTTGAAACAACCAAAGCTTGTTAAAGGTAAGAACATTTTATTTTTCATGTTTTATTTTGTAAAATATTTTTTCTTAATTTATAGATTATACAAATATTGTAAAATATTGTAAAGAATGCAAAAAAAAAATATAAACCAAAGTCTATGGGGTGGACATCTTCGATCTAGTGTGCACAAGAACAATTCCAAAATAGGCTTGGAGGAAGGTGTTGAAATTATCAAGTCGGCATTCAGGGAACGAATAATATCTTATAGGATTTCCTCATCCCAAAACTTCATAAATGTGAAAGAATATTTTCAACATTTGGAATACAAAATTGTACATCTAATAGATCAAGAACTGCAGAAACATAAATGTATCAAGCTAAATATAGAACTGTTCAGTTTCTATTTTAACCCCAGCAGCGACAGCTATGATGTCAAATCTTTTAATGCGCCAAGTCATTTGCCAGGGATATCAGACAAAAGAACTTTTAGAGCAAATCTGTACCATTATTGACCAGAAAACTGACGAATTTGCAGAAAGAGATTCAGGTAAAGAATTTATTTTCTATTTTACAACGGCAACAAAAAAGTAATTTTTAATTTTTACATTGCAGGATGGCCTTTGATGAATTTACTTCATTTAGAAATTAATGTTAACAAGCACAATCCGCTGAGAGCCTCATCTTTTATCGAACTTCCTCAAGAGATCAAGAGACGTCAAACTGTGATAAACATTAGGAATGATGACAACTTTTTCTTCGCCTGGGCAGTTGTGTCTGCTCTTCACCAAACAAGCGGATTAGATTTTGAAACTTTATCCTACCCACACTACTCTTCTGTTTTGGATATGTCAGGTATAGAATTTCCAATGTTGCTAAAGAACATTAAGATTTTTGAAGAAAAAAATAACATTTCTATTAATGTATATGGATTAGAAATTATAAATCCTAAAAAGGGGTATGAAGTAATTGGTCCACTTTATTATTCATCGAATAAAAAAAATCAACATGTCAATTTATTGTTAATAAGTGATGACGATGAAAAAACTTTTCATTATTGCTATATTAAAGATTTATCAAAATTAGTTTCTGCATAAATGTCTAAACATCACGGAAAAAAATATATTTGCGACGGTTGTTTACAATATTTCCCTACAGAAGAAAATTTATTACAACACAATAGCTATGATTGTGATCATTTACGAATTAACCTACCTTCTAAAGAATTAATAAAAGATAAGTTTGGAAACTATTCATATGATAATATTTTGAAATTTTTAAATTATCATAAACAAATGAAAGTTCCTTTCGTGGTGTATGCAGATTTTGAATGCATTTTAAAGCCTTTAAATAATGACAATGTTGACAAAAATCCTAATACTTCATACACCTTAAAACTTTATGAACATATTCCACATTCATTTGCCTATTACATTAAATGTTCCTTCGACGATAATTATTCTAAATTTGAAAGATATAGAGGTCAAAATTGTGATACATTATTTATAAATTCTTTAGAAAGAGACGTGTATAACATATACAATAAATTTTTAAAGGTTCCTAAAAAGATGATTCCTTTGAACGAACTGGACGAAAATTTATCATAACTATGAAACAGTTTGTCATATTTGTAATAAACCTCTTTTAAATGACAGGGTTGCAGATCATTGTCATATAACTGGTCTTTATAGAGGTCCAGCTCATTCACTCTGCAACATAAATTACAGAATACCTAACTTTACTCCAGTTATGTTGCATAATTTGCGTAATTATGATTCTCATCTATTTCATAAAAAATTATGCTTAAACAAAGAACAACTAACAGTTATCGCACAAAACAAGGAAAAATATATATCATTTGAAAAGCTTATTCACGTGGATAACTATTTTGATAAAAAGACACAAAAGGCTAAGAAAAAAAATATATCGTTAAGGTTCATTGATTCTTTTCAATTTCTATCCCATTCTTTATCAAAACTCTCTGAAAGCTTAAAAGATGAACAATGTAAAGAAATAAAAAAAGATTTCAATGATGAAGAAAAATTTAAACTTATTCGCCAAAAAGGTGTATTTCCTTACAATTATATTGATGATTATTTAAAATTAGAAAAAACAACTTTACCTCAGAAAGAGCAATTTTATAATACTTTAACGGTTGAGCACATCAGTGATGCAGAATATCAAAGAGCTGTAAATGTTTGGCAATTGTTTAAATGTGAATCTCTTGGTCAATACTCCGACCTTTACTTACTCTCTGATACTTTACTTTTGGCAGATATTTTTGAAAATTTTAGCACTTGTTTATCCACATATAAGCTCGATCCAGCTCATTTTTACACTTTTCCAGGTTTATCATGGGAGGCGTGTTTGCGTTATACTGGAATAGAGTTAGAATTGTTAACAGATCCAGATTTTATACACTTTTTCAAAAAAAGCGTTCGCGGTGGTTTGAGCTCTTGCATTTGTAGAAAATCTGAAGCTAATAATCCATTTCTTTTAAATTTTGATCCTTTAAAGCCAACTAAATACATAATTTATTATGATGCATCAAATTTGTATGGTTATGCAATACCAATACAGCACATTCCAACAGGAGATTTTGTTTGGTTAACAGATAAAGAAATCAACGATTTAAATATTATGAATATTTCTAAAAAATCTAATAAGGGATATGTTTTAGAAGTTGATTTAGAATATCCTACAAGTCTACGTTCCTATCATAACGATTTTCCGTTTTGTCCTGAAAACTTTAAACCGCCAAATTCTAAATGCATAAAATTAATACCAAATTTAAATGATAAATCAAAATGTTATTCACTATCAGTTATTAAAACAATGTTTGGAACATGGACTCAAGTTGACTAAAGTTCATAGAGTTTTACAGTTTTCTCAATCTGATTGGTTAAAAAAATATATAGTATATGATCGTAATACTTACAAGTTGGCAAATAATAGTATTTATGGCAAGACTATGGAAAATGTTGATAGGAGAATTGACGTAAGACTTGTTACAGAGTGGGAAAAAAATAGAAGATAAGATGTTGCTGAGAATTTAATTGCAAAACCATATTTCAAGGACTTAACAATATTTTCTGAAAACTTGGTAGCTATTCAAATGCAAAAGATTCAAGTTACTTACAATAAACCAATATATGTAGGCTTCTCAATATTAGATATATCTAAAACTGTCATGTATGATTTCTTTTATAATTTTTTAAAACCTCTTTATCAGGAAAATATTTCACGTTTATACACCGATACCGATTCGTTCATTTTAGAAGTCACAACTCCAAATATTTATTCTGACATGATAAAAAATATTCACAAATTTGATACATCTAATTATGAATTTGGTAATATTCATGAAATGCCTATTACAAAGTCAGTTATAGGAAAATTCAAAGATGAATATGCTGGTGAACCGATTACTGCTTTCTTCGGTACTGGAGCAAAAGCGTATTGTATTAAAACGGAAAATAGTTTAACAAAAAAAGCAAAAGGTGTTAAGAAAAGTGCCATTAAAAAGCAGTTGGATTTTATTCATTATAAAGATGTTGTTGAAAATCATTCTAAAACCTTTTGTTTAATGTATGTTTTTCGATCTAGACAACACACAGTTTTCACCGAATTAATTAATAAATTGGCTTTTAGTTCTAAAGATGATAAGCGGTATAAAATTTCCTATACTTTTAATACTTTGTTTTTTTTGAAACCAAAGTTAGTCTTCATAAGCCTTTCACAAAATGTGCTTAGAAACTTTTGACAAAGAAATTGATAACAGTTATTTTAAAACATATGAAAAACGACTTTCCACTTTTAAGAAATGGAAAGGAAGATTGAGACCAGAAGTGTTGGCTGGAGCTGGCTTTTACTATATTTCAATCAATGATATTTGTAAATGTTTTTATTGTGGTATTGAAATTTTTGATTGGTTAAGTTATGATGATCCTATTGTGGAGCATAAGAAATTTGCTAGGAATTGTGATTTAAATAACTGTTTATGGAAAAATAGGAATCGAATAATTGTAACTATTCAAAATAAGTCTTCAAGCTACACATTTTATATAGTATTATTAATATCCTTATTTATGAACTTTTACATATCTTTAAATTAAGTATTTTATTGTTATTTTTTTACAACTGCTTTTGCTTTCGTGGTGAAAGTATCTGCTTAATGTTAATAAATTTGGAATATAATTATTAATTTGTTTCAATGACTATCAGTAGATCGCAATTCATTCTTCTTTATTTTTTCCAAAATGTTTTTTATGTTCATCATCCCCCTGGCGTAACACAGTGTGAAATATGTTTTTCTAATAAAACAGACGTCACTCTAAGTAAATATTGTAAATTTATGAAAATTGGATTAATTAACAATAGTACAATTAGTTGAATGGAACGAATAAATGGAGATGAAAATGCAAGTAAAATTTTTTAAAATTTTATATCATTATCCAAATCGATCTATTTTGATACAAATTGGATCGAAAGGTTAGGGTTTAAAAATAATCAGTTACAAATTATAACCCCCAACTGTACGAATTATTATGACGGATTCAAAAATTATTACTTTTCCATCATTAGTGTTACATTAAACTTTGCATTATTTTTATACATTACCATTTTAATTATTTATCTTTATTACAAATTTCAAACTGGAAATCTATTTTTTCATTAATCCATTTTAATCGAAACTTTAAAGAAAGTGGGGATGAGAATATTTAAGTACAAGAATAACGCAATATGTTTCAGTCTCGTTTAGTCATTATGAACAACGCCGTGGTTCATAAACCTTTAGAAACGCTTCTTAATTCAAAAATTTATTTTTTAAATAATTCTTTGGCAAAATTTGTTCTTGTTGGCATTAGTTTAAATGATTTTTCTCCAAAAATTGTAATTGGTGGAAAAACTGGATTTTTAATCGCACTAACCGAAGAAAATTGGAAAGACATTTGTGTTCATCAAGGAATTATTGTAAACAATTTCTACTTTCCTCAAGTTGATCACACCAGTGTGAAGATAAACAACATTCATCTGCAGGTCCAGAAAATAAATGATATCCCTGTTCTGCAAATTACAAAAGGCCCACACTTCATATACTTAGGACAAGAGTCTTTGGACAATTTGTGTCGATTGAAGGAAATTATTGATTATAGATTATCTATAATTAAAAGGCAAGAATTCAATACATATTTCAAAATAATATTTCAGCTAATTGGGCGACTTGTGTACGCATGTTTATAATATAATAAGTCCAACACAAAATCCTAACAGTGAAAATGTTTCAACTATGATGGAATTACTTGCTTTATATCCTGAAGAAATGGAAAATAAATTGAAGCAAAATGGAACAAAAAGAAAATATTACGAAGAAAACAATGAAAATGGATCAAAAAGAAAATATTACGAAGAAAACAATATATTTTCTGGAAGAGAACAATAAGGTGCATGTGTTAGTGAAGTGGAGCTTTGCTTACAGACAAGCCCGTAGGAGTAACTTTCAGATGTGGTACTTAGATAGACTCCGTTTTGAAAAAAGAATAAATGATTGTAAACTTATTCTAGATTCGATATTATCTGAGGAACATAGAAATAAAATATATTTGACACGTTTTAATAAAAATTGTATTTAATGTTTTACTTAATAAAATTTTAATTTCTTAAATTTGAATTTTATTTGAAATTAATTAGCACATAAGAGTAGGTATTGTAATTTGTATCAGCTAAAGCATAAAGTGAGGAACAGAAATAAAACAAATTTAACTAAAATTTAATTTCAATTTAATTAAACAATATTTTTTTATCAATCCATGTATTATATTTTTTATCAAGTCCTAACCATTTCACATAAACTTTGTTTCCTTATCTTCTCAAAAATCTTCTCAATAAGATACACATCGGTATGCTTTACTTTTAGTAATTCTTGCTCATAAAAACCACCCAGAATGTCCTGATTATCTTCGTCTTGAATTAAATATGTCCAGGGGTTTGTCATCTTAACTTCTTTAATGTGGAATATCTCATTTGACCAATTTGGTGTGTAACCTTTCGAAAATGCCTCCCGATGCTTGCTTATGCGTACGTGATCACCCACTTTAAACTTTGGAGATTTTATATCTAACGTTTTAGCATGAGTAAATGCAGATTTCAAGATTCTCTTTTCATTTGTTTTATTTACTTGTTTTGGCTTCATTCCTATTGAAGAATGTTTTGTATTGTTATATTCTTTTACAATATCCGCTAATATATTAAACCATTTGTAATTTCCTTGAATGCTAAATATTTTCCACATATTATTCCTTAAAGTCCTGTTTACTCTTTCTACTATACTCGCTTTCAAATTGGAAAACGTGCTATAATGGTTAATTCGAAATTGTTGCATCAAATTTTGAAAATTTACATTGAAAAACTCTCTCCCTCTGTCCGTTTGCAAGTTTTTTGGTGGAGTTTTTGCACTGATTAATATTTTTTTCATTGCCGCTGTTACGTCTTTTCCAGATTTAGATTTTACCGGTTCGGCCCAAACATACTTAGAAAATACATTTATGGTAATCAAGATATATTTAAATCTCTTATTAAATTTCGCATAGGGTAACATTTCAACCAAATCAGCTTGAAAAAGATCATTTAACCCTTTCACCACCACCCTTCTGCGTTTGTAGTTTTTTCTAGCAGGTTTATGTAATTCATTAACGACTTGTTGTTTAACGGTTGACATGACAACAAACTTGTTTATTCAATTTGAAGGAAGTTCAATTTCTACGTTTTGTAATAATTCGAAATATAACTTTTATATCTTTTTTCCCATTAATTCAATTTATCAATTTGTATTGTATAACTTTTTTCATTTAAAACTTTACTAATTTTAGTAATCTCCTTTTCTAAAGCATTAAAGGAGTTTTTCATCTCTCCAGTTAAAAAAGTAGTTGATCTACTATCACTATTTTTGAATTCCTCCTCTGTTTTATTTAATTCTTGTTCTAATTTCTTAATTACACTAGACATTATCTTTCCAAACGAAATATATTGTTGTTTTTGTTCCAAAGTGAGTTGGTCAATTGTTCTACTGTTACGAATGCTATTTTGATTTCTTTTTTTTTCATCATCTAACCTTTTTATAAAAGTTCTTAATTGTTTAATATTTTGCTTATGTTTTTCAATTATTACTTCTCTTATATTTGTTTCCATTATTTTATTAATTTTGTTGATATCATCACTTAATTTTTTGTCTTCCTTTTTAACATGTTCATTTAAAAATTGCAAATCTTTACTTATTTGATTTAGCGTTAGCAACTGTTTATATACGTTTTCAATTGAGGTATAACATCCTTTAATTTGGTTTTCATACTTTAAAAAATTTTCATCAAAAACCTTAAGCTTTTTAGCAAAGATTTCATTATTTGTTTCATTTTCACCTAATCTCCTTTTTAAATTATGAATGGCACTTATTCTCTCTTGATTTTGTTTAATAAAATCTAACTTAAAATTGTTGAGAATTTTACTTTCAATATTTGAATAAATTGTATTTTCCAAAGAAGCAGAATTTATTAATTGACGTTTTGAAATATGGCGTCCAAATTTATCAACTGTCATGTTGAGCTTTCATTAAACAATAAATATGATTATATTTAAAAGCTATTATTTATAGTATAACTTTATCTTCTCTTAATTCTTCAATAATAGAGATAATCTCGTTACTATGAGCATTATTTCCCGCATCACTTGATGAAATTAATAAACGTAGCCTATCAACAATTTCGTTTACATTATTCCAATATACATAGTCTGTATTTGATTTGTTTGTTTTCAAAATTAATCCCTTTCCTTTTGTTTTGGCTCTAGTTGTTCTAAACAGAGGTTTTGGTTTGTCAAATGCTGTAATTAATCTTTGCAAGGTTTTTGTCTTTGTAATCCCCTTTCTTTGTAAATATGGTCCTATTATTGTAACATATTTGTGTGATGTATTTTCTTGAACTTGTTCATTTGAATCAAAATTCCTACCATATACATTTGTTTTAGCTAGAATGTTCATGTAATTATCTAAATCTTCCTTCTTATAACCTTTCGGTTCTTTTTTGAAAAGCAATTCGTATAAACCTGGCGTGCCTGTGTACGTTATTCCTACCACTTTAATGTCTTTTCCAATAATTTCTACCGGTATCTGTATTAAACCAAAAGAAAACTTATCCGTTTCGAGGTCATGAACTATTCCATAATAATGGTCAAATTTATGTTGTGTATCTTTCACACCCTCATCAATATACGATCTGGGTAATTCATGAAACTCTGCTAAGTAATCTTTATATGACGGTGTACCAACATAGGTTTGAATTGTTTTTCTAGTTTGTTCCAATATGTCTGACAAGTTTAAATTTGTTGTTGTGTCACTAGAAGGATCTGAAATTTCCGCTATAACAGTTGATGTCAATGGTTGTACTACACGAGAAGAAGAAGTGATACTACTGTCATCTAAAAATGTTGGTAGTTCTGTGGGGAGTAACGGAGTTTTTCCTGTTTTCTGAATAGTTTTCATCGGAGTTGATGTTTTATAAAGCTTTGTAGTTGTTTTGAATTCTTCATACTTTGAAACTCTTTCTTCTTTTAAATCGAATGGTTCGGATTTACCAATATTTGAAATTAGCTGTTTAAGAGGTTGTGTTATTGGTCTATAAGTTTGTTCTAATTCGGACTGAGCGGTAGAAGTAGCTAATTTCAAGCTTCGATATTTCTGCTTCACGGCTTGTCTCGATTTTATTAATTCTCTAGCTAAACGTTTATCTATGCTGTACAAGTTTTAAATGAAATAAAACTGCAAATTTTTCACTTTTATAAATATATAAAGGAATCGAATTTACTCCTGTATCTGCCGTGATTTACTTCACAATCTTTGTCAATTACAAGAAAGCCATATGGATCCATCCAACAGTTAGCACAAATATTTTTTAAACTGATGAAATGTCATATCCAATATACAGTGATCGTTATATATATGTTTTAAACTAAACAGTCCTGTTTAAATAAAATTAATAAGTTGGAATTTTCTCGAATTAGACGTTTAAGGATTGAGGAATATCCTTGAAAAATAAAAAAACAATCGGTGTTTCTATGCCTTCCATGCGTGAAATAGTCTCTAATAATAGATTGATTATGACAAGGAATATAGTCAAAAATGATAACAGAATTTGCTTTATCTCATGAGGTGAAATAATGTTCTCATCGCTATCGTATTCAAAGTATCCAGTT
This sequence comes from Kuschelorhynchus macadamiae, assembly GCA_030620095.1. Classification (NCBI taxonomy): domain Eukaryota; kingdom Metazoa; phylum Arthropoda; class Insecta; order Coleoptera; family Curculionidae; genus Kuschelorhynchus; species Kuschelorhynchus macadamiae. The sequence goes on from JAUTXW010005279.1 coordinate 1,116,627, forward strand.
TCTTTCATAGGCTTTAACAACTTTCTTAAATATTCATATTTTGGTTGATCTAATGACTTTGAATAAACATAGACATTTTCAAACCTAATTCCATTAGGATGCTCGAGCAGTGTAAGCATAACGTTGGTTTTACCGCTACCACTGCAACCAACTATGAGTCCTCTTTTTGAACCACAGCAAAATAAGTCACCATGCTTTCTCAACTGTTTACTTAAAATTTTTTCGTCATGATTATTTACTGGTAAAGAGAATTTTTGTTTTTCAATCCTCATTCTTAATCACACTAGTAAATATTTTTAGCTGTAAAAGTATTTATACCAGAAAAATGTCAATGTGTTTTTAGTATAAAAAGAACTTCAATGACTGTGGGTCGGCATAAGTTGAAAAAAAGTATCAAAAGACGTAATAGAAAAGGCTCTGGTTTAGTAAATAAATTAATTAGTAAACTACCCTTCGAAGTTCATATACCAGGATATAATTATTGTGGTCCAGGCACCAACTTGGAGAAAAGATTAACTAGAGGTGACGTTGGTATAAATCCATTGGATTCCGCTTGTAAAGAACACGATATATCATACTCTCAGACTGAAGATTTATCAAGAAGACACATACCTGACCAAATATTAGAAAAAAAAAGCCTGGGATAGGGTAAAAGCTAAGGATTCTTCTATTGGTGAAAAAATTGCAGCTCTAAGTGTTGCAGGAATAATGAAGGGTAAAAGAAAGTTCGGTTTGGGATTTAAAGATAAAAAAGGGGGTAAACTTAAATTGAGAAAAAAACGTATCATTCGAACGCCCAAAAAAGTTAGAGAATTTCTACCTCTTTTGGTTCCCATTCTTGGCGCCCTGGGTGCACTAGGTGGAGGCGCGGCAGGAATTGCTAAAGCAGCTAAACAGCAACTAGAAGAAATACATAGGCATACTATTGCAATGGAAAATGCTTCTAAAGAAGGCAAAGGATTATATATTAGACCATATAAAGGAAAAGGACTATTTATTAGACCTTATAAAGGAGGATCAGTCAAAATGAAAGCATCAGACAAAAAAAAACTCAAAATGTTTTCCAAAAAGAGCACTTACGAACAATGATATTATTAAATATGTAAAGCTGTTAAAAATAACTGGCTTTAGATGTGTTTTTATGCTCGATGAACTTCCAAAAAAAAATTAATCTGAAAGAGTGTGGTATTGTAAATTTGGATAAAAAACAAAATAAAGGATTTCATTGGACTGCTTATATTAAAAATAACAAAAATGTAATATATTATAGTTAATAATATAGTTATGGAAAATTAAAACCACCTTTTGAACTTCTCAAATATTTTAATTCGAATGGCAAAGTGGATGTATTTTATACTTATGAAAACAAACAAAAATTTAATTCATATAACTGTGGTCAACTATCCCTAAAATTTTTGCAAAAAAAATATCTGATTCATAAATAAACTGCAATGTCCACCACAATTGCCATATCAGGAAACAGTTCTGTTTTGTCTGCTGATTTTAATCCGCCCATATATTTTGAGGATGGAAAACAATATTACCTGGGTTTAGCTGATTTTGAAACGTTTATGACTATTCCCAATATAAAAGAAGGATATAATAAATTTTATATAGATATAAAGTAATTGTTATTCCCGACCGAACTTATGACATTACAGATATAGAAACATACATAAGAGAAAGTATAGAAGATTTATTTCCGAATGAAAAATTTTTTTTTCTTTTAAAAGCAAATGTTAGCACTTTAAAAACTTTTTTAATGGTAGTAGAAAAATTGATTTTATCAAGGAAGATTCGATAGGAAAAATGTTGGGTTTTAATAGCAGGATACTAAAAGCTATGAAAGAGGAAGAATCAGATAATGTTGCAAAAATAACTAAGGTGAATGCTATTTGTGATTGTAATATTTGTGTCGGTTCTTACAGTAATGGTAAACCTGTTCATATTATTCACCAGTTTTATCCAACCGTAGCTCCAGGCTATAAAATAGTGGAATCTCCTTTGCCAATTTTGTATTTTCCAGTTAGCGTCAAAGCAATTAACAATATAACCGTTAAAATAGTTGATCAAGACGGAGAACTTATCAGTTTTAGAGGAGAAACTATAACAGTAAGGTTACGTTTACAAGCTAGTGACATATAAAATGGTTGTTAGATATAATAGAGCCCTTGGAATGAGACTTGCACCTACCACCATCAACAAAGTAAAAACTTATAAAAAGAAAAAGACTAAACAACAGTTCAGTATCAAATCCAACACCAACAAGTTAAGACGAGATAATCGTAAATTTCTCACATCTTTGGGTTTCACTGTTTTAAAATAATGAACATATTAAACGTAAACGAAAAGCTTTATGTAGACAATTCCATCGTTAGTTCAGAGCTTTACACATATGAACCATATATTTCTTCAAAATTCAATTACAATGATGAAATAAGGATCCCAATTCAAGAACTCGATGCTTACACTCCACCATCAGATAGTTTACTTTATATCGAAGGAAAATTAACTAATACAGAAGATAAATATAAGAAAGAATTGCTATTTATTAACAATGGTATAGCCATTTTGTTCAGAGAAATCCGCTATGAACTAAACGGAATTACTATAGATTCAATAAGAAATGTTGGATTAGCATCAACCTTAAAAAGCTACCTTTCCCACAATACCAACGAAAGTTTAAAACTGGAAAATGCAGGTTGGTTTCCACATCGAAAAGAAGGTGATAAAATTTTAATTGATAATGATGGAAAATTCTCCGTATCCATACCACTAAAAATGCTTTTAGGATTTTTTGAAGATTACAGAAAAATTATTATGAATATGAAACAGATTATCATTATTAGATCAACTGATGATTTAGATGGTGTTATCTTCAAAGAAGATCCGGCACACCCTGTTAGTGCTCCTGACACTCCATTGGTTACTTTCGATAAAATTTATTGGAAAGTTCCTCACATTCTAGTTGATATGCCACAACAACTTGCTCTATCAAAAATATTAGAATCAAATAAAGATATATTGATAGGATTCAGGAGTTGGGAACTTGTTGAATATTCTTCTCTAACCGAAACAACCCGTCACACATGGTCGGTAAAAACAACTAGTAAACTAGAAGCTCCTCGTCATGTTGTGATTGGCTTTGAAGAAAACAGAAAAGGGAAAATTGCTAAAGATATGAGTAAATTTGACAATATCACCTTGTCAAATATTAGAGTATTTTTAAATTCTGAAAGATATCCTTATCACGATTTGTACTTAAATTTCGAAGAAAACAAATTTTCTGCTTTATACGAAATGTTTGCCAACTTTAGACAGTCTTACTATGGTGTTCCAATGGACCCATTTTTAATCCTGAACAATTCAAAAACATTAGTCCTATTACACATATTGATTGCTCCCATCAAAAAGAAACAATTCAATCGGGATCCGTAGTAATGAGAATTGAATTTGAGACACACAATGAAATTAAAAAAGATACTTCTGGTTATTGTCTTATTTTAAATGACAAATTATTTAGCTACAACCCTCTTACTAAAGTTGTGAAACAATTATAAACTTTATCCCCACTATTTTCATATTTCGATTTAATTTAAAGGGATTTTCAAAAGCTTTTAGTTTTGAAAATTGAAAAATTTATTTTTAAAATTAATCAACTAAAAATCAAGTAAAGAAATTCTCATTAAAAAATTTGCTGCTTTGAAAATATGAGATTGGTTATGGATATTCAAGGATTCAAGGATGAAAAAAATAAATTTATACCGAAAGAGCTTGCAGCTTTTGATGGTTATGAAATGACTCATTACATTTTGAAAAGCCTTTTCCAATGGAGTTTCTTTCACCTGATTGTCACAAGCAGGCGGATGGCTAATGAAAAATCATCATTGTATACATTGGAATAATGGATTTACTCCATTACATCATTTCCCAAAAATAATTGAAACACTTAAGAAGCTGATTTTGTTTTTGTAAAAGGAACCGAAAAAAAGGATTTTATAGAGAAATATTCTAAAAAGCCTGTGATTGAAATAGATGAACAACCAGCGCTAAATCTAATGGAACCAAAATGCTTCTATCATTCAAAATCACCTTGTATATGTGTTTTGACAAATGTGTTATTTTTTTATGACAATTGTTTTATGAATGAATAAAAATATAAAAAAACTTAATTACATTTTTATTTTGCATTAACTAACCATGATTGAATACAATTAATATGATACCTTAAATCTAATTTTCTAAATTCATTTAAAAGTTCATACTCATTTTTATATTTTAAATAATCATTACAAAATTTAGCGGCTAATTTACATTGTTCCATTCGATCTATATTCTTAACGTATGCTGACAAATCTTGTGCTTCTGCGTCTTTTTCGCCTACAATTGATAAATATTGGAAGTATGCAGCAGATATAATAAACTCTTCATACATTTCAGTAACCACTTGCTCCATTGTGAATATTATTAAATTTATTCTTCCTTTTCAATTTCTTGAAGAATAGTATCCTCGTCAATAAATTGCTTCAAGTCTTTTAAATAGTAACCAAAGCCAATATCTTTTAGATCTTGAATAAGTTGAAAAAAATTTAATGTTTCACAGTATTTGTTGCAACAGAGGGCAGCCTTTACGAATTCCGCAGATTGATTATAATAAAAGTCTATCCACTCCGGACCACTTGCCATAGAATATGAGAAATATGTTTTTGAAAGATTACTAAATTTGTCCTCTAATAATTTAACTGCAATCAGCAACTCAGCCATTTAATTTTTTTTAACATAATATCTTAAATATGTGGGGGGACGTCTCTTGCGAATAGGATTAACTTTTCTTGATAATACCTGTTTTTTATCTTCGTATAATTGAAACCTCTTTTGGGTTGCAATAATAGCAGGTATAAATTGGCAATCTTCTCCTATAAATTCCATTAGGTGGCTTAATTCTCCTACAAAGTATGATTTCCCAAATGTATTGAAAAACGTAGTAAGGCTTATAATTCCTTCTAAATAATCATCACAACAGTCAATTGCTTCCAAATAATCTCGTTGCAGTGGATAAAACAGCTTGGTGTATTCATCTTTCGAAATCACTTCAAAGAAATTGAGATATTTAACTTTTAACTGTCTGATAGATGTAGCTAATTTTTCGAGATTACACATAATTCACTTATTACTTGACACATTTTTTTTTGTTTTATACACAATTGGTGGAAAAATTCAAAAATAACTTTTTACGCAACTCGAGCACAGCTTAGTAAATGTGCCTCAGCATACTAAAATGATCTTGATGCACCTATTTATAAGACTTAAGAATGCAAAATCAAATGTGGGAGGACAAAGAGAAAAAATTAAAAATATGATGCGAATGAGAATAAAAGGGGAGGAAGATAAGAATGAGGGACATGAGAGAGAGGAAGAGGAGGAGGAGGCGCTCCTCTATTTTAACTACTACTAAAAAAACATATTTTTAACCGCTTGCGATAATTTTTATAATAATCACATAAATCAAGAAGACCCAAATGCACCTATTAATGTCTGTATATTTGACACTATTAAGTAAGTTAGTGGGTCGAGCAGCAGATCTAATAGCTTCCAGAGTAGAATTACAAACTTGGAAAGTAGTGAAAGATGCCATAATTTTTATATTTGCTGATCAAAGATCAATTCATTGCGCAGTTCAGGATATTCTCACCCTAAAGCCATTAAAAAATGAAAGCGCGCAGCACTTCGGCTTGAGAATTCAAGATGCGCGTAGTTTATGGTTTTCAAAAATTAACATGAGCAGGGACACCAGAGCACTAAAAATATTTAAAATACAAGAATACGATAATTTGGCATTAAAAATTTGTATTAATGGTCTTGATATAACAATAACAATACCAGTAATTTACGCCCACACGTACAAAACAAAATAATTTTAAATTTTCCAAAATAATCCAAATAATTTTAATAACAAAAGATTTTTAGGATTTGGCAATTTCTCTAATAACAATACCAGTAATTTACGCCCACACGTACCAAATTTTCCTCAAATTAGACCCAACTTTTCTAATAATGAATTCATCTGTATCAAGAAGACAGAAACCCGAACCAACGGATATTTCATCCAGACATCCAGACAATCAATCGGTAGAACAACCACAAAGTGACCCTTATCAGTCCCAAAATATTGAAAATTATAATTCCAACTATCAAAATAATGTAGTGACTGATTATTCTGTTACTCAGCCATTGAACACCAATTTTGACACATGCGACTACGGTACCAATCAATATTTAGAATTCAACTTAAATAACGATTATAATAATCCCTATGATGTTAAAGAAGAAGACTCCTTTTCACAAACACAATCCATGCATAATAATTTTAAGGAAATTCAAACTGAAAATTTTTGGGATTACGCGAACCTAAACGACAAAACGTAATACATTTAAATAATTACACTAACATTGACCTCCCTGTAATTATTGTCCCCGAAAAAAAAATTTTAATCGATACAGGTAGCAGTCGAAGTTTTATAAAACCAAGTCTTGCATATAATATTCCAAATTCAATAATTTTTGAAACATTTTTTGTTAAGACAGCAGATGCTGCTTCTACCCATGAACAAGTAATTATCTTACCAATATTTCAATCTTTTATAACTAATGGTACGCATAAGTTTTATTTGTTTGATTTTTCTCCAAAATATGATGGGCTTCTTGGAATAGACTTTTTTACACAAATTGGTGCTAGTATTAACTTAAAAGATTTCTGTCTACAAACAACCAATGTCACTTTACCTCTTTTTTATCAAACCGAAACTAACACCATAGAAAAAAATAATTTCAAACCAAGCCACGTCATTATTCCACCAAGGACGTCACAAAAAACAAAAAATTCCTGTAAACCAGTTCGAAGGAATCGGAATTTTAGAATATAAAAATTTAGGAAATCTCGAATTACCCGAAGCATTGGTAAAAGTCATAAACTTCCATGCTTTTACTATGGTTACGAATACTAGTGAAAATCCTATTAAAATGACATTTAACCAACCACTTCTTATAGAAAATATAAACGAAACAGAGATTCATTTTATTGATAACCCTTTATATAACACTATACATGACAATTTACTGAAAGAAAATTTTAAAAATCTCAGTCTAAAACATTGCAATTCTGGGGAATACGAAGCAATACGAAAATTGTGTTATCAATACAGAGACATATTTTATTGCGAAAATACACCTTTAACATTCACCAGCGAAGCAAAACACAAAATTAAATTGACTAACGAATCGCCAATTTTTACCAAAACATATAGGCATCCTTACGTACATAAACAGGAAGTGTCAACCCAAATTTCAAAAATGTTAAAAAACGTAATTATACAAAATTCAATTTCACCTTGGAGTATCCTAATTTGCATGGTACCAAAAAAATTGGACGCCTCTGGCCAACGCAAATGGCGAGTAGAGATTACAGAAAAATAAATGAGTGCACTATTGACGACAAAATGCCACTTCCAAATATCTCAGACATTTTAGATAAGTTGGGCAAAGCTCAATATTTCATAAAGCTCTATTTAGCCAACGGATTCCACAAAATCGAGATGGATCCGTCAGACTTCCCCAAAACTGCTTTCAGTACTGAAACCGGACATTATGAATTTCGGTTATGCCTTTTGGCCTAAAAAACGCGCCGGCAACCTTTCAACGCGTCATAAACAACGTCTTGCGTGGAATTCAGAATGAGATCTGTTTAGTATATCTAGACGATAATATTTTTTTTCTAGCTCCTTACAAGAACACACGACTAAAAACTGTGTTTGAACGTTTAAGACAATCCAATCTGAAAGTACAGCTGGACAAAAGCGAATTCCTACACAAAGAAGTAGCCTATCTCGGTCACAAAATCACAAAAGACGGTGTTCAACCAAATTCCGAAAAAGTAGACGCTGTAAGAAATTTTCCAATCCCCAGAACCCAAAAAGACATCAAATCCTTTCTAGGGATTGCAGGCTATTACCGCCGTTTCATCAAAGATTTTGCCAAAATCACGAAACTCCTCACAGTATGCCTAAAAAAAGGTGCCCAAATTAAACATACTTCTGAATTCATACAATCTTTCAATCATCTCAAACAAATCCTAATCAATGCCCCGGTTCTTAAATACCCAGATTTTTCGAAGTCCTTTGTTCTCACGACAGATGACTCCAATGTTGCTGTCGGTGCAGTCCTTTCTCACGGAACACCCCCTAACGACCAACCAATAGCTTATGCATCGCGAACTCTCAAAAAAAAAATAACTAATGTTTTAAAAGAATATCCAACTAAACCGTCAGCGCACATGTACTTGTTCTCTAAAGAATTAAGGCCATACTTTCAACAAGCCTTAAATAATAATTTCCAAAATTATTCCAAAAAACTGATATTACTAACTACATCAATAAATGTGAAACTTGTCAAAGATCTAAGTATCATAGGAAACCGCTCGATCAGCCTCTGGTATTAACAGAAACTCCGAGTAAACCACTTGAAATTATCCTCATCGATACTTTCGTTATAAATAAACAGAAATTCCTTACAATACTAGACAAATTTTCCAAATATTGCGAAGCCATGCCATTTTTTGGCAATGCCATATCATGTTGTGAACAACTAGTCAAAATTTTCTCTTTCATCGGAATTCCAAAACTTATCATCTCAGATAATGGTTCTGAATTTAAAAAAGAAACAGTAAAAGGGTTATTAGATGCCCATACTATTAAAATTCATTTTACTTCGCATCATGAATCGAACTGTCCAGTAGAAAGGTTCCATTCAACCCTTGTTGAACACCTAAGACTTTTACAATAGTCAGATCCAAATTCCGATTTAATGACATACGCTGTCATTGCTTATAACAGCACAATTCATTCCAGCACAAACTTTACACCTTTCAAACTAATATTAGGACACACTGACTCCAGAGACCCGATGAACCTCCTAACATCGCACGTTTTCACAGAATATACAAATAATCACAAAATCAAAACGCAAGCACTATATTAGAAAATATCAGAAGAATCCAAAATTTTAAAGCAAAAACTAATCGACAAACTAAACAAAAACAAAACAAACATTATACCTAAAATAGGATCACAAGTTTATAAAAAACCAGATCCGAGATATTCCAAATTAAAAAGAAAATATTTAGGTCCCTTTATCTTCACCCAAATCTTAAAAAATAATAAAATAGAAATCCAAAATCCTAAGAATAATCGAAAAGAAGTCATACATATAAACGAAACTAAAATAATGCCAATCCTTTCAGATGTGCCGGGACGGTCCTCGCAGTAAAAGTCAAATACCATGACCTTAACCACTATCCAGGAATCTTTCCTTATAAATTAGGAACCACGAAAATTGTCTCAAATTATTAGACGTTTGTACAAAATTTCGATTTAGAACCACTTATTCAAGAATTTGATTCAATTAAAACACAAATTAAAAGTATACTATCACAAATCAAAACCAAAACTAATTATTTTCAAGAATATCAAAATTCTCTTTTGCCATTGCAAAATCTTGAAAAACGAATTCAGCCAATAATATATCAAATATTTCCAACTCAACTGAAGCAAAGAAATAAAAGAGGCCTTTTTAATCCGCTAGGTACATTCATAAAAAGCATAACTGGCAACCTAGACCACAAAGACGCGCAAATTAAAGCTCTTCAAGAAAATCAAAACGAACTAAAAACAGACGCGATAAATCGAATCACATTGTTGGATCAAACGATTAATAAGTTTAAAGAAATAACATCAAATATAACACACAATCAATTGATCTTGAAATCACGTAATCTGCAAATGGAAACTATTATAAAACAAATAGAATTTAGCAACCTAAAACATCAAGAATATCAAAAAATAATCATACATATTAATCAAATTACGTTAATTTATCAAACTATATACGAAGTATGTAACAAAATAGAACTGTTAATAACATTTGCAAAGTTAAACACTCTCCATAACGCAATTATCGATCTTAATATATTTTCAGCCGAAATCGAAAGTTTTAAATATTCCTGCAAGAACTGTTAAGACTCTGCAACGATTTTCGGAAAAATAAAAGCTCTTCTGTCCAATACATTAAGGACATTTCAAGAAATTTGATATTAAAAAGTTTTGTTTTTCCTGTGCTTTTCGATGTATTTCCATTTCATAAAATTATCTAAACTACTGTACAATCCAAGAGCAATTTCTTAAACTTAACTTTAATTAAAATAGTCATTCTAAAGAAAACGGACTATTTTCAAATAGTTTTGCAATGCAGAGGCGCAGGTTTTTTAATTTTTTTTGTGGGGTTTGGGTTTCAAAAGTTGCTTTGATCTAGTACATATATACGAGAAGTAGTACAAAAGTATAATTTTTACACGAACTTTGCCACGAGAGAGAATTTGCAAATCTGAAATAATTTTGATTTTCTCCTTAATAAATGGGTTATTAGGAAAAAAATAAATATGAAATTTTTGATATCTTTTTATTTTTGAGATTTATTTGCCCAAAAATTTTTTTTCAACATTTTCTCTCCTACATTAAACACATTTTTGAAAATACTTAATTACCTTCGCTAACTTACAAAAAATTGCTTACGATTTTGATTTTCTGATTGTAAATTTTACTTCAGGGACCTACTAATTAACTTTGTCAGATCCTATCATATCATATTTTCTTAAATTGGGGTTAATGCCCCGAATTATGTAATACATAGTTAATAGTATTTTAGTTATGTACAAGTATTAATCATATGCGGAGTAATTTTGTTTATTTTGGTTAACTGAAATTTGTTAATGCAGAATTTATTTTATTTGCATTAACTATCCTTCTTAAGTAAAATTATACCTAAATGTTTTTACTTTATCAATAATCATTCATATAATGCCGGATGAAATATACCTTGAGAAAATAAAGTTTATATAGAGGGTGTAAATTAATAAATGTCCAAAATTCTGTTAGGTAATTAATCTCATAAAAATAAGAAAACAATTTCATCCTCATATATTTGTAGAGATATTTAAATAAAATTTGACACACGGTATAATATGACTAATCTCAAAAAGCGTCTAAATGAGTTTTAGAAAAGTCTCCAAGTTATCTTTCCGGATTGTAATCCTTTTAACCTTCTATAAATGTTTACTATAAACATCACTGCCATGGTTGGCATATTTTTTCGATATCTGGCACAGTTCAGAAATCATTTAGCATCAACATTACAATCTGACTGTAAAATTAGCCATGCATGATTGAATCATTTCTAACGTCTATATCTATATAATAAATATCCTGGATATATAAAAAATCATTTAAATAATCGCACTAGCCCTTTAGAAAACTCGCTTGCGGCGCGTGGGTTGATGCTACAAAATCATGTTTTATGAAACTAGTATTTTAATATACTATTTTTTAATAAGACCCTGTACATTATTGGAAAAAATCAGCAACAGTGAATAATCAATCAATCAATCATTTATTTCCTCAATTGAAAAGTATTACAAAAGTCATACAATAATTGAAGAAAACGTCTGACAATAACTTAATTAACGTTTCATCTCCATAAGGATTATCAGTGTTGCATCTTTCTGTTTCAACAGTTAAGAAAAGGATCAGGAACATCTACAACCGAACTAGGCACTTGTAACTCCTGGTACATCGATTATTGGTACGCCATTCGAGAAGCCAGTAAGGACGATTTGGCCTGTGCTAGCGTCCAAGACAAGCGGTAGCCAACCTGAGCAGTTCATCTCTTCAGCAAAGCATCGTTTGATACAGGACCAAGACTTGGGACACATTGTGAGTTATTTACTTACTTCCCTTATAGTTGAGATCCCTGTTAACTAAGTTCTGAAATTTTTGAAGAAAGAAATTTTTTTTGAACAAAGATAATTTTTGAAGAAAGAAAAAGTGAATAATTGAATTGAAGCAATTTTATTGAACAATTATTTGAATAACTTTCACTAACTATTTTAGTTGTAAAGAAAACAAATGTTAACGCAGTTAACAGTAGTTAAATACATATTTAATGAGGAAATTTAAGAAATGTGGTAAAGACATTACTTATCCTAAAATAATTCGAAGAAGTAGTTAATATATATTAAATTATAATCTAAAAAATTTAAATTATATCTAAAAATATTCGATGTCAAAGACCCGCTAATATCATTGTTGAACACATTAAAAAACTTGCATGCATTAAATATAACATTTTTTTGATAAAATCACGACCTGTGACTATTAGGCAAGAGCCGTGCCCCATGCTTATGTTATAATGATGAGCAGATCGATTTAACTGAAGAATAGATCTGTTTTTATAAGCACATGTACATAGTTCCAAGATATATAAGTCGAAAATATTTTAAGATCGCGCAACGCGGGCTTACATGACTCTCTATTAGAGAGACTACAGATTACTCGTATTGCACATTTTTGTAACAGAAATACACTTGGAATACACGTTTAATATGCGAACTAGTGCCCCAATTTAACATGCCATAGCGCAAGTGGGATTGAAAATTAGCCTAGTATAAGGTCAGTAAAATGTTTTGACTGCAATGATTTTTATTATTACGTATAACAGGAACCGCGCAACGTACCGCAAAGTTCGTCAATATGGCGATGCCACTGAAGTGCCCTGTCAAAGCTTAGGCCCAACAATCTAACCTTGTCTGAGGGGCTCATCTGACTTGGTGTACCATAAAACAATGTAAAACCCTCCTCAACTTTTGTGCCGTCTATTAGAAGAAAAAAGTATAAATGTGTCGTATTTTTATTTAAGATTAAGTTGTTTTTTTGAGAGTAGGTTAGTATATAGCTGAAAATATTTTCGGCAGTATTTTTTAAAAATATTATATCTGGCGTTACTATTAAAATGTTTATGTAATCAGTGCAGCATACTGGAAAGACATCTGTTGAAATTTTTTCAAGGTATAGTATAGACAGATCGACTGACATACAGACGGATAGACAGACCGATGAAACTGAGAAAACATGTTTTTAAGCAACTAGGGACCCTGATAGGTGAAGATATGATAAAATCTGAGAGGGTAATTTTCAGACATCAAAAATTTGAGAAATAAGTTTTTCCTAATAACCTATTTATTATGAAATTAAAATCATTTCAAATTTGCAAATTCTCGCTCTTGACAAAGTTTGTATAAAAAATTCAACTTTTTTTTCTACCCCTCGTATACATCAGATCAAAGCAACTTTTCAAACTCAGACCCCACAATGTACAGAACCGTTTGAATATTAACGTTTACAAGTTATGGTTATTTTAAATAAAATTAAAGTTGCACTTGAATTACACAGTTTTTTAGTTGCTAAAGCCTGTGTCTGGATAATTGCTTTAAATGGGTCGCTCACTACGTACCAAACTCACTTATTGACCATCCCAAAGTACAGTAAAACACCGGAATTTCCGAGGTTTAAGCTTTTATACATTGTAATTTTACAACCAAAATTAAATGATCAGTATGATCAGGGTTTTCCTATAATATACAGACATTTATTAAGTGTTTTCCCAGACCATATCGAGGGCTTCATAACATTCACTTTTTTATTTAATGTAAATGGGTACTCCCATCACTGCTAAACTGCTTTTGTATAAAAAATATTATTATTGTGCGAAATTCAGGTTAATTAAGCAAATACATAAACTTTTTGACAGTGATATTAGAGGAATTAATTTTTTTCTAATAATGTATACCTCAATATATGTATAAGATAGTGCTGGATTAATTATAAAGAGTTTTTTAGAATTAAAAAAATAGCTTAATAACATTTTTTTTCTGATAAAGCTAATGTAATATGAAATAGTAATAATATTTAAAGGTTAACTACATTTAAGTTTTACTAAATAAAATTTCCATACGAATATGAATGCATATTGGTTACATAAATCATTAGATGATTTGAAATATATACATTATACAGGTTGATCGGTAATGAATGCGCCAAAAACCAATCCTAGATTAAACTCGACAAGATAATGATATTGAGCCAAATATGTCTTAGTAAAATGTCGTCAATAATTGGGCAAAATGTCCACCATTTACTTCTATACATTTTCTTAATCCCTTTATCATATGGAGCTTTACTTGGAATAAAGTTCTTTGTTTATTCCTGATAATATGGGTGGCATCTTGAATTTTTTGCAATAGTTACTCCAGTGTCCGGATTTCTTCTGTATACACTAAAGATTTAATATAAGCTCAAAAGACTAGATCCAAAGGATTAAGGTCCGGGCTACGCGGCGGCTATGGAAATTCACTTCCAAGACCAAACCGTCTGGAAGGCAATTCATCTAAAAAAATGCGAACTGCAACTGGATAATGCGGTGGTACACGATCGTGCATATACCACAGGTTTTATCGTAAACATCATCAGCAACATCAAAAATTCCAATAGTTAAATCAGCAATTATGCCGCACCAAATATTGAGTTCGTTCCCACATATTTATTTCGCCAAATAAATTCTATTGATAAACGTTGGATCCTGATTGTGATCATGAAGCAGAAATTGACAAAATTGAAGCGTGGCTGGTAAATCGGTTGTTAGTAGGTGTTGAACGGGATTGAAATGATATGGGTTTAGTTTTTCAGTGTGTCAAACTTGTAAAACCGATATCCTTTTCACATGAGTAGCATTCGCCAAATGTCTTGTACTTATACCTGGATTTTCACCTACTCCACTAAAATATCTTCTTCTTGTTCTACAGATATAGCTTCAGGACGCCCAACATTACTCTGAGGACGAAAAGACCCTGTTTCGCCTAGTTGACCCTATAATCTCTGATAAACGTGTCGAACCGGCTGCTTCCTATTTGGATATTGTTGCCGCCGCACGTTTAACTTTACTTGAGCATAAATACAAATCATATCTCTCATTTCACTATTTCACTTTTATTCAAATTAATGAATGTCAACACTAATGTATGTCAAGTATCTGTGACTACGTTCCTTTCTTAACCATGGCCTACTCCATTCTTAACGAACTGTTTTTGAGCCCACGATTTGACTGGCAATAAAATATTAAAAACGGTTTGTTTAATCGAATTAAATGTAGTATACCTTTTCTTATTAGAAATCATCATTCTATTACAATGTTATAGGGTGTAACAAGGGCCCTCACATATTACATAAAACATAGAATTTAGTCGCAGTCCCCATCCCCGAAAACTCTCAATTACCAGTTTTTATGTCGATATCTCAAAAACAGCTTGAGCTATAGAAAAACAACAATTTCGATATTTAAACACCCTATATCTCATTAATGAGCGACATTTTACTGAGGCTTATTTGGCTCAATATCATTTATTTGCGAGTTTCAGCTAGGGCTGCTTTTTGGCGCATTCATTACCGACCACCATGTATTTAAAATACAAAGCGATTTTGGATATATTTCCTTTTAATTAGAGCTCCCTACCCACAGACGTGTTATTACTACTTAGTACTTATTTTTATTATATTTTCACACAGAAAAACACAAACATTAATCTGCCGCCTATATGAAAGAAAGTGCCCATCGCAGTTCTTAGCTCAATTACTGGAAAATTCTCGACGAAATCAGACAGGGTGGGTTGTGCAAAACTACATCGAGCCCACAGTTCCCTTATGGAGTTGCATTTAACCAATCGTAGCGTATGAGTAAGATTTCTAGGCGGAACATGCGTTGCCTTTTGACAACAGAACAAACCTAACCTTATATAATTTACTTTGAAGTTTGTATTTTTGAATGTGTTTAGGTGTTTTTTATGGTTTTTAAAAACGTTTTATTTTTACTATTAGTGTGTGTAGATTAACGAACAAGTAATTTTAATACGTCATTATCGCCATCAGGATCTGGGCAAAATGAGTTTGAGGTAGGTGTACTAGTGCTCAAATAAATATTTTTGTATCTCTACTTATCTACTAATTCCTACTGCTTTTTTGTTAAGATCTCAGTTAAGAGCCTATTATTTTTATTGTTATTATTAGCAAACTTTCATTTTTTTAGATTATTTTACCTACTGATTGGAAAACAAAAATTATTTAAAAACAAAGTAGATGATTTTCCCAATGTAGAAGTCTATTTTTTGTTAATATTACGACCAAAAAAGATTTTAAATTAAATGGTTAGGAGAATTTGAAAATCTTACTGGAACTTCTTATGTTATTAGCAGCACTAACATCGAGGATGGTGTAAAAGTGATATTAAAACAAAGACTAAGAAGTCACATTCTACGAAATGCAAAAAAACCGATGCTCCTTCGTTGAATAACAAAACTTGAATCATTAACTGCCTTCAAAAATATATAATTCATGTTATTCGTAAAATTATAGAGATAAAAAGACAATTATGACGTGCGGAAGGAAATGCCCTGTGAAATTACCTATAATCATACGACTCGTACTGCAGATTCCTTACGGTTTCGCAAAGTCTCTAATTCTGTGAAAGAAGGGCTTCTAAACCCTTTCCAAAATGTACACCCTCCAGGGACAGCTTTGGAAATGCTTAGGTATCACATTCATATATGACTTATATATGAAGCAATTTAAAAAATATGGACCCCTAGAATTTGATTCTGAAGCAAAAATATTTTTACAGAATAAACTTACACTTTTCAATAATAAGCATGGAGGCGCATATGCAAAAATGGCATTAATGGGACAAGAAATCTCTGATTATGTTATTGGGTAAGATTT
This sequence comes from Kuschelorhynchus macadamiae, assembly GCA_030620095.1. NCBI lineage: Eukaryota > Metazoa > Arthropoda > Insecta > Coleoptera > Curculionidae > Kuschelorhynchus > Kuschelorhynchus macadamiae. The sequence continues at coordinate 1,133,336 of JAUTXW010005279.1, forward strand.
ATGTATGTACAAACTTTGAATTTTTTAGCAATATTTAATATTTATTGAATTTTATATATACTCGATATTATATATATATATATATATATATATATATATATATATATATATATATATATATATATATATATATATATATATATATTGTCACACTAATACGTTATTATTAATGCTAATTATTTGTGCATTTTCTTCCAATTTTTGTTAATCTTAATGTAGGTACTGCTCCTATCCTAGCCTTCATACAGGGATCGGCAAGTTTTGAATGGCTTTAATTCGGGCTTAAAATATATTATCCTGGTGGCAAAAACTTATCTATAGTATCTTAAGTGTAGTAACATAATATTTATTTAAAATGTATTCCTTTCCTAGGGCTAAGAGCATGTACTTTTCTTTTTAGTCATCAGTTCGGAAGTTCATCATTAGAACTTATAATTTTGTGTCATTGAATAAATATTGTGTTGGGAAAGGTGACAATCTGTTGGGGAAATTGAAAAATCTGTTGACAAAACTGTATTACTTTCCCCAATATGTAGTATATGCTTGTAAAAAATATTCCAAAAAGTTTGCCAAAAAGAGTGAGCGGGCGTTTAAATTTGCATAGCAAATTTTTTTTAGCATTTGCACTCCCATTATGAAGAGAGTACATAAGTACATCGATGCTGCATGTAAAATTGTTTTCATGGACTTTTAGGGAACAGTTGACAGAGATGAAAGTAGTATATTTGTCCTCTTAATACACAGTTTACCACTAGGGCAAATTATAACAACTTTAGAATCCATAGAGGCAATAAAATGTGGATTTAGAATTTTAAAGGAAGTTTTGGGTGATACTATTTTTGGAGGACATCAAGAAGGACCCCAAGTATTTATAACCGATGACTCATTAGCTGAACCAAAAGTAATAAGTGAAACCTGGCCAAAGATAAAATGTTTATTCTGTATATTTTACGTATTGGAAGCAGTGTACAGGTGGCTATCTAAATCAAACATGGTATTTCCAGAGATCAACAGCCACAAATTTATCATGATTTTAGAAATATTTTGTATGCCAATAATATTGATGAAATGATGGCAAAATATGAATTGGCTTTAGAGAATGTAAATTTATATCCAAATTATCTTAATAATTTGAGTAATTATTTGTGGCAAAAAAGAGAAACATGGGTAAAGGCTTATAGGAATAGTTGGTTAATACAAAATAACCATATAACTAACTATTCAGAAAGTATCATACCTCAAATTAAAGACAAAATTTGTTCACGAATAAAAGCTACAATAATATATTTTTATTTTATGATATGAATTACCCATATTGTTCAATCAGAGTTTAGCTAAAGACAAATTTTTTTTTGAAATAGAGCTGGAATTAATGAGAAAAAGAACTATTCATATAAAATACATTTCTGTCCAAAGTACTGCCATAGCCAGGAGAAACATTAAAAAAAAATGGAGCAAGGCCACCCAAACGTTTCCGAAAGATATCAAAATAAAATACAAATCGACTTAAGTGGATACTAGTTTTATTTATCTAATAGGGCCAACTGATATTTGGTATTAAAATATTCCTAGTTATCTACTTTTCGATTCTACTGAAAAATGTAATAAATTAATATTATTCATGGGCATCTTTAATAGTTATTGGTATTTGGATATTTGCAAGTTTGGATTTTTAGAGGTAGCAATAATATCTAAACAGTGGTTTGTATAGGTGTAACTTTGTATATTTGATATTTTCTGCTAATTCATACAATTTGGAATGTTTGAATTAGCATAGAATGTTTAGCATTATATGTAGTATATGTATATACCACTTTTCCGGATACACCCTTACATTATTATTGACCCTTTATTGATCATTTTGTAAGCACAAAAATTGCAAATTAATATATACTCCATGGATTATTAAAAAGTAATTTAGGAATGTGAAGCAATCTATTTTGCTCTAAGAGAAATTATTCACTTTTTAAATTTTACTTTTTAAAGATATCTATATATCTAACAGTATTATTGAATTTAGGCATATTTTATATGTAGAGGTAATAATAAAATAATTAGTTTTTCATAGAATCGAAAAATGTACAATATAGGATGTTCTGTTAGAAAAAAGGGTTTGCTTCAAATAACCTATTTTAGACTTAGATAATGCGCAGAGCTTATCCAGTGACGTATACAGGTTTTAGGGGCGAAGGAGGCAATATTAATAGGGGAGCTAGGTCTATTCGTACGATAATTTTGTAGTTCATGTATATTTTAATAATGACAATATCGAAAAAAACGTCCTTTTTCGGAATCGATATACGGCTATATACACATAGTGCGACTGCGATTCGATTTGCCGCATGCGATATATCGTATCGAACTCATTGAATATTTTCTCACGAAATGATAACTGCTGACAACGATCGACTAAAACCGACGCTACCATTTCCGACAGATTGCAGCGCGTCTAAAAGTTACATTTGTTTCTATTGAATTCTTATTGTAATAGACCAGAAGCGGGCAATTATGTCACCCACACAGTTGGTCGAAAATTCGCTCAAAAACGTGTTTGTCTCCGAACATCGCTATTTCATAACGGGTGTAGGTGGAGGGATCAAATTTGGTGTGTTTTTAGTATACACCCATGGATACATAACGATGCCAAACGATTGAAGGCGAGGGTTCAGAGTACCACGCTGTAACACGAAAAACAGAAAAACAAAAAACTATGAAAAAAAAGTTTATTCTCGAAAACTGACAAACGTCTACAAATATTTTCGGAGGGGTGTGTCTCCCTGGATCTAGATTCCTATTGACAAACAAAAATCTTTTTTTGCTTTTTTCGCAAATGAATAAAAATATTTAACTTTAAATTAATTGAAGCAAATATTTAATATAATTACAACATGTCAGACTAGTCTGTCTACGGAATGTTTCGATATATAATATAAACAATATTATTTAAGCAAGCATAAGAAACTATATCATTTACCTTAAGTTTTTATAGACATTGATTTCAAAATTTTAAAATGTGTCAGTTTGTTTGACATGTAACATAGATATGAAAATAAAATGATTTGCAGTTTTGCAGCCATCTATCGGCGCACTGATGAGTCCCGATACGATGAAAGTATTTGTACAACTACTATGTGTCTATAAAAACTTAAGGTAAATGATATAGTTTCTTATGCTTGCTTAAATAATATTGTTTATATTATGTAGTGAAACATTCCGTAGCAGACTAGTCTGCATGTTGAGGTATGTAATTATATTAAATATTTGCTTCAATTAATTTAAAGTTAAATATTTTTATTCGGTTGCGAAAAAGTCAAAAAAGATTTTTGTTTGTCAATCTAAACGCAACAAATAATCTGAACACATTTAAAAATAGATTCCTACTGTTTTTCTACGCGATCGGCGTGTTGCATGAAAACTTAAAAAAAAATTGAGGAGGGTTACTTCGGACGTCTTAACGGTGGATCCTAGGAACCTCAAAAACCGTTCGACGAGGAGTTTACAGTAGACAATAACACTAACTGGGTCTCTGTTTCGAAAATCTCTGACAACTGTAATACCGTTAGAAAAAACGAAAAATCGACTTTCAAATAACTGAAGCCGCTCTGTCGAGACTCTTTTTATACGGGAAGTATATTCTTGAACTATTTGTTTTATTTTCGCAGGTTTAACCTACTGCCTTCACTTATCGATTAATAACTCCGGACCTATAGTTGCTAGGCCGATCAGACTGATCTTTACAAGCAGGTTTCAACCATTTACAATGCTGATATAGAGTAGGAAGTTCGCGAAACCAATATCGAATATCTATTTTTTGGTGATGCCGCCGACACAAGAAAGAAGAGATTCTTATCGCACAAGACGAGAGTCGAGCAGAAAAAAGCTGTATTTTTATATTTTTAATAACAAATAAGACAAATTTAATAACAAACAAAAAACCCGATTGCTTATGTAAATGATCCTAAAAAATTAAGCATATTGGTAAAAGGAAAAAAACTCTGCCTAGCTCTTTAACTTTTTTTTGAAAATTTGTTTTTTTTAACATTGAGATCTATTTAAGGATACTTTCGAAATCAAGTTTAATTTTAGATCTGATATTTACAGGTTTAATGTCATTTTTCTTAATTTATTATACATTGTGATACTAAGTACAAAATAATATAAAGTATATGACTTTTAAAATAAATAGTGTAAAAAGTTATTTACCTATGATTTCAGCATGAAAAGTATAGAGAAATATAGACCCCTGTATTCCTTAAAAAACTAATTAAAACTATTACTATAACCGAAAGAAATCACTCAATGCAATTCTGGCCAGAGGGCAGCGGCTCTAAATGCAATGGTTCTCTATCAATATTTTCTCTAGATGGGCCAGCCTTGTCATCCAGAAATCTAATTCTGTAATTCTGTAATAAATTTCTCTGGCATAAATTTGGCCATTCATATCAGGATCGCATATGTTCGCATGAATTCTACTCCCCAAAAAATATTCCGTACTATATCCTTACAGAGCCACCCCTGTATGTCTAAATTTCTTGTACATATCTATCATTTACTATAATGTTCCGAGGCCTAAATACTAGTACCGATCTTCTGTCACTAAATAGCCCAAACCGGCTCTCGTCAAAGAACATCACATGATTCCATTCTTCTCCACAGTTAAACCAAAACTTTATAGATTTTTATACGTATTATTATTATATTATACATCTTGCATAATGAAGTAATAAAAATAACCTCAAATATTTTAAACATTAAAAACAAAGTTAAACTTTATTTCGAAAGTATCCCTAAATAAATCAATGTAATCAAATCCAAATTTTGAAACAAAGTTAAAATATTCCACCTATGTTGAAGAGTAAGAAAAACTGTTTTCCTTTTAGCTACGGAAAGTTGATATCTAATTCTACTAAATCATAAAACTAAATTTTGTTTTCGGATTTAAAATCATAATGTAATTAATTTGGTTATATGTGCAGAGACCAGTAACGGCTCCTCAGGGGCGGCAGGGTCGGACCAGAAAATATACAGGGAAAATTCTCTTTTTAAAAAACTAGGTAAATATTTTTCAAAAATAATTCTGCAAACATCCTAAAAACGCACAAAACCAAAATTTAGTTTATTATTTCCTGGGCACATAGCAAAATAGGTAGGTATGCCTATTATCGTTGCTTGACTAACAAACAAATAACACATAGTTCTTTACATTACTCATGACTAATGATGCTTAATATATTATATTAGTAATTTTCATTTCATGTTACATGTTTAAATGTAGTGACGAAATGTGAAGTGAATATTTTAAAATATCATTTGCAATTTGTTTTATAAGTCGGCCAGCCGCATCGTGGTTCTTGCTGGACAATATACTTTACTTTGGGATCTATTTTATTTTCCTCTTGAGACAAGATACATTAAAATCTCAAAAAATTAAATTAACTGACAAGAGCGTTTTTCTAACATTTTTTTCTTATCTATTAAATTTATGCTCTAGCCTAGATCTGCTATATATAGTTGGTGCCTAACTAATTATCATTGAAGGAATAAACGGAAGATAATAAGACTAGTATTTGACCATATTTGGACGCGGCACCAATTAACACCACATCGGCCTCAAGGGCGATTTTAGGAAAACCTTTCTAGGGGGTGGGGGGTTAATTAAAAAAAAAGTTTGTTAATATATTTTATTGCAAATGATATCAGAACAGCATAAATACCCGTATTTGTATCATACTTGTTGTGGCATAAGTGAAAAAAAAACAGCCTCTAATAAATAGTTATAGAATAACGTCCATTTTTTTCCTGCAGCAAATTTATTAATTACATTGTGTATATTTACATCAATACTCTATCTATGGATATGCAAGAAACCCAATCCAACAGGTCGCTCTTCTGCTATAGTGTTTCCTAGCCAAGTTTATAGTCGTAATTTTTACCGGTCTGGGTGGAGGGCGGTGGGGGGAGGGGGGTAATTACCTCATTATTCCCTCACCGTCAAACCGCCCTTGATTGGCCTTGAGCCACGGCTGACCCTAATTGAAAGTACCCTAATTTGAAGAGTACGAGCCGTCACTGGCAGAGACATTTTCTCACATCCTTTATGTTGACATTTCATTAATCGAAAGCCTCTGTAAATGGTTATCAAAAAACTCAAAGCAACGTCATTTTTATTGTACTGCAGAAGCTACAATTTCATAAAAAGTAGCAAGTAATAATAGGCAAAAGTGATTGTTTTTACCCGACTGCGCAAGGAAAGGAACAGGGTAATGTGTTTAACTACTATGTATGTATGTATCGGTTGTTACCACCTACAGGCAAAACCACTAGACTGATTTTCATAAACAAGTTATCAAAAAATTGTTCTATATCCCGCTGGTACGTAAATGGTTACACGTATTTTGATGAATGAGGGGAAAAAATCGTACATTTTTTCATAACTCCATCATGACGGTTATCAGTTTTAAAAGCTATATGCCCGTCATGATGGGGATGTAAAAAAAATGTACATATTTTTCGTACACTCATTCGTTAAAATCCGTTTAACCACCTGGGTTTTAAGAGGTTGCGGCCATTTGAATGTTCTTTTTAAGCAATGGTCACTAGCAACACCAGCGAGATATAGACGAATCTTTTGGTGGTTCATTCATGAAAATCGGTTCAGTCGTTTCGTCTGTAGATGGTAACAACCTCTCTTGTCTATTATTAACTTGTTACTCAATAAAAATAAAAAATCAACTTTTCATTGTTTAGAGGTAGTAGGCCATGTAAAATGTCCAATAAAGGTACTGTTTTGCCCCTCCATGATTTAAACCGAAATTTAAAAAAAAATGACTGACAGCCTTATTTAAAAAAATAGTGAATAGTGTGAAGTGTGACCCAATTTAGTTCCGCCCATAGTTATTTACTAAGACATACTGTTTTTTCAAACATTTTTATTGCGCGACATTTTGCTCCCACATATTAGATTCGTACTAAAATTTTGCCAGATTCTACCTATGCCACACTGGCATGATTTAAAATAAATCAAATAAGTAGTTTTTGCATTGATTTTTTTAAGACCCTATATCATATTTAATTTTTCTGCAAAATTTGAATTTCGTTCATTTTTTAAACATTTTATTTCGCCGCCATTTTGTTCTGTCATTTTGAATTCGTACCACAATTTTACCAGTTTATCTCTATTTCACTCTTAATGGTTGCACAAAGGTTCAAATTAATCTAATAAGCCGCAATTTGTTTTATTACCGTGCATTCGTTCCAAAATGTTACCTGTTCATTCTTATGTAACGCTCGATTTTTGCGCAAAATTTGAGGTAAATTGGATAATTAGTTTTTTAGTAATAATTTTTTTAACATTTTATTAAGCCGCCATTTTGTTCGGCCCACATTGAATTTATTCTAAAATATTACCAGGTCGTGCCCATATAACCCTTAATTTTTGAACAAAATTTGAATTTAATTGGGTAAGTAGTTTTTTAGATACGTCGCGAACTGACAGACAGGCAAACAGACCGACGGAATTGAGAAAACATATTTTTGGCATCTAGGGACGCTAAAACCTGAAGATATGTAAAACCTGGGAGGGTGATTTTTTCACAATTACAAACATTTTATTTGGCCGCCATTTTGTTCCACCATCTTGAACTCGTACAAAATTTGTATCAGTTCATCTCTATACCACCAATAATACTTGCTCAACATTTTTATCAATCGATTGAGGTAGTTTTTTTAAGGAGAATTTTTAAACATTTTATTAAGTCGCCATTCTGGTTCGCCATCTTAAATTCGTACCAACATTTTACCAGTTGATTTCTACATAATATAATACTTGATTTTTATGCAAAATTTGAGGAAAATTGGACACATTGTTTTTTAGTAACAATTTTTTAACATTTCACTAAGCTGTCATATTGGAATTTTACCAAAATGTTACCACGTCATCCCCATGCAACCTTTAATTTTTGACCAAAATTTAATGCCAATTGGGTAATTAGTTTTTTAGCTATAGAAGCTAATAGCTATGCCGCGAATAGACCGTCGGACAGACCGACGAAATCAAGAAAACATGTTTCTCGGGATCTAAGGACCTTGAAACGTAAATATCTGAAAAAATCTCGGAGGGTTATTTTCTCACGATTACACAATACTTCCCTTTTATGAGGGCAGTAAAATGTATGTTCTTACTGCACCGAGTTTTACTGAAATCTAATAATTCGGTTTCAATGTACAGTCAAATATCCGTAAAAATGAAAAAAATCGTTTCCTTACCAGGAACTTTGCTTGCTATAAAACTTTCCTTTTATTAGAAACAGTGAGGTATGACCCAATTTAGTTCCACACATAGTCTATTATAAACACCTATATACTGTCTTTTCAAAATTTTTATTGCGCGCCATTTTGTTCAACCATATTGTATTCGTACCAAACAGTTTCTACGTATGCCATAGTTAATTTTAGAGTATAATTTAAAATAAATTGAATAAGCTGTTTTTTAGGCTGATTTTTTAATATTTTATTAAGCCCATTTTATTTCGCCATTTTAGATTCGTACCAAATTTTACCAGTTGATTTCTATGTATTACTTGATTTTTGTGCAAAATTTGAAGTACACTGGTTTTGTTTTATAGTAATTTGTTTTAACATTTTGTTCCGCAGTATTGGATTTTTACCAAGATGTTACCAGGCCATCCCCATATGACATTTAAATTTTGATCAAAATTTCAAGTCAATCAAGTAAGCAGTTTTTTTAGCTATACTACGAACAGCCAGACAGGCAGACTGAATTGTGAAAACTTACAAAAATGTATTGTTAAAACTTGTTTATTAAACATTTTATTCCACCTCATAATTCTGTATGTTAATTTCAACCTAGCTGTTGACAAAAAACTATGACTAGGGAGACCAAAAAAATCACAATTTTTAACAAAAACAAATCCCAGCAAACTATCTCACCTAAATTATTGGTGGGGGAGGAAATTGACTAGCCACCCGTATATGCTTGACAGTAAGGTTTTTATCTAATTAATTTTTTAACGTTTTCGTTTGTATGCAACTATAGTTTGAAATGAAGAACGTACTGAGTGATTGCATATAACGTTCTGGCTCCATTAGATTTGTAATTTTAAGTTCTTAAGAAAATATTTTTTTGTGTAGTTTAACTTATAGCTTTTAGAGTTTTTATGTAGGCCTGTTTCTTTTTGGCCTTTCCTAAGAGGTAGTAAAGTTCTCTCTCAAAAGCAGTATGGACAAGAGGTAATAAAAGTACTAGAAAACTAAGCATTGCTTTAAATGTAAATTCAATAATTCTTAAATAAAATAAATAAAATAATTTTAAAATGTTTTTCTCGTGTCGCGAGACGAGACGAGAGAAGGCATTCTCTCGTTCCGTTCGCGGCATGATTTTTTACTTTCAATGTTTTTTAATTTACAGTTTCCAAGTGTAATTTTAAAACTATATATAGTTGCTGTCGAATCTCAACGGGGTGTCATCTGCCAATTATTATAAACAAGCAAAGGTTAAAATATGATATAGTCTATTAAAAATTTAACTTTATGAGAATAAAGACTCTTAATAATTAAAAAATCAAAAACAAAAATAAATTGAATAAATAAATTAAAAACCTAGCCATCATGTCAGTAATTCAGCGTACTGAAATTTGCAGCGTCAGATTCTGTAATATTTTAATTGTAATAATTGCATCGTTTTTTTGATAATTGGTATTTAGTTTAATGACTGATATTTAGAGTAAGTGGTTTTCATTGTGTTGAAAAAAACCGAAAGCCCCATAGAATAGATTGGTATATTTTTGACCTTACTGAAATAATTTAGGTTTTATTGAGGTCAGACATTGTACGAGAATTTTCTTTATGTATTTATATATATATATATTTATATATATATATATATATATATATATATATATATATGTACATTCTCTATATTTCCGGATGTTAGATAAAAATGGGGTATTAGCCCCCTTGCTACCCATTTTTTATATATTTCCAGGTTTTTAGGTGAAGGATTTTTTATTTTCACATTTTCTCTATTAAAATAATTGAACTCTATGCAATAAAATGAGACTTGATGTAATTTCTTTTGTTCCAAAATCCAAAAACGCTTTAAATATTTAAGAGGATATCGGAATCGATTTTAAATATCCATTCAACTACTACACATAAACCACAAAAGGTCTGTAGGTTGGCAGGTCTATATGACTGAGCATCAGTCACATAGGCAAACAAGATATTTAACTCGATTCGAAATATAACGTTTGATCTTAAAACTGACTTTATTTAAAAAAACTGATCGGTTTTATGAAAAATGTATAATGAAGTTTATGTAAATTTTATGACGTACTATTGTAAACTTTATAACTAAAAAAATAAGAATATATATATATATATATATATATATATATATATATATATATATATATATATATATATATGTATATATATATATATATATATATATATATATATATAATATATATATATATATATATATATATATATATATATATATATATATATATATATATATATATATATGTGTTTTCATTCCGGGTGTACATCCGTTCACTACTGTCGTTCTGAAAAGAACAGTTTTGCTGACGTTTCGCCAAAATCACATTTGGCATTTTCGAAGCTTTCTTTCTCGCGTCCGAATAGAGACTGAAGTGTTGGTGATTGCGACGCTTCCTTTTATACCCCCACTCGGGGCCGAAGGTTATATCTGCGCAGGCGTTGGTCGTTATTTATGTTTTCCGAATGATGCTGTTGTTGTTGCGCTAATTGCGCTTGAGTTTTTGCGATTTTAGATTTGTCGATTATTGTCTTCCATACTGTTGGTAGTTTTAATGATTCGTCCCTTTTATTTAAATCACCTTGCTTTTCAATTTCTATGGCTTCTCGGATTATTCTGGTCTTATAATGTTCTATATTGGCAATTTCCCTACACCCATCGAAATTTATTTTATGGCCGGTTTCCTGAAGATGTAGGAATAAAGCTGAGGTTGTTTGTTTATTTCTGATGCTGAGTTTATGCTCGTGCTGATATTCGCCTGTTAGTTTGCCCTACGTACTTTTCACAATCCTGGCACAGAATACTGTACACTCCGTGGTTTTCCAGTTTGATTTTATCTTTTAGGTTTCCGAGTAGTTTACCTATAGTTGTTTGTGGCTTGTGTATTGTTTGTGTGTTGTGTTTCCTCAGAATTCTTCCGATTCTGTCTGTTGTGCCTTTTACATATGGTAAGACTACTCGTTGCTTTCCCGATTCATATTTTTTGTTGTTCGTTGTTCGGGAAACTTGTGCATTAATAGCTTTCTCTATGGTGCGATTTGTGCAGCCATTTTTCTTTAAAGCACTAGATATTACCTTAAGTTCGTTTTGTCTCGTCTGTGTTTCAGTTAGTCGCACGGATCTAGATATTAGAGTATTTGCCACAGCTTGAATTTGTGCTGGGTGATGATGTGATTTTGCATTTAAATATCTGTCTGTATGTCTCCTCTGCTTTTGTTTCTTCAGAGGAGTCAAGGACAGCTTCCACTCCAGCTATTATTTCTTCTTTAGGGATTTCCTTAGGAGATATCGTTCTTTTCAGAACGACAGTAGTGAACGGATGTACACCCGGAATGAAAACACATTGTATTTTTCCATACGTGAAGGAGTAAAAATCAACATATATATATATATATATATATATATATATATATATATATATATATATATATATATATATATATATATATATATATATATATATATATATATATATATATATATATATATATGTTGATTTTTACTCCTTCACGTATGGAAAAATACAATGTGTTTTCATTCCGGGTGTACATCCGTTCACTACTGTCGTTCTGAAAAGAGAGAAAAACAAAAGCAGAGGAGATTCGACAAGAGGTGGCAAGAATTTTAAGATCAAGCAAAACACCAAAACAAAACCTAAATGCCACTGAACAAAGGGCCCTAATAAACCTCCGAAAAAATAAAAACATCGCAATCCTTCCAGCAGATAAAGTAAACGCAACTGTGGTTATGAATACTCAAGATTACGTACAAAAAATGCAGGATATCCTACAAGACAATTGTTATAGGCCTGTTCCAAGGGACCCGACAACGTACCTAGAAAAAACAACTAAAAATAAAATAAAAAGTTCACCAATAAACCCCGAAATTCAACAAAAAATCATACCACGGGAAAAGTCGAGCAGATGTCCTAAACTCTATGGTTTACCAAAAATACACAAATCAGGAGCGCCTATCAGACCTATTGTTAGTGCTGTTAATTCGCCGCTACAAAAACTGGAGAAATACCTTTCTGAAATTATGCAAACAACTGTAGAAAAAGCTGATTCATTTGTAAAAAACTCGGAGCATTTCACTTGAATTATATGAGATATCGTCCTTGAAAAAAATGATATCATAACAAGCCTAGATGTCAAATCGTTATATCCCAGTATTCCCATCGACGAAGCATTGGACAAGATTGCTAAAAACGAGGATTTCCAGGCACATATAATAGAACTCTCGGAGCATTGCCTCAAAAATACTTATTTTTCTTTCAACGGGCAAATGTATAAACAAATGGATGGTGCTCCAATGGGGTCCTCGCTATCACCAGTAGTCGCGAATTTATTTATGATATACTTCGAGAAAGAAGCTCTTGAGAAAGCAAGTTTAAAACCCAAATTATGGATTCGTTAGGTGGATGACATATTTATTATATGGCAACATGGTCATGCAGAGCTCGAAAAATTTCTGACTCACGTAAATTCAATCCACCCCAGAATACAATTTACTCTAGAGTTACAGGAAAACAACAAACTTCCCCTTTTAGATGTTTTGGTCACAAAACTACATAACGGACATTTCGAATACACCGTGTATAGAAAACCAACACATACAGACAGATATTTAAATGCAAAATCACATCATCACCCAGCACAAATTCAAGCTGTGGCAAATACTCTAATATCTAGATCCGTGCGACTAACTGAAATACAGACGAGACAAAACGAACTTAAGGTGATATCTAGTGCTTTAAAGAAAAATGGCTACACAAATCGCACCATAGAGAAAGCTATTAATGCACAAGTTTCCCGAACAACGAACAACAAAAAATATGAACCGGGAAAGCAACGAGTAGTCTTACCATATGTAAAAGGCACAACAGACAGAATCGGAAGAATTCTGAGGAAACACAACATACAAACAATACACAAGCCACAAACAACTATAGGTAAACTACTCGGAAACCCAAAAGATAAAATCAAACTGGAAAACCACGGAGTGTACAGTATTCCGTGCCAGGACTGTGAAAAGTTGTACGTAGGGCAAACTAACAGGCGAATATCAGCAAGAGTGGAAGAGCATAAACTCAGCATCAGAAATAAAGAAACAACCTCAGCTTTATTCCTACATCATCAGGAAACCGGCCATAAAATAAATTTCGATGGGTATATATATAAATATATGTATGTATATTTATACATATATATATATATATATATATATATATATATATATATATATATATATATATATATATATATAGATTTTCAATGGAGGTATTAAGTTTGTAAAAACTTTGAATCACCCTGTAAAATTCGACAAAATTCGCGATAATTTTCATTCAAGCAAAATTTCTTAGACTTAACGTGGCAAAAATTTCGAGGAAAGGCGTGATTTTTTACCAGTAATTGAAAAAACAATTAATTTTCGAAGGAATGTCATCTTTTTCTTACCATCAACCAGATGGCGGGTTTTTTAGTATAGTACCCCATGGAAACCGCACCCATGACATTCATAAAATGAAAATTTCGTCACCCGGTGTATCTTTTACTTCAGTTTTAAATGTAGTAAAATTTACACGGTCTCGTATGCCCAAATGTCCTTTCTAATGAAATGCCATGTATATTCAAGGAATATCAAACAAATCTCTTCTTGCTGATTATAAATATACTAAGACTGATACCTTTTTTTATAGTTTTTCGAGAAGTTTGAGAAGGGTAGTGTACTCCCAATTATTCCACTATGTTACTATGTAGTAGAACGTTCTCTGACTTTATCTTAAACATTACTTCTTATCGCAGAATTTTGCCAAATTTCTTGAGAGTATATCTACAATTACAATTAATCCTCTATACATAAATGCTAATACTAATTTAAATCAGTTTTCCATTTTAATATTAGTTATATATTTTTTGCATTAGATATTTAAAAGTTACGTATATATGTAAAATAAAAATTACAAGGAATTGTGAAAACAGTATTTAAGAACTTTAAGTAATTAAGAAGTTAGAGGAAAAAGACTTTTTTACAGCTGTCAAAATATTTTTTTTTTAATAAATTACGCCACTAAAAGTTACATAGAGCTGTAAACACCCTATTTAAATATTTAAAGTAGTTTAGGAGTTAGGGAAAATAGAACGTTTTTGGCAGCTACTTTCTTCAAAACAAAATTTCGCCTATTTATTTTCCAAACCTCCTAAATACAACTCTTAAACTAGAATAATTTCTAAAGAAAACAAATTACCTACTTCCCCTGTATAAGATGATATATGCTTTACCTGTATGCTGCTACCCGGTATAGTGGATAAAAATTTCTTGTATACAAAAAATTAAACAAATTTGACGCATTTCGCCGTTTTTCGAAATATTTCCTCACTTTTATTTTAAATATGTATTACGAAAAAAAAGTATCTATGCCAATGACTTCCACTATTTTTCAATTTTAGAACGTTTACCCTATTTTTGTTTTCAATTTAACTATTATCGGTTTTGTGTTCTTAAAATATACATTTTTTACGCTTTTATACTTCAAAAAATCAAAGACAACCAAACTCTAATTCTCCGAGACACTGACCTAGTCTATTTTTGGCGCAAATTTGAAACAAACCATTTTTTTCGTTCTCAAGTTATTTGTATACATACACACATCCGTACAGACATATTTTTTTTTCAAAAATATGTTCTTCGTACATTTTATAACACGGAAAACAATTTGGTAGCCTGTAGGGACATTGAGAGATTAATGTCAGTTTTAAATCTGGACTATGATCCAAAAGACTGAAGACTTTTCATTGATTCCTCAAAAGTAAGTCTTAAAGCTTACTCCATAATGGAAACACGTTGCCTTCAGTCCCAATTGGCCATGCAGTCCACATGAAAGAAACGTGTAGCAATTTGAAATTGTTACTGGAGACCATGCAATACGAAAGATATAAATGGCAAATTTGTGGAATTTAAAAGTGGTGGCGCTTTTGCTTGGAATGCAGCTAGGTTATAGCAAATACTGCTGCTACCTCTCCAAATGGGACAGTCGAGCATGATCGGATCAGAAGAAGAAAGAAAATTTGGCCACCGAGAGTGTCTTTTGAGATAGGAAAGAAAAATTAACCAGCGCGCCATTAGTTCCCCCTGAAAAGATTTTACTACCGCAACTTTATATAAAATTGGCACTTATGAAAAACTTTGTGAATGCCATGGACAAAAAAGGCCGTGATTTCAGTTATTTAAAAGAAAACTTCCCTAGAATCAATGACGCTAAAATTAAAGAGCAAATATTTGTGGATTTGGGGAGATTAGGAAACTTTTCCGAGAATCGCAGTTCGATTCCATACTTGAAAGCAAGGAAAAAGAATCTTGGAACGTTAATATGTTTTTTTCTTTGTCAATAGTCTTCAAATAATACCAGGTAACCGAAATATTTATAGCAAACATAAAGCTTATATACAGGGTATAAATTAAGTAATGTCCAAAACTCTGGTAGGTAATCTATAATAAGAAAAAGACCTAAACATAGATCTGTTAATACTTCGTTTTCGAAATACAGGGTGTAGTAATGTTAAGATTTCGTTTTTTTGATTCACCTCGTACATTTGTAGAGGTTTTTAAATAAAATTTGGTATACGGTATACTACGACTAACATCAAAAAACGACTACATTAGTTTTAGAAAAATCTCCAAGGTGCTATTTCTTTCCGGATTGCAACCCCTTTAAGCACCCTAAAATGTTTATTAACACGTCACGTTGAAATCAATGTCCTGATACTATAGTGTTCTAGATAGGTAGATCATATATGGAACAGTCTGTACATTATTGGGTAAATCATGTAAAGAGTGCCCCATATAAGATCTACTTACCTAGAAAACTATAATAGGTAGAGAAAAAAGTTAAACTTTATTGTCGAAAAACGTTTTATTTTATAATATTATTGTATATACATTATATATTTTCCTTGAGTCATTATCAACTTCGTTATTTTAAATGGGACACCCTATATATTTTTGCATTTTTAAATTCTACAATGAATTACAACCAGGTTTTTTTTCAAATTTTTAGTAGATAATGTTGACCTCTTAAAACCAATTATGTCTCACAGTTAACGTTTTGAACATCATTTTTCGCAATGTATGAAAAGTTGTAATAAAAATTACGCTTCCATATTTAAAATTATATGGTTGTTAAATGGGATCTAAAATAGAAACGTCAGATTAAAAATTTAAAAGTGCCATCTTGGAGGAGGAGAGAAGTTACAGTGAAAGTGTTGTATTTATTATTTTGTTACAGCACATCAAATAGTCAAAAAAAAATGAAGCATTTTTAATTTTTAATTTAAATCCCAAAACCTAAGCCACAATTTTAATGTTTCTGGGCGTGTTAGTTTAACACTGTGTAGTTCTTTAGACGCCATTTAAACTTCCTCTATGACTTAATGTTTCTGAGATACAAATTGTAAACGCCCTATTTGCACCACCCTGTATATAAAATTTATAATAATTATCCACTTTTTGGACATCCTATGTGACTTCTGATAAAGCCAAACCATATAAAAGTATCTATGATTTTATTAAAAATGCTTCTAAAGCTTTTAATTAAAAGAATATAATTCAATTTAATGGAACACAATTACTTCACCCATGGTTAATATTTGCACAACACTAAAAAACGTAACTAACTAAACCACTCTTCTCAAAAATAAGATAATTCAGGAGAATACCCTAATTTAAGAAACCAAAATAGATATGGTAGAATCTGGCAGTCAATTAGTACGCCCCTGAAGTAGAATTGATAATCAGAAATCGATCAAAATTGCAATAATTTTCTTCAGGTTGTTTTTAAGGAAGCCAAATAAATTAAAAGTTGGTCTTTTCAAAAAAATGTTTAATGTTGAAATTTGAAAAATCAGATAAGATTGAGAAATGTTTTTTCTAATACCCCATTTATAATAAGCACATACACTTAAAATAAAAATTATTTCAGATTTGCAAAAATTTCCACTTTTGTTCTACCCCTCTACAGAGCCTTACTTAAAATGGGATTGGGGATTAACCCCCCCTCCCCTAAACCACTTTTATTTAAATGGTACAAATAGTATAAAATAAGAACCTTTTTTTCGGAATTGGCGGGCAAAACCCCTCTCAAAGCCACTGTTAGTTACATACAAATAAAGTCAACTTTTTTTGGTTATCCATATGATTTTCGATCAGAACCTTCACTTATGTCGAATTGAAAACACCAACCCCCCCTAAACTTACATAAGCACAGAACTTTTAAAAACTTGAATATTTTCTTAAAAGCCTGAAGCTTTATTTCAAGTGTGATGACGTCTCATGCCTCAAGCTGTTAAGTAAGTTTTTGTAAGTGTAATTATTTTTTACTTTTCAGTTCAACAGTTTATAAATAAAAGCTTTTTTTTAATTTTTTGTTATTAGTATTATTTTACGCACCCTGAATAAGATATTCACGATTGGATACCATGATACTGTATTGTCATCGGGTTTATGCATGTATATCAAATCTCAGTTAATTCCGATACCGGGAACCACTTCAAAAGTTACTTACAAATTGCAATACGCAACCTGAAGAAAATTTGACCCAAACATAGAAACTAACATTTAAGTTAACATAGAACGAAAGCTTTCACGGCTGTGGTCAATTAAGAGATCATGGTTCTTGGTATTAGACCGTGTCAAAATGGAATCACTTTCCTGAAAGGATTTATGGAAAGTGATTCCATTTTGACACGGTCTAATCCCAAGAACCATGATTTCTTAACATTGAAGTTAAATAAAAGCTTTTAAAAAAACGTTTGAACATAAACAATTCTGTTTACAAGTTATGGCCATTTAAAATAAAGTTAAATTTAAGAAATTACACAGTATATTTGATAGTCCCTTAAAACCGTCGCCGGACTGGGTATTATTTTAAAATATTTGGTCAATTACTCAATACGTACTAAACTCAGTTGTTGTAATACTAATATATATTTTGACTGCAAACATACTATGATACTATAAACAGAACAATAAAAACACGGGATTTCCGATGTTTAAAAAAGTACCTTTTAACTGTATCGTAATTAAACGAGAAGTTTAATGAGGGTTTTCCTATTTTGGCAGACATTTATTAAGCGGTTTCCGGGTTTGTATCATTCACCTTTTTATTTAATGTAAATGTGTAATCCCAACACTACTAAACTGTCTGTTTATATATTTACATTAAAAATTAATCATAGTTAATTGATTTCTGAAGAAAATAAAAATACACTTGGTATAAGTTATATTATGGAAATAATTTTTTTTGATATATACCTACGCGGAAAATAATATTAAATGTAAACCTTCACTATTTTATTACATTAAAAAAAGAGCTTTAGAGTAATTCGTTTAATTTTTGGTAAAACTAATGTAATACGAATAATAATATTACAAGGTTAAATACATCTAATTTTTACTGAATAAAATTCCCGTATTTTACATATAAAAATATGTTGACAACAGAAATATGAATATCTAGTATACTTGATATGATACACATATTTTTTACTACTAAAGATTTCACTTCATAAAAAGAAATTCTCTTAATTAATTAAAAAAATCGGTAAATTTCCTTTACCCTGAACTTCCCTTGTTATGAATCTTTCATTTTATTAGGAATAGTGAAGCGTGACCCAATTTAGTTCAGCACATTTAGTAACATATATACTATCTTTTCAAACATTTTTATTGAACGCCATTTTACCAATGTCTACCTATATCACCTTTGATTTCTGGTAATAATTTAAAATAAAATTAATAAGTAGTTCTTGCATTGACACACCGCCATTTTGTTAGGTCATGTTGAATTCGTACTACTTCATCCCTAATCACATTTAATTTTTCTGCAAAATTTGAAATCAGTTGAATAAGATTCTTTTTACGTTGATTTAAGAAAAAAAATATGTTGTTGTGTATGTTGGTCGCCATTTTATCCCGCCATTTTGAATTCGTACAACATCTTATATCCATTTCAAAATGTTCCTAGTTCTTTCTTGATTTTTGTGCAAAATTTGAGGAAATTATATAATTAGTTTTTTTAATACTAATTTTTTTAACATTTCACTAGGCCAGGTCATCCTTATACGACCCTTAATGTTTAACTAAAATTTGAAGTCCATCTTAAACACAAGGCATAGCTTAAACACGACTCGTGTTTGTGTTATTTGGCATCTAGGGACGCTAAAACCTGAAAATATGAATAATCTGAGAAAGTGATATTTTCACGATTACAAATATTTTGTTTGGCCGCCATTTTGTTCCGCCATCATGAATTAGTACCATAGTTTTACTAGTTCATCTCTATACCACAATTAATTATGGTACACAATTTGAAATCAGCCCATTAAATAGTTTTCAGGCTGAATTTTTAAATATTTTATTGAGCCGCCATTTTGATCCACTATCTTGGATTCATACCAAAATTTTACCATCTGATTTGTACATAATTTTGTACAAAATTTGAGATAAATTGGATAAGCAGTTTGTTAGTAATAATTTTTTTAACATTTCACTAGGACGCCATTTTGTTTCGGCATTCTGGATTTTTACCAAAATGTTACCAGGTCGTCCCTATATGACCCTTAATTGATGACCAAAATTTGAAGTCAATCGGGTAAGTAGTTATATATATATATATATATATATATATATATATATATATATATATATATATATATATATATATATATATATATATATATATATATATATATATATATATATATATATATATATATATATATATATGTATAAATATATATATGTATAAATATATATATATATATAAATATATATATGTATAAATATATATATATATATATATATATATATATATATATATATATATATATATATATATATATATATGTATATATATATATATATGTATAAATATATATATGTATATATATATATATATATATATATATATATATATATATATATATATATATATATATATATATATATATATATATATATATATGTATAAATATATATATGTATAATATATATATATATATATATATATATATATATATATATATATATATATATATGTATATATATATGTATATATATATATATATATATATATATATATATATATATACAGTGTGTCCCAGATTCGCTTCTCTATACAGGGATCTCGGCTCCTATTATACCTACAGCAAAGGTTAAATGGGGAAAGTTTTAGTTTAAACTTATTGCATTCCGAAAATGGCGGATTTCGTTTTTGGCCAGTATATCCAGAACGGTTAATTTGACAGCTGCCAAAATGTGACATTATTCGAACACATTTTTAAGACAAATAAGATGGCGTATACGACACGTCTTCATTGTTTTTTGTTAACCCGCAACCCGCCTCAACTTTCATTTTTCTTATGGCTGCCATATTGGATTTTTCGATTTTTGGAAAGAGCCTAAAATTTCCAGTTTAGTGATATCTCACAAGTGAATTAAAGATAAAGTTACAGATAAAGATATATATATATATATATATATATATATATATATATATATATATATATATAAATATAAATATATATATATATATATATACAATGTGTCCCAAATTTGACTTACATGCATTGCTATCTCGTAAACCGCTATAGCTACAGGGTGGATTAAATCAGGAAAGTTTTAGAGAATTTTATTACAAATTTGATGACGTTTTGAAGTTTAGGATATCTTTTGTGGTTTTCAAGATAATTGGGAAAAATCAAAATGGTGCATTTTCAACTTTTGCCCGTAGCTTCTAAACGACTCGTATTATGGTTTTATGGTTTATACATTATTAGGGAATTTTTATTAGAGGAACATTATGCAGGTAAAACGAAGTTTCTAGCTTCAATTGTTTTTGAGATATTGGCATCAACTTTTTATTTTCTTACCGACGCCATATTGGATTATTGTATTTTTGGAAAGATCTTTTTAAGAGCTTTCCAATGATGTATAACAAGGTAAGATTATTATTTCTCTTGAGCTCTAAAAACCAAAATAATTGTTTTTTTTTAAGTAGGCTTTGATTACGCATGGCGGCCATAATGAAACAAAAGAATGCCGCATGTCAACAATCATTTTGTGTTCCTGAATAGTACTTGTTATCATTTTCTCATTGTGCCGAGTTTTTACAAAGTTTATTTGAGTTTCTTATACTACTTAAAATGGAGGGTAATTATTCCAACGAAGAGAATTTTGATATGATAGAACTTTATTTTAAAGCAAATAGAAATACACAAGCAGTTGCGCGTTCATACGAAGAACAATTTCCAGACCGACATCAACCAAGCCAAAGGCATTTCAGATTTCTAATTGTTAACCTGTTAGCCTACGAGTCTTTTTTGAAACCGAAACCAAAGACCTATTCAATAGATAATGAAGCAAGAAACGCAGCTATAATAGAAAGTGTCAGGGACAACCCAACAACCTCAGTAAGAAAGATTGAAGAACAAACGGCAATTCCCAAATCAACCGTCCAACGAGTCTTGAAAAAACTTCACTTTCATCCCTATAAACCTACTATTGTACAGGGTCTTCAGGTAAATGATTTTGCTAGAAGAATCACGTTTAGTGAATGGTTCATCAACAAATGCCAGCAAATACCCAACTTTCATTCTAAAGTACTTTGTACAGATGAAACACGATTTACAAACTGTGGAATTTTCAATAAACATTATACTCATTACTGGGGCACCGAGAATCCTCATAATTGAGAAGAAAGACGTTTACAAACAAAATTTGGGTTCAATGTGTGGTGTGGCATTATAGGTAATTCCAAACAATGCACTTCTGCTTTAAATCACTCATAACAATTTGTATTTTAGATAACCGTTTGATTGGGCCGTTCATTTTCCAAGAAAATTTATCGGGTAACAGATATTTGCAACTATTACGGGAACAAATTATTCCAGAAGTTATAAATTCTGTTCCCCCAAACGACCTGCAAAATATTTGGTTCCAACAAGATGGCTGTCCGGCTCACGGTACCAGAGAGGTGATGGCGGTCCTCAGAAATACTTTCGGGGAAAATATTATCGCTAATAATGGCCCTGTTGCTTGGCCGGCAAGGTCACCGGATATTACTCCTCCCGATTTTTATTTATGGGGATACGCAAAAAATGAGGTCTACAAATTTTCTCCGCCAGAAAGTCTCAGAGAGCTAGAAGACAGAGTCCGAGATGTTTTTGCTAATATTAACAGGAACACCTTAAGAAGGGTTACACGGAAGGTATTGGAGAAATGTCAAAAATGTGTGGAAAATGGAGGGAGGCATGTGGTGTAACTTATATTTTTTTTATGTGTTAATTTAAATTTAGTTTAGGTATTTTCAATAGTGTGATAGTTACATTTTAGTCACTAGGTATTCACTGTTAGTATAATATCTAGTTGAAAATCTGAAACATCGATGGTTGAATTAATATTTTTACCCATAAGCTAACAAGTTTACAATTAGAAATCTGAAATGCCTTTGGCTTGGTTGATGTCGGTCTGGAAATTGTTCTTCGTATGAACGCGCAGCTGCTTGTGTATTTCTATTTGCTTTAAAATAAAGTTCTATCATATCCAAATTCTCTTCGTTGGAATAATTACCCTCCATTTTAAGTAGTATAAGAAACTCAAATAAACTTTGTCAAAACTCGGCACAATGAGAAAATGATAACAAGTACTATTCAGGAACACAAAATGATTGTTGACATGCGGCATTCTTTTGTTTCATTATGGCCGCCATGCGTAATCAAAGCCTACTTAAAAAAAAACAATTATTTTGGTTTTTAGAGCTCAAGAAAAATAATAATCTTACCTTGTTATACATCATTGGAAAGCTCTTAAAAAGATCTTTCCAAAAATACAATAATCCAATATGGCGTCGGTAAGAAAATAAAATGTTGATGCCAATATCTCAAAAACAATTGAAGCTAGAAACTTCGTTTTACCTGCATAATGTTCCTCTAATAAAAGTGCCCTAATAATGTATAAACCATAAAACCATAATACGAGTCGTTTAGAAGCTACGGGCAAAAGTTGAAAATGCACCACTTTGATTTTTCCCAATTATCTTGAAAACCACAAAAGATATCCTAAACTTCAAAACGTCATCAAATTTGTAATAAAATTCTCTAAAACTTTCCTAATTTAACCCACCCTGTAGCTATAGCGGTTTACGAGAAGCAATGCATGTAAGCCAAATTTGGGACACATTGTATATATACATATAAATATATTTATATATATATATATATATATATATATATATATATATATATATATATATATATATATATATATATATATATATATATATATATATATATATATATATATATATATATATATATATATATATATATATATATATATATATATATATATATATATATATATATATATATATATATATATATATATATATATATATATATATATATATATATATATATATATATATATATATATATATATATATATATATATATATATATATATATATATATATATATATATATATATATATATATATATATATATATATATATATATATATATATATATATATATATATATATATATATATATATATATATATATATATATATATATATATATATATATATATATATATATATATATATATATATATATATATATATATATATATATATATATATATATATATATATATATATATATATATATATATATATATATATATATATATATATATATATATATATATATATATATATATATATATATATATATATATATATATATATATATATATATATATATATATATATATATATATATATATATATATATATATATATATATATATATATATATATATATATATATATATATATATATATATATATATATATATATATATATATATATATATATATATATATATATATATATATATATATATATATATATATATATATATATATATATATATATATATATATATATTATATATATATATATATATATATATATATATATATATATATATATATATATATATATATATATATATATATATATATATATATATATATATATATATATATATATATATATATATATATATATATATATATATATATATATATATATATATATATATATATATATATATATATATATATATATATATATATATATATATATATATATATATTCATTATATGGAGCTAATTTTAAATCTAACGAAGAACTGTTAATACGTATTGTTATATTACGGAAAAAAACCAAAATACAATTTCACACGACTACCGGTCAAAAATCCCGTACTATTGACTATTGTTCGCCATAATTCAAATTAATGGTTATAGAATTAACCTTTACCGCATAACTATGATTAGCTTTATTTTAAAAAGCATACCGCCGCTGATTTTTGAATAATATTAATTAAATAGTAGGTTATTTCAAGTCGAAATATAATGGAGATATACAGCATCACTTTTAAGCTACGGTAACATCCGCTACAATAATAATAATAATGCCTCAGGGGGTATAGAGAAATGCTCTGTGCTCTCCTTTACCCTCTTAATTCCTCACCGTCCCCAAAAACCCATCTTCTCCCTTACCCCTTATATCATATCACTCTCCGAGGAGCAAACCTCGCTCGCAGAGTATAAAAATCCCTGGCAGTAGATAAAATGCAACCATTTTATGAAAATGTACAATCTACGAAATAAACGGGTGAATAGACATTGTACCACCATAACCTCTTGTCGCGCAGGATTTAGGAAGAGGATCCTGTGTGTTAAATGAGTTACAGTCTCTCTCGACTAGCTACAGAAACAGCGTGATGTCGAGTATTG
This sequence comes from Kuschelorhynchus macadamiae, assembly GCA_030620095.1. Taxonomy (NCBI): domain Eukaryota; kingdom Metazoa; phylum Arthropoda; class Insecta; order Coleoptera; family Curculionidae; genus Kuschelorhynchus; species Kuschelorhynchus macadamiae. Next base: position 1,158,506 of record JAUTXW010005279.1, read on the forward strand.
CTACTGCAACAACCTCATCACCCCTTGTGGCACCCACCACCGACGCCACACGCCCAGCTCTCGCTGTTTCGGAGGAGACGCATGTCACCAATCCTCAGACCACGAAGGCTGGAAAGCTAAGGAATCGTATTAAATGGACACAATAAATTAATTGTTTCATAATGCGCTCCTATTATAAGATGACCAGATTTGAGACCGACTTAACCACCTACCGTAAAGGCCTTCATAGAGCTTTCCTTCAGAAATAACTGGATCTTCAGAACATCACCGAGCAACGCATTGCTGACCAACGGCCAGTAATTGTCAGGAATAAACTTTTGGCTGAACCTATCCTGGAACAACTTAAAGGAGAGGTGCAGCTTGAACTTGAGAACGAACGCGTTGAGCCCATAGCTCCGTCTACAACAGAAGAACCCGAGGAGGAAGTACGAAATGAGGAAATCATAGGTGAAGACGAATCTACAGAACTAGACATCATTGACAGAACTAACAACACCCAGGACAATGGCAAAATATTAGTATACAACGAACTCCAAAAAGCTGTTGCTGAGTTTAACGGCCTAGACCCAACTCAAAGACCTAAGCTGCCGAAACTTAGAACTAGCCGGGAGACTCACAGCATTCTCAAGATGTTTAACACCATACAAGCAGAGTTTGGAGTATAACACACTTGAGAAGCTCCACACACTCATCTACTGCTCTGCGGTCGCCGTCCTTAGATGCTATAAACAACAAGTGCATTCACAGAAGAAAACAGGCAAAGCTACACACCAACAAAGACCCATATATGACAGAGAAGACTTGAGAAGACAATTGATGATTTGAGACAGGAACTAGGAAGACTAATAGAATTTCGAAAGAATGAACACCTCTCCAGCAGACTTAAAACGCGCAGTAAGAAGATAGGTACAAAACCCACCGATCTAAACCATCAACAAAATCTAGATGAGTATCAGCATTCACTAAAGCGAAACGTCTGCAGAGATACAACAAATAATCAAAGAGAAAACGACAGAACTGGCTTTTCAACACCAACCAAAGACAGTTCTATCGGAATATCAATAACACCAAAGATCAAACCAATACTAAGAAGATGATGCCGAGCAAAGAGCATTTGACCGAGTATTGGTCGAACATCTGGGAAAAACCAAAAGAGCATAACCGAAATGCTACATGGATCAAAGACCGGTCCGTTGAATCCGATAAGTGTCGAAAAAGAAGCGAAAGATCAGAGACTATACAGCATATAACATCTGGCTGCACTTACCTGGCAAACACGGACTACTTCCAGCGCAATAACCAGGTGTGTAACATCATATACCAGAAGCTTGCCTATAAATACGGGCTCCAGAATACCTTTGTACCCTATTATAAATATCTACCAAGTTCAGTGCTTGAAAATAATGCCTTCACACTGTACTCCGACCGGGCAATTATCACCGATAGACGGGTGACGAATAATCGACCATCGATATACAGTAGATGTGGCGACTGAATAAGGTCCATGTGATACCGATCATCGTATCATCAACTGGACTAGATCCAAAAACACTGGAACAGAACCTGAAAATCGTAGGACTGCATACTAACACCTTCATAGACATCCAGAAGGCAGTCAATCGACCTGATGTGGTACTGTTAAATAAGGAAACAAAGACAGCTTATTTGGTAGATGTCGCTGTACCCAATAATAACAACGTGTTGGATACATATCAAGAGAAAGGCCAAATATGCGGAGATGGCCATCGAGATACAGCAGATGTGGCGACTGAATAAGGTTCATGTGATACCGATCATCGTATCATCGACTGGACTAGTTCCAAAAACACTGGAACAGAACCTGAAAATCATAGGACTGTATACTAACATCTTCATCGACATCCAGAAGGCAGTCCTGCTCATTACTTGCCACATAGTGAATTCTTACAAGACAACACAGAACTAATAGAAACCAGCCCACTCCTTTTGATGCAAGCATCCGTGATGGGCTTGGAACCCAACATTTGTTGAGAAATTGAATGTGAATTTAGATAATAATATATAAATTGACTTATATATTATAGCTATTATATGTTGTTAGTGTTAGTAATTTGTGGATCTAGTAATACATTTTTTTATGTTTGGACAGATCACGAGGGCATGAGGCCTAGGTATAATGTTCTGTTACGTTATACTTGAATACTATGACTTACAGGGCGTAGGGTCGTTTTTTCGGTAGTGTTACGCACTTGTAGAAGACAAAATATATGAACATGGAAAAAGTCATAATAATAATTTCTTTGTGAGGCAGTTAAATATCTTCTCATTCAGGTATCCGTGAGTAGGTAATTCAATTTCTCAAAAATTTATTTTAATTGTCTTATATCAACTTTACAAAAAAAACTACTATTTATTTCGAACAACAAAGTTTTAGTATTCTATATTTTATTTTTCTATGTAGTAATTTATGTTAAACCAAAATTTAGCGAAGTTCATAGTGATATAGATCACAATAAAATTGTCTTTAGGGAACAACTCATGGAATGGACTTCAAAATTTGGTGAAATATAAAGTGTGCTGTACGGATAACCTGGTAAAATTTTTTGTATAAATCCATAATGGCAAAACAAAATATAATGTTTAAAAATTCAGGTTCAAAAAACTACTTATACAAATGACTTGAATTTTTGCAAAAAAATGATGTGTTAAACAAGAACAGACTGGCAAATTAAAAATATATACATTTAATAAATGTAAGAAAAATTCCAATTCCTGGACTAAAACCTTTTTAGGGAGGAAAATCATAAACGACATAATTTATTTTTACTAAACTACGTAGATGTTATGAAAGATAAATAAATAATAATAATAATAAAAAGAACAATAATAACAAATAAACTTTAAAAATTGAAATATATTACAGTGATTGTTTAAAGTTATTACAAAATAATTATACGCATATATAGACTGTGTGTGTACCGTAAGTAGTTGAATTCTGTACGATGGAAGTTGCGCGTAAAGTTTTCATTTCAACACAGATCGAAAACGGGATTTAATAAAAGATTCAAATGTAAATTTATAAAAAAAACTCTTTGTGCCTTACAACTGTAAAATAAAAAAAATATTTCGAGATCCTTGTTTAATATTTGAATACGAGAGTGCGGAAAATTGAAAAAAAACGGATATTTTATTTTCTAATTTTATTATTTATCACAAAAAATATATCTTCCAGAAATCCAAATTTGGTAAAGGCAGAGGGTGGAAACCACAGCAGCTTATTTTTAAATGACGATAGGCCACAATACTTTATGTAAAATTAAAAAAGCATCTTTGCTGTTTTTTTCTAAAATAATAATTTGCTGAATATGGTATTTAGATTTTTTTGTGTCTCCTACACAAAAAAAATTAGCTTTTCGCGCTGTTTCATTATTAACAGTGATTTAGCGCCTTGCGTGTACCATACATCACTTGTGGTAACTTTTGTTTTTAAAATCCATCTCATAAACTAAAATGCAAAAAAAAAACAATTTTTATTGTATTATCAGTATTAAATTACGTTTCATAGTATTTCTCCAAATTTCAAGTAGAAATAGACCTCGATGAACATGGAAACCAGGCCAGTCTTGAGAAAAACGTTCTTGAAGCGATTGTAGAGACCCTCGCTCATGTTCAGCATACATTTTTAAAATATGTTGCGTACCACATTTGATATATCAGGAGCTATATTAGCTTTATTTTATTTGCTTTTTCACGAAATAATTTATTGTGCTATGTATACATACCACATGTGAATTATTTAACTTGCAAATGATTATTTCCGAAATTTCGATTGCTTCGGATTGTAAACATCTCATTTTTCCTTTAGCGGTAAATATCTACTTACACTTACCATTGTTGATTTTGATGATTTTTGGTAAAACAGTAGATTTTCAGATGCTGATAACGAATCCGAAATCACATTTTTTCGGCGAAGTTTCGCTTGCGAGATATACGCCATCAAAGTTTACAATCTTATACACAGAGTTTTTCACCTTCATTTCTGTTTCCTTTAGTAATTTTTATATGAATGATACACAATTCAAATATTAAAATTACACATATTTTCCAATTTATGACGTACATACAATTGTATCTGTCAAATTGTTATTTTTTATAGGGAATTTTTCTTGACTTTGTGTTTTATATTGGCAACCGTTGTCATTCGAAAAAATATTCAAATTTAAAATTTGCCAATTTTCGTTTCGGCAACGTAGCAGTTTTTGGTACAATTTATTATGGATATTTTATTACATAAGTGGATCAGTATCATTTTAGCAGATTGTCTGGCATCGAAGCGCGAAGGTACTAGGTGGATCGGTACCGGATTAGCACCAGGCTAGGCGCCGTAGCGGGATAGCGCGAAAGCAGCATCGTTAAAGCTACAACACATTAGTAAACTAAAACCCATAGAAGAATGTGCCGTGACGTTCATACTAAACAAAGCTCGCAACTATTGCGAGCTCTCTCCAATCTTCGCAATGCAGCGTCAAAGGCGTGCACCGCTGATTTATATTTATTTCATGGTCCAAATGATAGCCCTCATGAGCTGGCAACGCCGCGACTGGGCTATACGTCTCCGACAAAATTGCAAAAGAATTCGACGGGTGCATATCCATGAGGATAGATTAATCATTAGTATTTAGTGTTGCTAGCGTTTCGTGTCCGGCCTGGAATTTGTGAATTATTGTAAATATTGGGATTAAAATTATAGTTGATAAATTGTTGTAATCCAACTTCATATTATTTTATTAAATATTATATACAATTTATTCAAACGTAGATATTTTACTAATAGTTATTCAGATATAATTTCCACCCCCGAAGCCAATTATTATTTTAACAATAATAAAACTTTTGAATAATTTAGATCTGTTGAAAAACCCAATCATAAATGTAATTATTTTGTTACACCTAAATTTACATAAAGGGTCCAAATTATATTAGAACATGCAATTAAGGCAATTAATTATGTATATTACAAGCAATTATAAGAAATCTTTGAAGACAAAATAAAACTTTGTCTATACTTACAAGAAATGTCAGGAAAACCCTATATAGTTCAGGTAAATAATTTGATCCTCTGACTAATTGTTTTTATTGTACTATGTCAGACTGCCGGAGCCAATTAAAAGGCACGACCTATATTTTTAGTGTTACCGAGGTTAGGATAGGAATTATGTTAGAGTGTCAGATCAGAGTACCGAGGGACATTGAACGAGTTACTTTTAATTCATTTTATTTTTTTTCTTTTTTATTTATCAAAACCCAGCGTCCCAGTTTAAGATTAGAAGATTTCAAGAATTTGGGATCTGACGAAAACATGCAGTAAGAAATCTTGAAACCGGTAATCCTACAAAATACATTTCTGAGGAAGAAAGAAACTTCATTTGTTTATTAACATACAAACATACTGGCCTCCAATTACAGGGATTTGGCAAAAAATGCATGAACGAGAAATCCTATCAGAAGATATCGGTAATTTCAGTATAAGCACCTTAAGCCGGCTCCTGAAAAAAATTGGATTTAAGTGGCAAAAAAATGCAATATAAGAGAAATTTTTTATGCGAATCGTCTGATATACGTGCCAAACGTATAAAATTTTTAAAAAAGATGATAGAGTGCCGCAATGAGGGTCGCAATAGCCATGTGCAGGACAAAGGCTGGTATTACGATAGCGACAAATGTCTTAAGAAACCAATATCCAAAGAGCAAAGCTTGATAATAGTTCAGGCTGGAGGCGAAAATGGTTTTGTAAAAGAACGATTACTCATATTTAAATCAGGTAATTCAGTTTAAAATTATTTTATTTCCTTGCTTTTAAATAGTTAGATTTTCTTAGAAACCAAAACAGGGGATTTTCACGACGAGATGAACCAAAAAAATTTCATGACATGGGTTGAGAAACAACTTCCGCCAAATTTACCCGAAAGGTCAGTTCTGGTTATTGATAATGCAGTTCCAATTAAGAGTTAAGAAAAATGTTACCACCGCTTCCAAAAAAGCGAAAATGCTGAATTTGTTAGAAGAAAAGGGATTGCCAGCAGACCCAAGGTTAATCAAAGCAGAATTGTATAAAATTATTTTGGACAACAAATGTCGCTTTCCCACGCAATACAAGTTGGGCGAATTACTAATTACGAAAAACATAAAAATTTTTAGCAGTATGTATTTAGTATGAAAAAATCAACTACGCCACTGGAATATCGATCGATTCACCGAACAATGCGCTTCGCACCGGATGACGTAGCTTCTGACGCGCTTCGCCGCCTAACCTAGTGCTAACGTATCGATGCACCTGGTGCCTACGCCCTCCCGCACCCGCCCCTCAGCTAATCGGGTACCGATCCACCTATTTAACAAAATATCCATAATGAACTGTTTTGAAAACTGTTATTTTTTATAAAATTTGTCGAATTTTAAATTTAAATATTTATTGCAGTTTCTTCTTTGAATGACAATGGTTGCCAACATAAAACAAAAAAAAAACAAGAAAAATGCCCCAATAAAAATGTAAGCAATTATCAGATACAATTTTATGTGATTTTTAGTAATATAAAGTCAAAAAATGTAAAATGTATAATTTTGATATTTTAATTGTGTATTCAAGCGTGTCCTTATAAAAATTTATACGCGAAATCCACTTATCTTGTTTTATTCATAAAATAGTTTTAAAAAAAATAAATTTCGAAATAATATTCATAATTTAAATAATAGAAATCAGAATAACTTGGAATTCCTGTCCATCAAACAGAAAAATAAAATATATATATATATATATATATATATATATATATATATATATATATATGTTCTATAATTTTTATATATTCCTTATGAAATACAAAATCTCAAATATGAATCATTTAAAAAACATATCAAAACTATTAATCGGGAGATAGGATTGGAAGACTGATTACTCAGAAATCAAAATCCTACCTTTTGTGACATCTAGTTTTAGTTACTTTGTACATAGATAATATTGAATTGTAATAATTTTTTATATGTATTTCAACTACCTGGCACAAATAAATCATTAAAAACAAAAAAAACATGGTGAAACATTGTGTGTATAAGACTGCGAACTTTGATGGCGGATATCCGGAAAACGAAACCTCGTCGAAAAAAATATGACTTCGGATTCGTTATCAGCGTCTAAAAATCTACCGGTGTACCAAAAATCATTAAAATCCGTGGTAAATCTTCCCAACGACCGTTTTTAAATCAAATATTTCCATTTTAGTACACCAAAATCAAAAAAAATAAAAGAAAATTCACTATAATTTCCTGATATTGAGTGACCTTGATTTGATGTTTTATAATGATTACCTAGTATTATTAGATAACGACATTCAGTTTTCTGATGTTTTGTCTCATCGGATTAAATATAATTAAACAAATAGGGAATTTGCCTTCGTGTATTTCAAGAACTTTAGCAGTTAAAATTTGTATCTAATAAAATATCAATAGAAATTCAATAGTTGTTTAAAAAAAAGCGTACTTTTTATGGGTCTTTTTTAAACAGATATGAAAAATTTTCATCTCACGTACGGGATATTCTCCCCTACAGGCTGCAACTCTGCGTTGGGTCTCCGCCAGCAATGCGGTAGCGCCTTTGATAATTTATTTAATATTTGTTTTTCCATTTGAAAATCATAAAAAAAATAAATAGTAAGTACTGAAAACAGTCTGTGGGTAGAGAGTTTTAATTTAAAAAAAATGTATCCAACAAACCGCTTAGGCTTTGTGTTTTCAATACACAGATAAAGTAATATAGAAGGGAGGGTGGAGGAAAAATAATTAAACTATTCTATTGTCTATAAGCAACAAAGATGTTATTTTATGAAATATTTAAATTTGATTGAGGCTTTGTAAAACATCAATAAAATCGTGTACACTTAAAAAATACATCTGTAGATTTCAATATTCCTCTGAAAAAGTAGAATGACTTTTAAATAAATACGCTTTAAATAAAAACTACGCGTTTTTAAAGATCAAATAGTAACTTGCTAAATTTTATTTTTTTTTTTTTGTTAAACTGAAGCAGGTATTGTCCTGTTGCGTGTCTGTTCGACGTCATATTTTACGTTAAAATTCGAATTTTTTTTCATAAATTCATCTATAACCTTATAAAGTTGGGTTATTATAATATTATATATATTAATTATATCAAAAATTTAAAAAAATACATATAGGATGAATACTAAAATTTATGGTCGAGTCAAAATCGGCCCATTTTCCTACACTAGCCCGTTTTGCTTGTTATTCGGTTTTCTCTAGGAAACTGTTTGGACCTTAAAGGAATTATGTACTTTAGGTCGATGAAAGATCGTTTAGTCGTGACATTGAAAATGCTATCAAAATATTTCAAAATAACAACTCTTTTAATATTTTTCTGCACTTTTGGCATTAATACTCAAGAGGTTCTTAAAAAACTCGTTTTCTGTTAAGTTATTCGTGGCGATACTTACATTTAGATCCTTTAGCCAGGTCACTCAGGCCTCAACAAAGAAAAACTATCCTATTAGTAAATATGACTAGTTCTTTTTACTTTAAAATGGCACCATTAAAAACATAAAAAAACGACTATTAGAATAGATTTATATAAGTCTGCTTATTAGAACAATGACAGACTGATTTTAACCTATTAGACTTACATATATTTACCTAAAGAATAGACTAGTTTTGGTCAAAAATTCGTACTTTTTGACCTTACCCAAATTAAGGAAATTGTACTTACAAGTAAACAATAGAATTCGAAATGTTTATTAGAATACTGAAAAATATTTTACCGATAGAACCACCTAAGCATAATTTCAATAAAAAAAACTTAACTTCCACTTTAATTAATTTGGGAATTTTTTACTACTTCTCGCATACATGCGGAACATTGCGACTTCGTCATAACAAATACGTAGTTAGCTAAAATTATCTAACAAAAACCCACACATATGGTATACTTTATAAGTTTGAAGCATTCGGTCATAGAAATTAGTATTAGTTCAGAAAGTTAAAATATGAGAAGTGTATTTTACCTCTTTGTGTTAGTGTGCTGCTCAAGGATTACGCTTTCGATATTAGAGTGCGTTCCTAGCGTGACAACGGCTAGTGGTAGTAGTTATATAAGGGGTAACGGTGTCTGTACCGGAGAATTAATTTTTGAGGATAATTTCGAAACTTTTGATTTAGAAAAATGGGAACATGAAAATACATTATCAGGTGGAGGCAATTGGGAGTTTCAGTATTATACAAACAATAGATCTAACAGTTATGTAGAAAATGGCTGCTTGCATATAAGACCGACTCTTATGACTGATGATCATGGAGAAGACTTTTTATATTCCGGAACATTAGATATTAACGGCGCTTCACCTGCAGATCACTGTACAGATGCTTCGTATTATGGTTGTGCAAGAACCGGAACACCTATACATTACTTAAATCCTATAAAAAGTGCAAAAATAAAAACATCTGAATCATTTGCTTTCAGATATGGGCGAATTGTAGTTCGAGCTAAAATGTCAGTAGGCGATTGGTTATGGCCAGCTATTTGGATGATGCCACGCTACAATTTTTACGGTACATGGCCCTCATCTGGGGAAATAGATATAGTGGAAGGAAGAGGTAATAAACATTTGTTTGACAATAAAAGTAATAGAAATGTTGGTATTGAACAAATTTCTACTACCCTACACTGGGGACCTTTTCCTAAAGCCAACCAATGGCAACGAACTCACTATTATACGAGTAATACTATGGGCTTCCACGAATATGAAATGCTGTGGTCTCCAACGAACATCACTGTATTTATTGATGGAAAATTTGTTAGCAACGTGATAGCTCCTGATGAAGGGTTCTGGGGACTAGGAGAGTTTGAGAGCTCTAACATAGACAATCCATGGAGAAATGGGTCTAAAATGGCACCATTTGATCAAAAATTTTATATAATAATTAATTTAGCGGTTGGTGGAATATCATTTTTTAATGATGAGTATATCAACCTCGGAGGAAAACCATGGAAAAACAATTCAACTACAGCTTTTAGAGATTTTTGGAGAGGTAAAGACCAGTGGCTGCCAACATGGAATCTGGTAAACGATGACACACATTTAGTTGTAGATTATATCAAAGTGTATTCTATTTAGAAAGATCGATTAGAGTTACATCAGAGAAATAAAAGTGAATGTGGTAAATGATGACACACATTTAGTTATAGGTTATATCAAAGTATATACTGTTTACAAAGATTAAATTAAGTCAGTATTACATAAAAAAGACAATTTGTGTTTTTTTAACACTAAAAACTCGTTGTTCAAAAGATGTTTACAATATCAAATCTGTGATCACTTTACTGTTTTTTTTAGTTTAAAGTTTATCATCAATAACATATGTAACTGATATTAAATAAAAACTTTTCAAATAAGTTTCATGTGTGCAAAATTTATGTTAGTTGTTAATATGATAGGCATTAAAAAATATTTATAATTTTTTGTAAAATATATACATCAGCAGAATCTTATTAAAGCTATTCTATTAAAAAAATCATAAATTATTAAAATACATAAAATATATTATGAATAAATTACGGAATTGATGCTTTCTATGCTTTATTAGAGGGAAAGTTGTCTATAAATGCTTTATTTGAGGGAAATTTGTCAATAATGAGTACCACGAAGACCTGTGACATAGTCGTACTCAGAGTCAATTTTTATTACTGTTCATTTTAGAAAAATATCATTCTCCCTTGCAATTGGACGCCACCAGATATATCCTTGGAGCAATTTCCACGTTTGGCAAAGGAGCTTCAAAGTTATGATCTGCAAGAATTAGAAAAAAACATATTTTGTGACTCAGTATCAACTTTGAAGTCTTCCTTAAAAGCACCTTTTAATGACGAAAAGTGTACTAGCTCATTCTCAAATTTGTCTTCAAGCTCGTCAAGTTTTTCTCTCGTAATTTCCAGACATGATTTAAATTTAAATGATTTTAGTGCATCTACTACATGACTGGATTATTTTAGAGTTCTACAGAACGTTATTGCTGGCATTGAACTGCTCGAGTACGTCGTTCCAAAATAAAGCGTATTGTTCTATTTCAACAGAGTTCATTTTCTACAACAGACTAATTGCCTCGATTCGAACGAACTGTTTCTGCTTCTGATCATGAGATAGATCTTCAAAAACTTTTTTTAATTTTTCGTATCCATGAACAAGTGCTCGCGTGGCATCAGCTCGACAAAACCAATGAGTATCGATCAATTTCTTGGACAAATTTTGCATTGTTGCGAAACATTTTTGACAGCTGCAAAGGAAATATTTTTTTTTTACTTTGACACGCTGTAATCGAAAACGAAGTCGTTGCGGACCCATCTTAATATGAACGTTTAATATTAGAATCAAGCAAAGATTGTTCCCTTAATCTTTGTCTATATACTTAATTAACACCCTGTATATTATCTATACAATTGGTTTTAGACAACTGTTTCACATATCAGAGTAGAATTAAAATATTTTAAATATGTCACGACATAATATTTAGTTTTTTATTATATACACTTTTTCCCGTCATTTTTTTATTGGTAGAGAATGTGCGCGTCCCGAGTGCCATTTATCAATTAAAACTATTTATTAATTAAAACATGTTTAATGTGTTAAAAAGTACTAAAAATATACTTCAGGAAATGTAAACAGACAATTTAATTAAAAAATATTCAGTGTTCAAAATTAGGTGTCTAAATAAGTATTAGTAGTTAATATTATAAATTAATAGTCAAACTTCTAAAATTCTTCTGAAACATCTGACATGAAATCGAGATTTTATAATTATTTTAGATAATATTATTAGGATTAAAATATAAATAAGTTAAGTTGGTTAAAAAGTTTTCTAAATATTAACTGAAAAATGTGTATTTTTCTTTTTGTGAAACTTATAATAATAATTTCTGTAAAATTATCACAGGTATCTTTAAAACCGTGTCTTAAAACAGAAGTGTTATAACTAATAAGAATGTAGCTGAAAAAACGTAGCGTACTATCTATCTGTTCATTTAATGGAAAGAGACATTTATTTTCACACTTGATTATTGTGTGAAATGTCAAAATCAATTATATATGTAGTCTTTCTTCCCTGACTTTTTTTAACGATTCATTAGGCCGCCATTTTCTTTTGAAATAAAGTCTTCGCACCAAAATTTTACCAGGTAATCCCTAATATCACACTTAATTTTTGTGAAAAATTGAAGATCCATTGGATAAGTTAGTTTCTCAATAGATATTTTTTAACATTTTATTAGGCCATCATAACGTATTTTTACAAAAATGTTGCCAATTCATCCCCATAATATGACCATTGATTTTTCAGCAAAATTTAAAGTCAACCGAATGAGTAGTTTTTTAGCTATGCCGCGCACAGACAGCTTGACGCGACGGAAATGGGAAAACATGTTTATCGGTATCTAGGGACTGGAACGGTGATTTTTTCACGAATACAAAACTTCGCCCTTTGACGCAGTTTTGAAGTGGTTTCTGACTGTAGTGATTTTTTTTTGTTACAATCAAGTACAAACTAGATTTTTTGACAACAGCGTGGTACGAGATATTTAAAAAATTGGTTACAACTCATTTAATTTACTTTTCACAGTTAAAGCTAAAATTAATAAACAATGAGTATTAGCACTTAATATATGTGAATGTATGTTGCAAATAATACAAAACAGCCTGCATATATATTTTTTATTTATTTATTACAGGTATGTAAAAAATAAATACTGTACGGTAACTAAAAAAAAATAGGTACAAAGTCGCGGAAAAATATTTTATATGGCTATTGTGTCTGCTGAGTTTCACTTTCATCTGTAAGTAGAATAAAATGTTCACTATTTAAAAAATATTTGAATAATTTAATTCAGACAACCGTTGGTTCAGACAAGGCTCGTTGTTTATAATGAGAAGTAAGATTTGAAAACTTGTAATCATTGTAAGTAGATTAACGATGCAAAATATATCTAATTTTGAAGTAATTTAGTTTGGGGTGAGGATCCGAACAAATAGTCAACTTTTTAGTTGGTCAACGTTTCGCAATGTTTTATTACTTCATCAGGACCCTACAATTATATAAAAGAGGAACAATGGGTATTCAAATAATGTGGCATAGTACATTGTTATGACTGCTTATGGATACTAATTAAATTAAAATTATCGTATTTAAATGTAATTAAAATGGTACTAGCCTATTGTTAATTTTTTTTTATAATATAAAGTTATAGAAAAAATATAAAATTTGTAAATTTACATTACAAGGCCTTTGTTGTCAGTAAAATAATAAATATCGACTTGTACATAGGTAAATTCATTGATGGTATAACTGCATTAAGTAGAAATGGACTTATAATTTAGGCGTACAGAAAATTAAAAATAACAAATACCACTATTTATTCTCGTATGTTCAACCTATTTGTGTCTACTAAATTCTTTCTCATTGCAACATTCTTATCAGCACCGAAAAAGAGTTTAGAGATTTTTTTTTTAACTTTGCGGTGTACGAGACTAATAATGGTGTGTTTTCGAACATTTTAATTGGCGATTATATTAAAGTAGGCTGTGTTGGGATTTTCTACGTCTATTCTCTTATTAAGATCATTTTTATTTTTTTGTATGAAAATCATCTCCGACAATAATCTTTTTTTATATATAGGTTGAACATCCCGTATCTCTGTATCGTCTAACGCGAAATCATGCCCGATATCTCTTTTATATTCTGCCAAAGCCGTAGGGTTCGGTTTTAAAAAATAATTATTTTGATCTAATTTATGTTCCCTCATTCTATGTTTAATATATCAACCCCTTTGTCCAATATAGCATTTGTCACATTGCTTAAATGGAATTAAATTTACGTTGGATTTCAATTCTTTTTGTGTTTTAGTTTTAAGTTTTGAGTAAAACCGTGTGTTACTAGTGTTTTCACTCTTGAAGGCAACCTTCGCTGTTATGTAGGTTGACAACACCTTTCCAATCCTTTCCGTTACATTTTTTACCTATGGTATTTTACAATATATTAATGGATTATTTTCATTATTTGTTGTTTTTTCTTTCCTTATATTATAGGTATTATTATTCAGTATTTTCCTGATCAACGTAAAATCGGGTAATTGTTTTTGAGAAGCATAGGTCTAATATAATATAAATTTTTTTCGTGATACTTTCTGGAGGAAAGGGATAGTGCTCTAAATTTAAGGTTATTTATAATGTTTATTTTTTGGTTGAATGGGTGTTCTGAAAAATAGTTAAGGAAGCGTTCCAAAAAGGTTGGTTTGTGATACCAATCTGTTTCTATTCTGCCAATTCGATTTTTAATGATCAGAAAGTCTAAAAACGATATTTTGTTTTTTTCTTCATTTTCAAGAGTAAATGTAACTTCGGGTGGTAACTATTAAATAAATTTAACGTGTTTCTTGTTCGTTTTTCGGAATTGAAGTAAGGATATCATCAACGTACCTCCTGTAGAATGGCAACTTAAATGGAAGTTTTGTAATGCAATACTCCTGAAGGTCTTGCATAACTAAATCAGAGCAAACTAGTGACAAGCAATTTTCCATACCCAAACCGGAAATTTGTTTGTATTATTCTTTTTTATATAGGAAATAATTATTGTCAAAAACGAAGCTTAACAGATCTAAGAAGTTCCCTAGTGGTGTATTGTTTCTCACCAAGTGCCGTTTTCTCTTTACAATATTAATGACAACATCTGTTGGGATGTACGTAAATAGTGAAATAACGTTTAGAGACACAATCTCATAATTTGTTGGAATGATAATATTGTTTAAAGATGTACAAATTCAAAAGAGTTACGGACATATTTCTCGTCTTTAACAAACATTGTCCTGATATCGGTTAGGTATTTTGTTAGACTATACAATGGTGGCCCTAAAAAGAAAACTATTGGTCTAAGTGGTGTATTATCTGTAATTGTAACATATACTATATATTGTTGGGTATGTCAATACTACTAACATTCACTATCCATTTAATCGAAGCTTGAAAAGTAAACAAAGTACAAAATATCAAAAACTACTAAAGATAGTGAATGTTAGTGGAATTGACATACCCAACAATGTACAGTATGTTAAGTTTAGTTGATAAGTTTAATATGCCTTATTGTAACCCTATGAACCTTTACAAAAAATGATAATTATTTTAGAATATATAATAGATAAATATGATGAAAACATAAAAATTCAAATTAGAAACCATTTTATTAACCTTATAACAAATTATTTAAATTCAAACAAAACAAAAGACATATCAAATAAATATATAATAGAAATAGCAAAACAAACCTCAAAATTTTTAAGATCAAAGATAATATTCTTATTTTGAAGGCTGATAAGGGTAATATAACGGTTGTATTAAGTAAACAGGAATATAACGAAAAAGCAATAAACATGTTAAATGATACAACTTACGAAAAAATAAACAAAGATCCAACGGTAACAATACAAAATAAAAACAAAAAAATAATAGATATCATTATAAAACATGGTTATATAAATCCTGAACAGAGCAAAAAACTTAAAACAAGTAATGCGGTTTCACAAAAAAATATTTTTTCTGCCTAAAATACACAAAAATAATACACCACTTAGACCAATAGTTTCTTTTTTAGGGTCACCATTGTATAGTCTAACAAAATACCTAGCCGATACCTTAGGGACAATGTTTGTTAAAGACGAGAAATATGCCCGTAACTCTTTTGAATTTGTAACATCTTTAAACAATATTATCATCCCAACCAATTATGAGATTGTGTCTCTAGACGTTATTTCACTATTTACGAACATCCCAACAGAAGTTTTTATTAATGTTGTAAAAAAAAATTGGTGGGAAACAATATACTATTAGGAAACTTCTTAGATCTGTTAAACTTCGTTTTCGACAATAATTATTTCCAATATAAAAACGAATACTTCAAACAAATTTACAGTTTGAATATGGGAAATTCCTTGTCACCAGTTTGTTCTGATTTAGTTATGCAAGACCTTTAGGAGTATTGCATTGCAAAACTTCAATTTAAGTTGCCATTCTACAGGAGGTACGTTGATGATATACTTACTTCAATTCCGAAAAACAAACAACAAACAACATTAAATTTATTTAATAGTTACCACCCGGAGTCACAATTTACTATTGAAAATAAAGCAAAGCAAAAAAAAACCAAATATCGTTTTTAGACTTTCTGATAATTAAAAATCAAAATGGCAAACCAACTTTTTCGGAATGCTTCCTTAAATATTTTTCAGAACACCCATTCAACCAAAAAATAAACATTATAAATAACCTTAAATTTAGAGCACTATTCCTTCCCTCCAAAAAGTACCACGAAAAAAATTTAGATTATATTAGAACTATGCGCCTCAAAAACAATTACCCGGTTACGTTGATCAGGAAAATACTGAATAATAATACATATAATATAAAGCAAGAAAAAATAATCCATTAATGTACTGTAAAATACCATACGAAAAAAATGTATCGGAAAGAATTGGAAGGGTGTTGTCAACGTACAAAACTGTGGACAATAAAACAGCGAAGGTTGCCTTCATGAGTGAAGACGCAGTAAAACGGTTTTACTCAAAACTTAAAACTAAAACACAAAAAGAATTGAAATCCAATGTAATTTATAAGATTGCATGTAAGCAATGTGACAAATGCTATATTGGACAAACAGGAAGATATATTAAAGACAGAATGAGGGAACATACATTAGATCAAAAGAATTATCTTTGAAAACCGAACCCTACGGCTCTGGTAGAACACAAGAGAAATACGGGGCACGATTAAGTAAGTACCTACCTATGTATATATTTAAGGGAAACAATTTATGTATGTGTCTTCTATTGCTTGTGATGTAAATTTACAAATTTTGTGTTTTTCTCTTTTTTCGTAACTTTATATTATAAAAAAATACACAATAGGCTAGTACCATTTTAATAACATTTAAATACGATAATTTTGATTTAATTAGTATCCATAAACAGTCATAAAAACGTACTATGCCACATTAATTGAATACTAATTGTCCTTCTTGTATATAATTGTAGTGCCCTGATGAAGCAATAAAACATTGCGAAACGTTAACCAACTAAAAAGTTGACTTTTTGTTCGGATCCGCACCCCAAAATTACTTCAAAACTTGTAATCAATTTTTTCGACGATATTAGTCCCAAAAACTAAAGCCTGTATTAATTATAACAACATAAAATCACTTAAAATCATAGGCGTCGGTATTAAAAAATCCGCATGAGGGCTCAGTGTCCTTTTCCTCCCAAAGAGTCAAACGGTGAATCAGGGCTTTGGGAGAAGCATATAATAACGAAGAGATCCAAATTATCCTGAGTTAACAAAATAAAATTCACATCCTTTTCAATTTTTAATTAGTCGTTAATTTTAGTAAATAGATTCCGGCATACATTGTACAGATTGAATACGCCTACAAGAAAAGCACAAAACAAACATAATACTACAACAGAAACTTCTACAGTAAAACATTTTTTACAACTTCTTTCTGCACACATTTAATTAAATAAAGATATCTACGTTTATGCCGAAATTTTTGTAAAATTTGCCAAACAATGTCCAGAGAATAATTTACTTATTATGTTTATGGAACAGAACTAGATTTGTCCACATCGTTGTATTAAAAACAGAGCAAAGGCGTAATGAAAACACGTGTTTCAATTTTACGCACTGTTTACAGTGGCGATTTAAGTAAAGATAAAAAATAGACCAGCGCCTCCGCATTTCGGATCACAGGTGGCGGTCCTTACGTTGTTATCGCTAAGTCGTGATATTTTTTGGGAACATCAGGATAACTCAAAAAAGAAATTTTTTATCCGATTGACTTTAAATTTTGGTCAAAAATCAAGGGTTATATGAGGATGAAATGATTACAATTTGGTAAAAATCCAATATGGCGGAACAAAATGCGTCCTCACCAAATGTAAAAAAAATATTATTAAGAAATTAGCTTTCGAATGGACTTTTTGGAAAATTTGGGCAAAAATAAATATGGCGGAACCAAACGACGGCCTATTAAAATATGCATAATGCATATATATGTATATATATATATATATATATATATATATATATATATATATAAATCATGTGTTAAAACAGGGATAGACTGGTGATTTTTTAGTGCGAACCCTATCTGGCAAAACAACTAAATATTCAGTAAAATTCCAATTCTTGGAATAAAATCTTTTTAAGAAGAAAAATAATAAAGAACATAATTTATTTTTTGTAGACTGTGTAAATAACGTTATGAAAAATAGCTAAATAATAATAATAAAATAAAAACTTAAAAAAATCAAATTAATTACAATTTATAGGATATGTATAAAGTTATTACCAAATAATTATACGAATATATATAGAATGTATATTGTACAAGGGATGTTGTGAATACAGGCGAATTTACCGATGTCTTTTAGTTGCTTTCTAGAAAAATATAATAACAGTGCGTTCGTTAAAAAACACATACAATGTATTTCGTACATTTATTCGATATTTATTTGTTTAGAAATTTCTTTGCTGATACTTTAGTTAGTAAATTGAAAGAGATATTGATCCAACCAAAACAATTATTTTAATTATATTCTATAAATATTGTTAAGTATGTTGCTTACAATGTAATAGAAAGTAAAGCTAACTCCTGATATGAATCCTCTAGATTTCTATTTATGGGGTCATCTGAAGGCACTGGTTTATAAGACTCCTGCACTAGATGTAAACGACTTGAGAAACCGACTAATCGACAATTGCGATGTCATAAGGAATACTCCAGGGATTTTTGAACGTTTCAGAGCATCAATGACGAAGCGATTGCAATCATGTATTTTATCAGATGGTAGTCATTTTGTTCATCTACTTTAAGGTCGAAATTGTTTATTTTTTATTTTTCTGTAATTTGTGTATAGTAATTATTTTTTTAATGTTGCCCATGGACAATTTTTAAAGTGGTTTAAAGTAATTTTTATTTTTTTTCTCGAAAACGAGGCTAGATACGAACAAAACACAAGAGACAAAAAAGTTGTATTTTTAGTTGCTTAAACCGAAAACAGTTGTATTTTTAGTTGCTTAAACCGAAAAAACTATAAAAACTGGAAAAAGAGTCAGTGGCGTACTTTTTTTTTCTCAATAATAATGGTTGCGGTGCCCCTTGAGACGCCACTGGACTTAATAACATCAACCTAGTTAGGGCGGAATTAGCGCCTTAATGCTAAAAATAACACTGCCAAATTTCAACCAATCGGCTTAAGGATATTTATGATGTGTATAAAAAAACAGATTTTTTTTAAAAAACTTTAACACCTCGTATCTCAGAATCGAAACAACTCGCTTTTTTGTATTAAATACATGATAAACTTTTGTTCGATTTGTTCAGGTGCCGGATGGTTCCATAACGAGTATATTGAACAAAAAAATTTAAAAACAACGCAATGACGCCATTTTCTTTTTTTTTGCGAAAGAATTTCTATGATAACTTTGAACTTCGCTAATATATTCTCTTAAAATGTTATGCATGTCGATTTTAAAATTTACTTTTTTTAATTTTTTACCATTCTGACACTGCTTTTTAAACATCCGTCGTTAATTTTGATCCGGACCAAAATTTTACCCGTTCATCCCAACATAACATTTTTTTTTTGTCAAATAAAGAAGTAGTTCTTTGATACTGATTTTATAAATAATGTTTTAAGTACTCAATTTGTTTCTCCATATTAGATTTTGACGAAGTTCACCAGTTGATCCCAATGATAGAGGGGAAGTGCCGAATCATGAAACTTTGTTGGTGTAGGCCGTCTTAGTGTAGAGTAGACATTTAGCAGATACATGCAAGTATTGGAGAGCGCCTTCCCTGATGCATTTTGATGCATATGTGATGAGGTCAGCCCAAGCTAACAATACCAGCTAGTTTAACGAGGAAATACGAAGAATGTGTGAATAACTGAACTTTCTGAGAGATCTGAAAGGGAAGTATAATTGGGTGATTGAACGTAAAAATACAGAACATAAACTTAGTGAATCTTATATTCAAGCACTTCTAACTTGAAAAAATTCTAGTGAAATTACATTCTCCCTAAATAAATCTGCTTGAACTCATTTCTATAGAAGTGAAATTTGTCCTAAAATCAGAACCTTTTTCAATGACTCCGTCCCTATTCTTAATCCAGTACCTCTCAAATTCCTACGATTGTATTTTGACTCATCCCTAAATTGAAGAACACACATAGTTACACTACCTAAGATCTAAGTGTAAGGCCGACCTTAGAATTTTGAAAATGCTCTCTGGACTGAAATGGAGAGCACACAGAACTACCCTATTGAGAATACATAAAGCCACCATCTAATCCAAAGTAGATCAGCATCCCCATCTCAGCTCAAAAAGCTTTACCCTATTTATATGTCCGGCTTAAGAATGGACCTGGGCACCTGGGAGCAGAGAGCAGCTTTTGATGGAATAAGCTAATAGCCTTAGATTTCAACCATTACAATACGGAAATCTGACCCACACAGGAAACAGACACGCCCAAGATGTCAATCACAGATATTTCAAAATGTCTCAAATACTCCAAATTACATACCCTGTAACATGCAAAAATAAATTTCCCTCCGTGGAATACTCCCCCTATCATACTTGGCTATATCATGACGAAATATGTGGTACCTAACTCATTTATCACTAAAATTTTTTCAGAGCTAAAATACTCCAAATATTTCAACCATAGATTATCTCCACAAATGGCTCCAGATCTAATACGTGAGTAGGTGTTGCCTACTATTAACCTCCTTTCGAAATGTCTTGCACACTCTATAAGAGCACTTTAAAATCTTAAAAGCAAAGGAATTTGCCCTGCAACAGATTCCCTCCTATGATCACCCACTTGTTCAAGACATTCATACCAAACTGGCATTCCTAACAAATTGAAAAAGGTATACATTAACAGAAAATAAATCAACTTCATTTGGATACCAAATTACAAGGACATCCCTTGTAATGAAAGAGGTGATGAATGAAGTTGAAAACCTCAAACACCGTCATAGTCGATAACATCTTTTCGTCAAGTCCTCCAAAGAACTTCTTGGCTAGATAATGGAGTTATTCAACTAGATCAAATGATTATTATAAGAAGAATTCTGAAGAACCTCCACAATAATGGACAGACTATGTACTGGACACACTAATCTCACGCACAAATATTTAATGGAATAAACAGATCTCCTGTATGTCTAGAATGTAATACCATTCTAACAATTGAAC
Organism: Kuschelorhynchus macadamiae; assembly: GCA_030620095.1. Taxonomy (NCBI): domain Eukaryota; kingdom Metazoa; phylum Arthropoda; class Insecta; order Coleoptera; family Curculionidae; genus Kuschelorhynchus; species Kuschelorhynchus macadamiae. Next base: position 1,179,842 of record JAUTXW010005279.1, read on the forward strand.
ACATTTTAGTAGACTGTAACAAATACTCCGATTAGACATCACAGGATGCGGATATCAAAACTCAAATCAAATCAACATCTTTATTTAAGTAATAATATCCTTAATTAATTATAAATAACTTACCGTACATATAATAAAAAATAAATAGCTGAACTGAGACACTAACAAATTTTTTGAGTTAATGTGTCTTAAATATCTCTCTCTGTTTATCCTTTTCTGAAATGAGTTTTAAGGAAGTACGTGATATCAGAAAAAACAAAAATAGTTGAGATGTATATGAGTTAAATATAAAATTTAAAAAAACTATTAAAAATGTAATTCTTAGTGACTTTAAGAAAGCTGTTTTAGGGCAGGCATGTTTCTAAGTCTTTAGACAAACAATTGTGACACTCATATTCTAAAAGGGGAAACAACCTTACCTTAAAATTATAGGTCGATTTAATGATTGCCCATAATCTCCAAAATATTTAAAATATGTATGTTCTTGATGACAGCGTGATTTCTTTCAATCTGAAATAACAGTTAGTTTGGATTTCTCCGAGGCAAAAATACTGTTATGGGTATCTTAGTACTTACTTTAAGTATAATATATATATATATATATATATATATATATATATATATATATATATATATATATATATATAATATACAATTATATTGTCCTGTTTTGCGACAAGGTCTTTATTTGTGTTATATTGAGATCCTTTTAAGTAAATTATATTACTATAAGTGTTCCTGCAACAGCATCCAGCTATTAAAATCTTTCCTTCAGGGTAGATGTCAGATGGTTTTCCTCAGGGCTCATTGAGCACTATTTTATTCTTAATTCATATAAATGATTTAACTGTCAACGCCACCACTGCCACGTGGTGTACGTGGCTGATAACATGACCGTCTCATCTACGGAGGGCGAACTGGAGGGATCGCTCTCAGGATCTATTCAATAGACAGAAAAAGGCCGAGCAATAGTACTATTCAAATGGGGTACTTCTAAATACAGATAAAACTAAAATAATGGTGTTATCAATGTGGGATTACAGTGTTTGCAGCAAGAGAGACACAGAGGCTAAATCCTTACGTGTCACTTCAACCCAAAGTTACAATGAGAACCACATGTTGGCGAAGTTGCCAAAACACAGAGCAGAAGTTTATTCATCATAAAGAGTCTGAGATCTTGTGTCTCTTGCAGTCTTAAGAACTGCACACTTCACAATTTTCCAGTCGCATATTTTCTATGGGAGCTTGGGAGCTTAGCGTGGTGAGTTTCATCTGAACTACTTCGATTGTTTGTCATCGGTTAAAGAGGATTGTAGCAGGTCATTTATCAATTTTCGGATATCATGTCGCCGTCTTTGTATATTTTTGATAATATGTTGTTTGAGAAGAGAAATCTAAATAGTTTTCACTCATGATGAGGCGGAATTTAGTACCTCAGTATTGGAAACGTTCATATTATGAATTTCTAATTTATTCATTCTAATAACATATTTTTCATAGTTAGTTTGCACAGACCTCACTACGGCTTTTTAACATTGGAATTATAACAAGTTTATAATTTTCTCTTTGCAGTTTTATCGTTGTCTGTTCTTTATTAGTTTGTCTGTGTGTCTTGACATGTGAAAAAACAGACGCATCGAAATCAGTCAATAGTAAATTGATCTTATCTTTCATTAGAGAAATAAATTTTATATTCATTTATATCCCAAAGTATCTCCTAATAAAGGGTAGGTACTTTTAAATTCTTAAGTGCCAGTTGTATTACTGTTACATCAAAATGTCTTAAATATATCTTATCTATACATCAAAAGAATATTTGCGGTACAGTGCCAGGAAACTCCAACTATTTACAAATACAAAGAATGTTTTATTCATTGGTTTTTATATATTTTTTATTGAAAAAATATAGGAATAATACATGAGATTTTAAAATAGCAATAATTCGCAGAACAATTCCTAATTTGCAGAGTCATTTTTGTTCAATTTTGACTAGTGATTAAGACGAAACAGTATTTCTGTCGCATTTTCTCGAAATTCAAATATGTATTAAAGGAACTTTTTGTCTTTTTCTAACGTCAAAGATATATAAATACATATTAAACGAAAAACAGTTTAAAATATATTTTGAAGGCAACAGGTAATCTCATTAGTTTCAAATAAGATTTAGCTGCTTCCAATGTTTTCTACCTTTTTAGGAGGCCTGTATTTTCTAAGCGTCAAAGGTAGTGATTTCCTAAAAATATTCTTATAAAAAAAAATTTACTGCATAAGTGGTGATTTATAATAATATGAAACACATTAAAGACAATGATAAATGATTTAACAATGTTACAGTGCCTGTACCACGGTATACGTTATAATTTTAGGTTTGCTCAAAGATAACTTGGGACCTATGCTACATAGAATGGTGGGGTTTAAAAAAATGCAGGCATTTAGTAAACTTTATTACTTTCAGAGATATCGCATGTTATAAATATAAAAGTAAAAAACTATGTTATCCAAATATTATGATATTCATGGAAGTAAGACAATACTTGGCTCTAGCCAAAAATAATTCAATAGATCATAGATAGCCAATGGTTTATCACACCTAAATAAATCGTTTGATTCGAACTTAAAAACAAAATAAAAAATTTTTATGTCTTTTTACTTCTATATATTCTTATATTAATTATATAATCTTCCTGTATCTGCTTATTGCCAAAAAGGTCCGTAACATTGACAGATAGATAGATAAATATATATATATATATATATATATATATATATATATATATATATATATATATATATATATATATATATATAATATATATATATATATATATATATATATATATATATATATATATATATATACATATATATATATATATATATATACACATATATATATTTATATATATATATATACACATATATATATATATATATATATATATATATATATATATATATATATATATATATATATATATATATATATATATTATATTTTCTGACTTTATTTGACGATATATCTCAAAATAAATGCTACTTTCTCATTTGCCACTTTTTGTTCTCTACGTAATGGTCCCATCATATTTTTGATCCGACGTTTTAGTTTTTCGTGGCCATCATCATCTTTATTTTATTAACGAGGCCGAAGTTTTATGCTTAATAAATTCTACTTTTCATTCTGTATTCACGGCATATTACTCATACTATTTATAGAACGTTTCGGACTATAACTCTTCATCAATATACATCAAGTACAACGAAGGTGTATTGAAGTGTTATATTTTCTCAAAATCAACAAATAAGTACTAGGTTAGAAGTTTAGAATATTCGGAGAATTTCCGGAAATATTCGGGATAGCCCGACATTTCGTTTTCGGGCTACCATCATCAAGGTCATTTTTGTAAATACAAATCTTTTTGAAGAGCATTTGCTGTCCCAAAAACAACAATGTATCACACTTGCTCAAAAAATCTTGATTATAAGATATTCGGATGATATACATAGACTGTGTTAGACAGAGATGGAATTACATATTCGCTAATCATTATCTTTGATTTGATATCGCAAACCATACGCATATTTTATTAAATTCAAACAAGTTTATAAAAAACAAGAAAAATAAGAACTTGTGTCTATTTTAATCTATTTTCAAAAATACCTCCTCCGTATCAAAGGCGTCGATAAAGGGGGGTAATGGGGCTAATTACCCCCCCCCCCAAGGACTAAAGAATTTTTTTAACATCAAGGTTTAAAGTAGGTACACATAGAAAACTAAATATTTTTAACATATTTTATTTAACCAAAGTGAACTGTAAAATTTTATACATTGACTCACGGACTAATAGCTTCCCGGGCGGCGCGCGCACAGTGGGGCAGGATTTACAAAATGTGTCAAATAATTTAAAAGGAAAATGTATATGATTATAAGTGAGTTTTATGGAAAAATGTAGATTTTTTTAGCAATATGTCTATTTTATACAGGGTGTCTCACGGTGACCGTCTATTAGACGTTTAAGGAGAGCCGATAACCGGATTTTGTCTAAAATTTTGACAGCCGTTATAGAAGGCCGTGATCTATGTTTTTTAAATATTTTGAGCCATGCGGTGTTGCCACTTCTATCCAAAAACCGGTGGCAACGTCGCTATTTTAAATGGAACACCCTGTATATTATTTCATATTTAAATTCTACACGATAAACTATGAATTTTTATAAAATCTTCAGATATCTTCAACTGTTTTCGAGATGACAGTTAAAAATTTAGAATTTTACATTTTGAAGGGCTGCCAAGTTTAAACGGATAAAGTTAAAGTGAAATGGTTTGCAGTTTTGTATCTTAGTTTTCAATACTCTATCCAATGACACTAGTGACAAATCGAACGTAAACTGTCAAAAACTGACAATTCTGATATTTTACAAAATTGACACTAGTGTCATTGGATAAAGCACCGAAAACTAAGACACGAAAGTACAAACCATTTCACTTCAACTTTATCCGTTTGGACTTGACAGCCCTTCAAAATGTAAAATTAACTGTCATTATCTTGAAAACAGGAACGGAACTTATGTTGTTTTTATTATAAGCTTTTATTTTCGTTTGACGTGTCCCGGTATCAGGGCTTGAAAAGTAGGAAACAATAAACTGAGTGAAATATTTTTAATATATTTTCTTTTCAATTCTTACTAAACTTAAAAGAGAAAAATAAATAAACGTAAAAAAATTAGAACAAACTTTTATGTTTAAAATAATATATGACAATTGACAGAAGAGGCATAGAAAGCGTGAAATAAGGATTCTATGAAATTAAGAGAAAATCATTCTTAAAAAAGTAGTCGGACAGTTTTCAATGAAGCTGTCAAGTTTTTAAATAAAGTAAGTTAAATTTAAAAGCAGGAAGTAAAAGCTTTCATTTTTAAATATTTTTTTACGTTTTTTTATTATTAAAAATAATTAAAATTATGCGGTAAAAATGTCGTAGGTACCTTAAATTACATAAATTTACAATTTATATTTTCAATTAAAAAAATTACTTAATAATCTTCATCTTACACATATATTAATTGATCTGTTTCGACATAAACTGGAGGGGGTCGTAAGAGTTACACAGCTTCCTTTGGAAGGAAAGCAAGATTCTTTTTAGGGAGTTTCCTTTTACTTGTTATAAAAGGGTCTGAGGATAAAAGCAAAACATTGAAAACATCTTCATTGGAAGCTGTCCGACTACTTTTTCGAGAATGATGTTCTCTTAATTTCTTAAAATTCTTATTTCGCGCTTCCTGTGCCTCTTCTGTTAATTGTGCTATTGGTACCAAGGCACTTTAGATAATTTCTGGCCCGTGGATAAGAAACTTATGAAGTGTCGGTGGCATATTATACCATGGATACTTCAGAACGAAATATTGAGCAGTATAGAGTTTTTCTACATCAATTTTATGACCACTTGATATAACAATCAGTATGACATGAAGTTGTTCAATAAGGTTTAAGTCCACTTTGGTAATTTCAGCTGAAATGGTTGAATTTTTAAAAAATCGCCTGGGCGTGTTACCATCATTGGTATTTCCAAATCCTGATTCTGGCTTGTCAACTATCAATTCAAGTCGTTTTTTAAACTGACTTTTGATATGTTTTTTGTTTCTGCAACAATCCCTTTATCCAAACCTTTTGCTTGCCATTTCTGATGAACAGGCAGTTTATATGTCAAATGAAGAAGGCATTCGAAAAACTTTATCCACCCATGTAAAACCGAAATTCCAAATTCCAGATTTTCGGATTTTATTGGTCTCTTAAGAACTGTATCGATGTCATTAAAATCTTTAGATGTAGCTCCACATATGTAACACTTTTGTGTAGAGGTCGTTTCCGTAATGGCATTGCAAATGTTTCCATCAATCATAGCAAATATCATGTTGTGTTTTACCTTTAGAATATGTTCACCCACCTGCATTTGACTTAAAGTCAGTTGTTGAATCTTGGCATCAATCTTTGCTTTTTCTGCCAACGAAACAGCTGTAGATTCCCTGACAAATTCAATTTTTAAAGGACGACAGTACCTTGTAGATCCTGGTCTTGGATTCTGCTACACTACCTTTGATCCAACCAAGGGGAACAAAACTTGTTATGAATACCGCTACATCATCAGCTTCTACACCACAGAATGCCTGTTTGTATGAACTATGACCACTGCTACCATCAAAACCCCATTTGGAATATAACTGAAGATTTTTCTTTTCATCGCAACTTAAAGTATAAATAACACTTTGGGCGACAATCAAACGTTTGGTGGTAAGATTAACGGCTTGATTACGGCTTGTAGGTCAACATGTGCAAAAGTTTCGGTTATGGTAATTGCTTCAGGACCTGGATAACATTCCTTCTTTGCCGCCTGTACGTTTTTATATGATGGAAACATTTTTGGAGCTTTCGATCTCACTAACTCATACCGATGACGAGATAAACCCGCTTCAACTATAAGAGCTAGAGCATCTTCTATTGATATAGGAGTAGTTTCCAAGGACTCTTTATATGCATCGGTGTATTTAGTGCAAGCAGATGGATCAGATACAATTTCTCTAACCAGTTTGGAAGCCTCTGTTTGTCCTGAAGCACGCATTGCCATTTGTGTGGCATAAGCTAATTGAGTTAGAGGAACTGACTTTCTCAAGTCTTTAGTCTTTTGCCGTTTCATCCTTTCTGTACTGTCCTCAAATGGCACTGTCGGGCGACCGCTACGTTTATTACTACTACAAGAGAAAATTAAGAACGAATCCAGCCAGATCTTGTTATTTTCTAGAAATCTTTGCTCCATACGGTGAGATGCCTCCCATCGGGATTTATACTCAGATTTAAAACGAACAATCAACTGAATATTATGTTGATCGCCTAGACCACCCGTTCTTTTCTCGATCTCTTTTTGTAAAAAATCAAACTGACCTTTTAAATTCTAACATTCAGAATTTTTCATGATATTGACCATTGCACGTCTAACAATGTTTAGAGTGTCGGAATTCATGACTGATTTAGAGTTCAGAATAGATCTAAAAATGAAAATTATTGGGTGGCATAAAGTTCATCGCCCCTCCCTAACTTTGGAACCGTTCGGTATATGACTATGAGATTTGAAACGGTCATATAATATTATGAGACAATTCCCTTTTTTGTTTAAAAACGGCAAATTTATATGTCAAAATAACAGCTTAGCATAGTTTAGATTTTTTAATGGAGTACTACCTATTGTTGTCATTCTGTCGTTATTTCTAGATAGCCTGCCTTGAAAATTAATTGCTATGATTACAATTGTCTCAATAATTAGAATTTATAAAAAAAAACATTTTTAAAAACAAGCTTATATTAAAATGCTCTAAAAAGTCGAAAATAATATATATATATATATATATATATATATATATATATATATATATATATGTAATGTAATAAATTGGTGTGTTTTACTTAATTTAAAATTATTTTCGACTTTTTTGGAGCATTTAAATAAAACCCTGTTTTTAAAAATGTTTTTTTACTATTAATTTTTTTCGACTTTTTAGAGCATTTAAATAAAGCTTGTTTTTAAAAATGTGTTTTTAATATTAATTTTTCGTGTTGTTCGCAGCAAACCCTTTCATTTGCTGCTCATGGGAGTGTATAAAACTTAAGTAATCGGCCATCTTGGGCAGTCCGCCTTATTAGATTTAGAGTGCCGTCATTTTATTTTTGTATTCTTCTCAGCAAATCCTTTTATTTGATACCCATATTATGGGAGTGCATAAAAAATAACTAGTTTGCCATCTAGGATTTAGAATGACGTCACATAACTAACCATGCCTTGTCATCCAAACTAAACGTGTATGAAAAATTTCAGCTCAATCGGTTGAGGAAAACTGCTCTAAAATTCAGTTGCAAGATTTGACCTGAACTAACATACATACATACATATACATTCATACATACACACATAAATACATACATTGCAGGTTAAATAAAAGCTTGTAAAAAAGCATTATTCTAACGCCTAATAAGTAGTCCTAAAGCATTAGTTTTCGCTCTCAAATATGCACATTAATGTGCATCTTAACGTTCGGTCGGATATAAAAGAAATTCAAACTATGGCCATCTGTCAGTTTGACAAATTAAATTGTCATTAACTTTAAAAAATAGAAAAATGTCTCATAAACTACTTTTGTTCCAAATTTCATCGCATAATATCGAAAGGTTCCAAAGTTATGTTTAACTGAAGTCATTTTGAAAGTTTTCGAAGTAGCTATTCTCAGCAGTTTATAGATTCGGCAAAGTTCAAATAATTCAAAATGGGACAAAAACGGGCATTAGAATATTAAATTGTATAAACTAAGTAAAAATAATTGTACATAAATTGTGACTTCTGCCCCAGTGTGCGGCGGCGGCATTGGAACACAGGTCAAACGATGTTGATTCGGTTTTTACGTCGAACATCATGCCGCGTAGTAACCACGTTTAGAGATTGCGCTGATTGCCGATTGCGTCGTGCGCGCCATTTCGCATTCTTTCTGTTGTGTGGTCGTCTCACTGTTAAATGTTGACACAGTTTCGCGAAATTGTACATGAAAATAACTTTTTATAGTATAGAGTAGTGTTATATTTTGTTATTATTGGCCATCAGCAGACCCTTAAGAAATAACGGTAAGGAAAACTTAACATTTTTATTGCTTTTTAAAAATATCGTGCGGTATTGACGCGATACTTGTAGCTTAAACTAATTACTGCAGTTTTTCTATTATACGGACATGTTTTTTTTCAGTTATTAGGTTAATTTCATTATATGTTAAGAACCAGGGAAATCTAGAGCAAAATAACTTTATATTTATTAATATCACATTAGTATTGTACTTTTATAAATACAGGTTTATTTTAATGCATTTTTAAATACAAAGTAAAAAAACTATTTTTACGCTAATCTCAACTAAATTTCTTACCAATTGCAGAAAATCTTAGCCTAAATCACATTTTTTTAGCTTTTCCTAAAGATGCTGCTATATATGGGGGGGGGGCCCAGAAAAAAACAGATAACAAGATCGTTGAATGATTTCACCCATAATATTCTGTAACATTCCAGGGAGTAATTTTTCTAAAAGCTCTCTCGACTTCAGATCTTAATTATCTTACATCATTAAACGTTTTCCAATAAACTTCATTCCTTAAGAAAACCTATAAAAAAGTACGGGGGTGATATCCGGGGATCTTGCGGGCCACCATTTGTTGCTATGACTCTGTTGGGGAATCTTTCCAGCAAATACTGCGTGTTAATTTGAGCATTATATAAAAGTGCTCCGTCTTGCTGAAACCACACATTATTTGCTTCAGCCAATGGGATGTTACCTATCTAGATTTTCCTATATTTCATTCCTCAAATACTAGTGATATCTACCAGAATTTAAAGTTCTTCTGTAAAACATTGTCCAATGATCCTGGTTCCCAAAATGCCATACCATATACTGAACCCGAAACGGTTTGATGTCGGTCATTACTTACGCGATATTCATATTTTATTTGGGAAATTCGGATTATTATCACATATCCTGGTGAATCATTCATAGAAAGTTAATTTATGTTCTTCGTCGCCTGGCTTCAAAGTGTGACAAATTCCATTATAAGAATAATATTTTTCTCGGGCAAGTACTCTTTGACAAGATAATTTTGGCACGTTATATTCTATCTTAATCTCCCCCAGGGATACTGTATCATTTTCCGTATAAGCTAACAAAACCGTTAACCTTTGTTTGGGGTTCACATCTCTGATACGCTTTCACTGGTTTAGAAAATGACCCATGCTTTCTTGTTTGAATTAAATGAAATTGAAATTGTAGGGTTGGGCAGTCGACGTTTTGGATATCTGTCATGACAAATTCTTTGAGCTTCAAAACAATTTCTATGGCACAGAATAAAATATGTTATCATATCAATCTGTTCTTGGTTTGAAAAACGATCCAAGACTTCTCACGAAAGAAAAAAAATATCTGCTAAGTTAAAATGGCGTCAGTTTTTTATTTGTTTCATTCTCCATGACAACAAAACGGGAACAATAGCACAACATGAATATGAATGTTGCGGAAAATGTTATTTATGAGATCGTTGAGGTTTAACGGTCCTATTTATGTTCAGAATTTGGGAGAGGGTATTTTACAAAATAAAACAACTTGGTTTTCAATTTTTGTTGATTTTTTTAAAAATTTGTATCTATTTAACAAAATATGCCTTTGTTAACGATTTCATCGATGTATAATAGCAGAAATATATAATTTCTGCAGGTGCAAAACGGCCTAAAAGAAGAATTGCTTTCGATTATGTCACAGGGTACCCTCCTGCGATCATGATTTCTGGGCCTCTACCCTCATCAGGCAGGCTTGTACCCAGGGAGATCTGAAATAACAGATTGCTCGACATGACAAAATCGATCGATCATACTGAAACAGTACTACAAGTTAAATGTAACATTTAGCACCACCTCGATGGTTTGTATTATTATTTTTGTCGACACCATTTTGCCCTAAAACGCATTCATTTTAAAGTCGGTTTTGCTATAATGGATGGTTCAACGGGAAGCATATTAACATTCTTTACAGTCAGTCAGTGCAGGTCGCACTATAGTCAAATAAGCCGCTCTGATTGGCTACATATATTCCAGCGATTTTTAAACGTGCTAGTTGAAACTTCAACAATATGCGCAATCGTTCGTCCAGGCACGAAAAGCTGTTAAGTCAGTTGAGTGATTGTTTCATATATTATTAATGGTCGGTTTGGTAATACTTTGGTTGGTTGATCGAATAATTTTGTTTTTTTTTATGCTATTCTGTAAATAATATGTAATTATTTAATTACATTTTTTTTACAAAATTAACAATAGTTAGGTATGTCTGCAAATAATTAATGATGATTCTTAAGAAAATGTACCCATTATTGTAGTAGTGTAAATTAGTTTATAGCCAGTATATTTTATACCTTTAGAAATAAAATAGTAAATAATTTGTGTGGTTTATTTTTTATACAATCTAAAATTTAGAAATGACCAACGAAAGTATAAGTAACAATTAACTCTAATAATTAAACAATTACATATAAAAAAAGCATTTAACTGTTTATAAGCAAATTAAACTCATAACCCAGCACTTTCCCATAAGTTTTAATACAAGTTAGCTCTGCTACAAACCGCATCCCTTCTCTCATGACTGATCCATCAAAGAAAATGATAAAGTCACACACTACATACTGTTTAAAAATAATAATATCAATTTACGCTGTAACTACAAAAGTTTCTAAACACTTTTTATAGCGTCCTGGATGTAACTGAATTTTCCAGTTAACTGAAAAAGGTGTGCTTTTCATCGACAATGTGTTTTTTAATCTCTTTGCCTGTTTATTTATTAGGGAAGATATGCAGTTTTTGTAGCAGAGTTTATTTGGCTTGCACCTTACGGGAAAAATGGCTTAAACCATTTAATTTATTTGTTATTTATATATACTCAAAAAAGCTTTATTGTCTAAAAGCAGTGTCATTAACAAAGCTAAATAAAAAAAAACGATATACAAGCGTAAATATGGCAAATTTTTATACCAAACATAACTTTTGAGAGTTAATGAAAACGTATCGCCAGGAAAATAACCAGATTATTAATTTTAAAAATCTGTTTCAAAATGAGGTATTTTTCGAATTAAAAAGACTGTAAATACAGAAACAATAAATAATTTTAAATAAGTAAAAACTCATATTGTTTAAAAAACCTAGCTCCTAAAATAAACTGTTTACAAGTGTCAGAATTTTCCCTAGTTATTTAAAGTTGGATCAAACGAGTGGGAGAAGCTAAGTCAATAATAACAGCAAGTTATTTGACCATGGTGCAGGTCCACTGTAAAGAAAGTTAATATGCCAACCGGAATGTACATTACCGGTGGACTCAAACCAATGAACACATCCACTGTGAAACAGCTTTCCAGGAAAGGTTCGGATCAATGTGTGGCTCGAGATATTAGACCGAAAACTGATGAGTCCATTCTTCATCAGATTGACTTCAAATTTAGTCAAAAATTAAGGCTCATATGGGGATGACCTAGTAATATTTTGGTTAAAATTCAATATGCCGGATTTTATAACTAAAAAAACTAATAACCCAATCTATCTCAAATTTTGTACAAAAATCAAGTACTATGTAGGAAACAACTGGTAAAATTTTAGTATAAATCCAAGATGGGGGAACAAAATGGCAGTTTATTAAAATATTTAAACATTCAGCCTGAAAAAACTACTTAATGAACTGATTTCAAATTTTGCGCTACAACTAATTGTAGTATAGAGATGAACTAGCAAAACTGTGGTATTAATTAAAGATGGCGGAACAAAATGGCGGTCAAATAAAATTTTTGAAATCTGAAAAAATTACCCTCTCAGGTTTTACATATCTTCGCGTTTTAGAGTCCCTAGATGCCAAACAATAGGTTTTATAAATTCCGTAGGTCCGTCTGTCGGTTTGGCTGTCTATCAGTTCGCGGCATAGCTTAAAAAATACTCACCAGATTGAATTCAAATTTTAGTCAAAAATTAAGGCTCATATGGGGATAACCTGGTAATATTTTGGTAAAAATCCAATATGCCGGAATAGTATGACGGCCTAATGAAAAGTTACAAAAAATATTTCTTAAAAAACTAATCAAATTTGCACAAAAATCAAGTATTATTATGGGAATCAACTAGTAAAATTTTGGTACGAATACAAGATGGCGAAAAAATTTGCGGCCTAATAAAATATTTAGAAAATCACCCTGAAAAACTACTTAATGAACTAATTTCAAATTGCGTGTCATAACTAATTGTAGTATAGAGAGGACTAGTAAAACTGTGGTACTGATTCAAGATGGTAGAATAAAATGACGGCCAAATAAAATTTTTGTAATCTCAAAAAATCACCCTAGCAGATTTTACATATCTTCGCGTTTTAGCGTCCCTAGATGCCAAAAAATATGATTTATCAATTCCGTCGGTCCACCTGTCGATTTGTCTGTCAGTTCGCGGCATAGCTTAACAACTCATCAGATTGCCTTCAAATTTTGGAAACAAATTAAAGCTGATATGGGGATGACCTGGTAATATTTTGGTAAAAACCCAATATGCCGAAACAATATGAAAACGTTAAAAAATTATTACTAAAAAACTAATTATCCAATTTACCTCAAATTTTGCAAACAAAATCAAGTTTTACATAAGAATGAACTGGTAACATTTTGGTATGAATATAAGATAGCAAAACAAAATGGAGACCTAATAAAATATTTAAAAAATCAGTCTGAAAAAAAACTACTTATTAGATTAATTTCAAATTTTGTGCAAACATTAAGTGTGATAGGAGAGATAAGCTGGTAAAGTTGTGTTATAAATTCAAGGTAGCGGAACAAAATGGCATGCGGCCACATAACATGTTAAAGAAAATTTACGTAAAAAAAATCTTCTTATTCAATTAACTGTAAATTTTGGAGAAAAATGAAATGAAAACCCAGATAGAGTCGATTGGCTGAAGAGTAAAAATAAAAATGGTTCTGAATGCATTTAATTCTATGTAAAGAATCTGTACAAAATGGTGAACATTTCTAAATGGAAATTGACATATTTTTTAAGTGGAGAAATCAACTTGCTAGAAAAGTGTGTGTTAAGACACAAATGCAAGAGGATTGAGGAATGAGAGAATTGGAATAAGAGAAAGGTGGAAATTAATTTATTCTCAAAGGGTTTTTTTATTTAGACTAGACAAAATTGTTTGAATATTAACAATATACATTATTTATTTATTTATTTATTTTTTTATTATTTTAAATTTTAAACAATTCATAAGAAAGAGCAAAAAACTCGAAGAAGGAGACATACGTGATGCAAATTTACATTGATTTTAGTAAGAATTTGTTGAGTGAAAAAATCTACAATACCAGACAAGTAGTTGTGAAAAAAGTACGAGGAGTGATATATGAGAGAAATTGGAATAAGATCAATGTCAATAATAAAATCAATTAATTTTCAGAGTATCTCTTTATTTATATTATTGTTATAATAGGAATTATGATAATTTATTTATTTTTTTGTTATTTTTAATAGTTTAATTGATGAATTGACCTGAGCAAAACCGAAGATAGAGACATATGTAATGCAAAGTTATATTAATTTGAGAGAGGACAGCGAGTGGACAAGTCAATCCAGGTCTCTAGCTTTAAGTCTGGTCTCATCATAGAGTGATAGGGTGTAGATAATTTGGCGAAAGCGGAAAGCGCTCTGCTACGTTTTTAATTAAATAAAAAAATTACACGAAATTACATCAACGTCTACACAGCCGTTTCCTATTCTTAAAAAAATGACTTGCATATAGACTAATAATTATTATTATAAATCATTAAATCAGTTTTCGTCGCAATGACATTTAATAATTTGACATAGGCTGAAAAATGTTGTCTGTTTGAAAATATCAGAATCGTTTTTAATTTCGTAGCTCTATGTACCACTAAACATGCAAAACTAAACTTACTCCGAGAAACTTGATATACTGCAGGTGTACGGATTTTGTCAAGGAAACGGGCGTCAAAGTGTTAGGGTATACATAGGGAGATATCCTAACCGTCGAGTGCCAAATCACCAAACATTTGCCAATAAGAAAACTTAAAAAGTAGGGTTCGTATGCGAACATAACACAAACAGGAAGTTTTGGAAATGATTGAAGTATACAAGATATTTTATAAGAACAATTATTATATCCGTATCACTTTCAAAAAGGCCCTGAATAGCTATGATAATAATATTTTAAAAATTGTAATCGTAAAAAATTCATTCATCCAGGTTTTCACAGATCTTCACAATTTAGGGTCCCTAGATGCCAAAAAACATAATTTCTCATTTCCGTCGCGGTCGGTCTGACTGTACGCGGCATACTTAGTTCAAAAACAAATTATCCGAGTCACTTCAAATTTAGTTCAAAAGACAAGAGCCACAAAGAAATGTAATGGTTACATTTGGGTAAAAATCCAATATGGCTGAACAAAATGGCGGACTAGTGAAATGTTAAAAAAATTATTACTAAAAAGCTATTTATCCATTTTACCTGAGTTTGCAGAAAAATCAAATATTACGTAAAAATCAACTGGTAAAATTTGGGTGTGAATCCAAGATGGTTAAACAAAATGGCAGCTCAGTGAATTTAAAAAATATGACTAAATAACTACTTATCCAATTTACCCGAAATTTTCCACAAACATCAAGTATCATGTGGAAATCAACTGGTAAAATTTTCTTCTGGATACTCTATGACGAAACAAAACGGCGACCTAGTGAAATGTAAAAAAAGTATTACTAAAAATTACTTATCCAATTTACGTAGAATTGTGTACAAAAATCAATTTTGTTATCAATCCAAGATAGCCAAGCAAAAAAACTACTTCTTATAGAATTAAGTGCGATATAGACATGAACTGTTAAAATTGTGGTAAAATACCAATTCCAGAGGGCGAAATAAAATGGTTGCTAAATAGGAAATTTGGAATCGTAAAAAAATCCCCACCAAGGTTTTACTTTGAGCCTACCATGATATGTCAAAAATATGTTTTCTCAATTTCATGGGCCTGTCTGTCCGTCCGTCTGTTTGCCCGTCTGCCAGTTTGCGGCAATAGCTAAAAACCCGATGAACTTAAGAAGATCTTATGGGATAGCCTTATAACATTTTGGTAAATTGGCGGTTTGGTGAAATTTTATAGAAATTATCATTAAAATATTATCCAAATTACCTCAAATTTTGAACAAAAATGAAGTGTTCCATAGAAACGAACTGGAAATATTTTGGTATGATTCGAATATAGCGGCCTAATAAAATATTAAAAAAATCAGCTTAAAAATATTTCCTTACTATTTTTTTAAATTGTGAAACACATTCAAAATGGCGGAACAAAATGGCGACCAAATGAAATTTTATAAGAAAACATCGTAAAAAGATTGACTGGTACCATAAAATAATTTTAAATTAAGTCCAAAAATAGAGTGTGGCATAGGTAGAATTGGTAAAATATTGATACAAATTCAATATGGTGGGAAAAAAGTGGTGCTCAATAAAAATGTTTCAAAATACAATATACGTGTTACGGAATGACTATGTGCGGAACTAAATTTGCCCACACTTTACTATTAATGCTAAAAGGAAAAAATCAAAACGAGGGAAATTACGGGTAAAGGACATTTACAGATTTCCTTTATATTGCAAAGGGAAAATAAAGAATGGTGAAAAAAATAATTGACAGTATTAAAACAGAGAATATTATGTACATACCTCTAACTTCTGAAAGAACGTTTAACGGACATTCAGGGTATTTATACATCGACATCTGAATTTTCTGAACTTGAATCACTATTTGGGTTAATTATAAGTGGGTTAACTGGCGGTAAATACAATATTCATTTTCTTTATTTATAAAATGAGAAATACACTTTTTCCGCAGCTGTCCGTCATTTACTTCGTTTACAACCGTTCGTATGTTGTTTAAAACCACATCACTTAATGTTGGACACTGATTGCGTTTTTTAACTTCCCCTTAATAGCTGCCTATATCATTTCAATGGGGTTAAAAACGCAATAATAAGGAGGTAATCGCAAAACTGTGTGGCCATTTGTTTCACACAGCTTATCAACTACATATTCTTTTTTAAACGTCTTTGCTTTAATGACCTCTAATAATATTTTTTTTGTCGCCTTCTGAGAGATTTCCATACTTTTCATATTCATAAATCTAATTATATCATCTTTCTTCGTACTATTGTTCGGAATTTTATTTAATAGACGAGAATGGTAAGATGCATTTTCCATAACAATTACTGAATTTGCTTTGATATTCGGGAGCAACTGTTCACTAATCCATTTTTCAAATATATCAGCAGTCCTGTCTTCATGATAATCTGCAGAAGATTGGGTTATAGGTCCACCCAACCATATTGTATGACGTCATGTGTATCAAACCACGTCTCATCTAGGTATACTATGGCCCTATTAGCATTCCGATATTCTTTTATTTGACGTAAATACTCTTGCCTATATGCAATAATACGTGGAGATTCCATAATGACCATACGTTTGTCTAACTTTTTGTATTTAAATCCACAGTTAATTATAATATTTCTTAGCGTATCTAGTGACTTATAATTATAATCAGGATAATTTAACAACATTGTTAGAGTGAAATTCATAGACAAATCGACGAATATTTTCTTTAAAAGCCTCATCAATTTTGTTTAGTTTTTGGTCAACACGTTTTCGTTTTATAGAATGGTCTATAACATCTCCAGCTTTAACTACTCTATAAATAGTAGAAAAAGAAAGAGTCAACTCACAAATTCTGTTTATAATGTCTTTTAACAAATAATTGTTTGTTTCGCTTTTTAAACAAGAATAAATATTCAAAATGATTCTTTGAGTTTGCACATGCAAGTCTTTATTTTTGAATTCCACCGGTAATTGTTGCGAATCATCAATGTCCGTTTCTTGATCGCTTACCTCAAAAGGCCTCCAAAATGCCATTTTTTTAACAAATTATTGCTAATAATGTTTAAAAATTAAAATGTCCAATAAATATAACAACGAAAACACCAACAAGAACGATAAATACACAACAATATATAAAAAAATGAGATATATATATGTAAAATTGATAGAACTAGAACAAAAACAATTTAAACAAAAACATTAAAAGAATAAACAACTGGCCCGATGATACATACATAATTGAACGAAATAAATTTGCGAGATTTATTTTACCTTCTTGCAACTTAAAAATATAAAAACATAGAGGCCTATGACTGGGCCTAGGAATTCAAATGTTGTGTTCCGTTCAATCACCTGTACCACAAAAAATGTCTCTGAATATTTCGAACAAATTAAAACCTGTTATTGACCAATAGAATGCATCGTATTGAATTATTCGCTGACAGGCACACATCAAGTCCACGTTGACTCGATCCAGACGAATATGAGGAGCGGTCGTTAAAAATAGTGCAATTTATTTAAAATGTTTTGTGGTAAATTGATCGTACCCCGATTTTTGAGCAGTTTCAATTGACTTCGTATAAACTTTACCAATTTGGACAACGAACATGTTTATGCGGATGCAAATCCACACTCCAATAAAGTTGCGCACCATCATAGAAAATACGCTGTCAATTCATATAGAAAATTTGCCTGTTTTGCTTCGACAGAAATTATGGTATATGCACGATAGAACCTTATCACATTTTTCCGCTGCTGTTCAGCAATATCTGCATAACTAGGGTCCAAACAGATGGATTGGAAGAGATAATATACGTTCCCCGGAGTTAAAAAATATGTGCGATTTATTTTTGTGGGGCGCTTTCAAAATAGAAATTTACAAGTCTCGTGTATATACTCCTAACGATTTATTGGCGCGAATTATAAACGCTGGCACCTTTTTTATTAATCCTCAGAGTGTGTTGCTAAGTGGATTCAGCAAAACGGAGGCCATTTTGCACTTTTGCTTAATTAAAAGTTTTCTTCTTATTTGTTTTATTTAAATACACTTTTCATTTGCTCACTGCTTTTTTTACAGTACCTATTTAATTTATATAAGCAATTGATTTTTTTTCTGGCAAAACCGCTTATTCAAGGAATATTTTTCAATAGATAAAAATGCTTCTAAATGCATCGAGTTACCCGATAAAAATATCTGACTTGTCATAAAGTTGGTAACATAAAGAAAAACAACCGTACATTTATATGGGTCGTCGTTTTATAACACTTCCACGTTATTATACCCGACCAATAAACCATTAGAAAGCGTCATTTTGCAATGTTAGACTAAAACCAAAAATCGTTAACATCAATTAGCACGTTTCCAAGAAAACCAAATTATTTTTTAATCTTTGACGCCCTCTGCAGGCTAAACGAAGCAATTTCGGATATAATTAAGTAGGCTTAAATCTGCCTATTTTGACGTCAGCAATCCGTTATTAAACGTTGTACACATATTTTGCGGACACCCTGTATTGTTGATGCGGGATTTAAAGATTTGCAGATTAGGAGAAGAAGGAAAGACACTTGCTAGTAACACATTCCATAGTCTGGACACTCTGGGAATAAAAGAGCGAACAAAGTTAGTGGTCCTTGGTTTTTGTGAGACTGCTCGTGTCTCCCTGGCAGGAGTGACTAAGGAGGGCATAATGGAAGATATTTCATCAGAACAGCATCCGTGGTATTGATAAAACAGAGACAGATCGGCCACAATTCGACGATGCTCTAGTGCTTCCTTGTGAGGTTTGGATCATCAATCAGACGAATAGCTCTTCTCTGGATAGAGTCAAGAATATTAAGCATTGAAGGACAGGTTGCTTAATATGTGCAAGCAATACTCAAGGCAGGGTCTGATTTGCGGTACAGGTTGCCAGAAGAAAAAATATTTTCGAGCTCTGAAAAGAAAATTTCTCCATTTCTTCGCAGCTGCTGAGGCAATTGAGGTGGTGTGATCATGCCAGAGAAGATCATTCTGAAAATTGATACCGACTAGGCTAAAGGAATCTTTAGCTTCAAACATTACACGATTTACTTTAAATTTTGGTCAACAATTAAGGGCCATATGGGGATGACCTGATAATATTTTAGTAAAAATCCAATATGGCGGAACAATGTTAAAAATGTTTGTTAGAGTGGTGTATTATTTGGGGTTAAGATCCAGTAAAAAAAACAAGTATTTTTTAAATTGTCTTCAGAACACATGTAGATTCTATATCCAGCATGAAACCCATATTATCAGTGTTTACATATTCCGTTTGTCCTCAGATATTTGCCAGTTATTATTGTTTTAAAATGGTTTTCGCTAACGATCCCCTTGTTTTTATGTTATAGTGGTGTATTATTTAGGGTTACGATCCAGTAAAAAACAAAAGATTTTTTTAAATTGTCGACATTTCGAAACTTTATTGTTTCATCCTCAGGACACATATATAGATTCTATATCCTGCATGAAACACATATTTTCAGTCTTTCCCTTGCTAAGATGGACCGTAGTTATTTCCCAGATATTAAGTTTCTAAATGGTTTTCGATCCTCTTGTTTTTGTTAGAGTGGTGTATTATTTGGGGTTAGGATCCAGTAAAAAAAACAAGTTTTTTTATCGCCGACGTTTCGCAACTTTATGGTTGCATCCTCAGGCCACATAAATTTAGTTAACTATTATATAGATGCGTACATTTTGTTACTGCATCAGAGCAATTGTTTTGAATTGTTGAAAATTAAAATTTATAAAATTATTAAGCATTTCTATTTTTGATGAGCAATTATTGTTATTATGGACAAAGTTGCAGTTTCAAGGTGCTCAATAAATGATAAAAATTAATAATTTCATATATTTGGTGGTACACAGATAACGAAAACGTATAATGTTATTTAGTTTACAAATAGTTTGCAGCCCATTATATCTACCTTGATTACACTGCTGTGAACAATCTTTGGATCAATTTGCACTGCTTTAAGTTCTTTCTTCACAGCCAACGCAACAAACAATCAGATCCGTATCACAACGAAACACAGGGTATCAGTCATTAGAGAGTTCACTTGAAGAAACGTTATCTTGAATCCAAGTTTCCGTCACGGCAATCACATTACACTCACTCCCACAAATCGACGTATAAAACTTCGTGTTTCTGGTACAGCTTATTTTTAGAATGTTTAAAGACGTTACACTGTTAGATAAGACTTCTAGTGAAAATAGCCATTCATGGGGCTCTATTTATGCACTTTATTTTAAGATTAGTCTTGCCACTCTCCAACCGAGAATTCAAGATTTCTTTCAGCGCCTTATCTGCCTCTAGCTGCTTCGGTGTTCTGGCAAAACTTATAGACAAGTTTTTGTAGGCATTTACACTTTTGAGTTACCTAGGGTGACGTAGCATCATTTGCTGCCTCTAATAAAACTTTTATGGACCTAGTTTTGGATAGTTTCTCGCGACCGACACGAAAAACCCCACTATTTTTTGTGTTAACATTAGGATAAAATTTCAAAATAACAGCAGTGGCAAAGGTAGAATTCAGTACCTGAATGTCCATCCGATGGCGAGTATCTCACTAAGCTACTTAATAGACTCAGTTATGATCTCACTAGGGACAGGATTATCCCCTGATTCCAGCAGCTACTTGTATTCTAATGTCAGCAATCTCTGCTTTCAAATCCGCATTAATCTTAATCTGATCCTCATTTTGGCGAAGACAGCGCTATACTGGGATCCCAAATTAATTAGCTTTTCCATTATTTATTTAATAACACTTTATCACACTTATAACACTTGAGTTGAATCATCTGTGAAACCAAGATACACAACACTCAACAGGGGATGATTGGTTCCTTTTCCTGTGATTTCACAGTGTGAAAATTTCAAATTTGTTGAGTTTTTTTTTGCACCCTCACAGAAATGAACAATTTCGGATAAACAATTATTATCACTCTTTAGCTATGCTCCGTGCAATCGATCAGAACACTGAGCTTGCCTACAGCAGACCTTCACATTTCCAAGCTGATATTCGGAAAACAAACGAGATTTTTGAAAGCATTTTTATCACAAACCGAATTTCAATTTGTTACAAATCGCTAAAACTACTTTGAATTTTTTTTATTCCATGGGCAACTACGAAAAACCGGGCTAAACACTTAGCAAGTATTACGAATTTTGAGCAGAAATATGTCTGTCTATGAATGCGTCTCCAACATAACTTAAAGAGATGTAAAAATTTTTACTGAAAATATTTTTTTTAATATATTTAGATTTAATTTCATTTATGTGACGGTCATATATCAAGTCATTCAAAATGACAGTCATTCCAAATCTCTAGTTTTAATAAAAAAATTATACTATTTCAATTTGATGGTGCGTTTTTGGCATCGAAACGTCAACATTTTAGTACATTAGTATTGGTTTAGGATTTTTGTTGGACAAAGAGATTTCAAAACCGTATAAATTTCCGACGCGTTTTAAAAATTCGACCTTGGACACCTAAAAATTAAAAGATGACATGAAAAACAGAGTACGCCAATAAATTTCTCATGAAAATAGATAACGCATTTTGTTTATAAGTTAGTTAAGTTTAATAGAAATAGTTTGTTTTATTTTATGTCAAAATGAGATATTGCTATCAATTTTTGTTTCGTTTATTGGAGATATTATAGGTTATTGATAGGATCACGTAATTAACTCATATTTATATTATTTCTACAAATAATTTACTATAGCAAATTCAGTAGTGCTATGTATTCAACGTTCTTAAGGGTTTAAATACCTACTTTTTATTTTGGTGCTTTTTTTTACTGGGAAACAGTTCCGAGCCATAACAGTGCTGCACAGTCAGTCAAACACGGTGGTTTTGCTGTCCTACCGTTTACATTCTCGTACAGGCTATCCGATACCGACCAATCAATCTTTCTTGTTCTATTACAGAGTTGAAGTTGTGTAATTTAACGATTACATACAAAAAGATATGGACAAGTATAAGCGCAATAAATGTTTAAAGATATATATCCAACTCTCTAAGGTAAGTTCTGGTTTTAATATGGAATTGCTTATGCGAAATATTTTAATTGTTTCTGCCCAAAAGAAAGTTTACTTGTAAACTTTGTCCAAAATCATATTATAACAACAAGAAGTGCTTAAGTAAACGTTGCATAATGTGGAATACTTCAGCTTCACAAATCATATTATGTTTGTCCTCTGTGCAAACAAAAACATTTTCAAAAATACAGGCTATCTGAAAACTTTAAGAACCAACATAATATATTTGAAGAGGTATTTTTCAGTGAGGGCTCGTGGATATAAGAACGGGTGAACCGCAGGAAGCTAGGTGGACAGCGTTGTAGGCAACAATTGCGCGCAGGCGAAAATTTTTCGGGGTGCCACGCCCAAAATGGCTATTTTTGTAACCTTTTTATGATGTTAATTATCCATAGCTTTGGAGCGTTTTTTAATACTTACGGACAATAACATGAATTTAAAAGATTTTAATTATTTTTGTTCTTAAAAAAAGTTATGTACCTATCTTAAAGTCAATTTCGATTCGATTCGATGGATGCAAAACTGCTTCCGCCGCCGATGATCCGAGCGCATCAATTTATATTAATCCTAAGCTAATAAGTACTTGTAGCCTGCAACGGCAGTTTATGCCGTTGCAGTTGCGTTGCCATAGCGACTGTCGTAAACAAATCTAGGCGCGAAAGCCGGCGTGCGGGAGGAGTCTGATGCGGAATTTGTTACTGCTGCTCAACGGGCACTCTTAAGAAAACGTGTTCAGCGCGCTACGTTATTAAGTCATTATTATTTTTTGAGTATATAACGCACTAGTTTTGATAGAAAATAATGGTATAATTAAGTAAATAATGTGAATTTATATAAAACATACTGCATTTTTTTTAAATAAAAATATAAATTATAAAATGCTTAATATTTTAAAAATATTTTTATTTTTAAACAAATTGATTGGAAAATGTAGTTGAACCTGCGATTCACCCGCGTCCCCTGGCGAGCCGCCACTGGTATTTTTAAATATTTCAAGAAACTGAAGTATGGAAAGAAGTGATTCAATTACACACAAAATCAAAGTTTGTAAAAAATGGAAATGGTGATTGCAGTTATAAAAGAAAAACGAAATTTATTTATTACCACAACTGCGGACAATCATTAACAAAAGGAACAGGAAACGGAATCTGAAAAATCCAGGATCAAATAAAATTAATGCAGTTTGTCCAGCATTTCCACCAGTTAGAATTGAAGAAAGTGGTATAACATCAGTTAAGTTTGTACAAACTATGTTGTTCATGAAAACGATCTGGGCCACTTAACGCTTAGTGTAAATGAAAGAAAAGCAACTGCCAACAAAAATTTCGTCAAAGGTTCCATTCCATGTTATTCTTGACGAAGTAAGAGAATCAGTTTCGCAATGAGAACATTTGTTAACAAAAATGGGTTTAGCCAACACTGAAAAAACTTTAAACTTGATGCTTGTGAAAGACAACATGAAAGTAATGCAATTAGTGTCAATGCGTGGGTTTGTGAACCAAACGACACAAAAGACTGAATATTATTTATAAACCACAGGAACAGTGTTTTGAAGGTCACCAAGCTTTAGGTCCAAATGATTTTATCTTATGAACAAGTTGGTTGAAAGCTTTCAAAAATATGGTAACAATGCTTTATGTGTAGATGGAACGCACGGTTTGAACAAATATGATTTTGACCTGGTTACAGGACAGGGCTTTCCTTATGCCATTTTAATCACTAGTCGCTGCAACCACTATGTCAATACCAACCCACAGACTTTTTTGTATGTGGCATATTGACAAAGCCTGGAGAAAGAATTTGCACAGAAAATGCACTTGAAAAAATGCTTATGAATGTATTTAATCAACTTATTGGGGATCTAGAGATCTAGATTTCGGAACACATTCTCAAAATGAATACGTTAAGTGTATTTCGGCATGGGCGTTTTGTTACCGACTAAATCGTGGTCTTAACACTAATATGCATCTGGAAAGGATGAACAAAACAATAAAATATGTGTATTGTCTTGGTAAAAACTCAAAGAGTATAAAATGCTTTGCACTATATGACAGAATAATAACGCTATATAAAGGAAAAATTACCAAAAATGTAGCTGAACTTCGGAATCGCCACTAAAATAGTGAGTCTATTTCTGATCGACACATAATTGAAGATACTGATGGTTGGCTTATACAGTCCTCAAATGGATCAAATATGTATTCTGTTCAGATAATTTCTGAGCAATGTTACTGTTAGCTAAGATGCAAGAGAGGAAGAATGCAAAACATGTATACACATTTTTTCCTGCAGTTGCCTCGATTATAGCATAAAGTAGAACATGTATAAATACATTCATGTACTGTGTCAACATTTAAGTATGCATTAATCAAAACACAAATCAAATTTCTCAGATATTATTGAACGAAGAAATTAGTAAATAGTGAATTTGGAATGTCTAGACAGTAACTTCAAACCATAAAAGATCATTTTAAATCTAAATTAGAAGCTATAGATGAAGTGGAAAAGGCCGCTTTTTCTCAACTAAAAGGTCATGTGCTGAAAATAGAACACATCACAATAAAAAAACAATTCCTCAGACGCTATTTTCCACAAAGAAAAAGAAGGAGGCAAAGACATCAAAATCAGTAGTGTTCAAACCTACAACTGAAAAATAAACAGAATTGCCATGCTGCTGTTAAATATTAATTACTTTTTATTTCACGTTTTTAAAGAATATGTATTTCCTATCTCGGTTCTGAATTGTAGATATTTTATTTTTAAATAAAACAAGATCATCTAGTATACAATATTGTTTTACTTTGTTTTTAAATTGTCTGTGAAAGATGAAACTCAATTCCAATAAAAAATGTCTTTAAATAACAGAACAGCACTGATATTACTATTTTAATTTCTAAATCTAAAAAAAACTATATACCTAATCCTTTATACAGGATTACCTGTACCAGAAGGTAAAATCTTGTTTTTGTCGTCGGCTGCAACACTCGCTCGATAAAAATGGTACTGCCTGAATCCGTAAGCGTTATCGTCATTCTTCTGATGAAGGCTAGCAGCCAACAATCTACTGAAGAAATCGAAGTCCTGGAGAAGATCTTAACTTACAAAAGGTAGGTGAATCAACCTGATCCAGTGATACGATTTAAATAATTTTTCTATCATTTCATACAATAATATATATTTCAAAAGTCCCCACAAATAACAGTACAGCAAATTTTCGTAGTTTTTTTTTCAAATCTCTCGACGGCATATTAATTGACTCTTAAATTGTCCGAATTGAATCTATTTCCTATCTCGTATGGATTCTAAAACCCTTATGATAAGGCTTGAATTTGTAACACCCTGTACACTCAAAAAGAAGCTTTTTACTAAACATATTCCTTTAAGAACTTTGAGCCACAGTTGGGTGTATATGGTCTGCAGTATTGTAATTTGTAAACCTAGTTTCTCTAGATTCACATCTATTAGTCGACCGCAACGATGTTCAATGAGCCATGCAATAAACCACTAAAATGGATTTGATTAAAAATTTATTAAAAAAGTTTTTTTCCAATGATCTTATTAGTCTAACGCGATTGTTTGCTGAAGTATTTTTGGTTTTGACGCCCTTTTTTCCTTGACATTTATATTACTTTTATTTTAAGTAGTGTTAATTTTTAAAACAATTAATATAACGTGAACATAGTACGAAGGTTTTCAGGGCTCCAGTTATTTAAGAAATCATGGTTTTTGTGTTTAGACCCATTGGAATTACTTTCAGATGTTTTGCCTGCGATTGTACCAGAAATCTTTAGGAATACTCACTTCACAAGATATAAACGCTGAATAAGTTCCGATGAGCAGAGTTCAGTTCAAACATAATCACTCTGGATTAATTACTTATTTATTTAATGTAAGTTCAAAAAGGACACTGCGCCGCTAACATGGGACAACGGGTCCCGGTTCAAATTACTAATTTTCTGTTATATAGATTGGTAATAAGAGAATGAGAATAAGTCTATTGGTCATACGTATTTAGGTTTAATTCGAGACATTATAATACTCCAAGCTATTTTGCTTTGAATTTTTGTAAAAATTTTCAATATATTTTACTTATAAAACTTGCTAATTTTTTATTACACCAAGTGTCCCAGAAATTATAAAAGTTAATATTATTTTTTAATAATCCATTTGTTTTAAATGCTGCAAATATGAGTTACTTATATGTTTTACGTTTTTTAATTTTAAATCTGTAAAGGTAAAACGAAAGATTTATCAATACAATTCGAAGAATAAATAATAACAAAAAACCTATTAGTATTCAATTTTGGGACACTTGGTGTACGATAATGTAAGTTAATTTTATAATGTATTTTCTCTACTCTACCCTCTGCAGTACAAAACATAACCAGTACACTAGCTAATACTTAAAATGCATCACGATTTTTAACGTTAATTTTATGTGTATATATTTATGTTGTTATTCAACCGATTTTAACAAAGTTTTTTTTTCCTGATAGGTCAGTCCTTTTACTTTCTGAAGCCCTAGGAAAAGTTGAAAATTTTTTTGTATTGGACCGAGAAAACTAAAAGTTACGTGAGCTTGTAAATAAACCAAAATTTAATATGACTGTCAAAAAGAGACGAGGCATGCAGATTTAATTTTTTCATATTCTACGGAGTACGGATACATAAAGTTTTACTGTACCACATCACCAAGTTAGATACTTTATTTTTTAATGCAAGGTGAATAAAAAGATATGCATATGCTACGGATACATAAAGGTTTACTCTACCATATCACGAAGTTTGAAATTTTAATGTTTAATACAATGTGCATAAAAAAATATACAATTTAAACCATAACTTAGAAATATGGTTAATTAAAAATACATTTGAGCATTGAACATTTTTGAATACTTAGAGATATACTTCTAATTTTAACTCCCCAGTGTTGCCAAATTTAAGAATGTATTTGTTTATTAGTTTTTATTACTTGGTATAGGTATCAAGTAAAAAGATGCCAATTTCAGAACAACTGTATACATCACAATGTTTAATACAGGGAGGATGAAATGAAGATGTCCAAATTTGCCCACACGTATTTCTAACGAAATCAGTGTTTGCTCATCTAAAAGTAAATAAACAACTACTCCTATAACAATAAATAATTTAATCGACCTGTAAAGTAAATTTTTTGACATTATCAAGTTAACTACAAAGTTGAAAATGCCTAGAATTTCTGGTTTAAACCGAGGCCGTATCAAAGGTTTATTGGACGGCAGAAGTCAGATGAATGTGTTCCGAAATAACAGCGCTTAACCAGAGTGATGCCTCTCGAATTTATTCTAGATATATTGAGATTGGTTCATTTGAAAATAGACTCCGAAGACATCGAAATCGAAATCACACAAATCAAGATCGTTTTATTGGAATACTGGCAAGGAGGAATCCAACAACATCAAGAACAAATTCGGGCAGCCCATCACAACGAGGTGTCAACTCAAACAATTCGAAGACGGCTAGATGAAACAGTTCAACACAAAAACAAGTTCTTAAACTTACACAATTGCCGAAACGAACAAGGTTAAATTGGTGTATTGAACATCGCCATTGGAACATCAATCAATGGGGAAATATAAAGTTTTCCGATGAAATCAGAATTAGTTTAATGTCGAGATCGACGGGTTCACGTTTGGCGAGTTTCAGGACCAGAAGCCGGGGCTGCCAACTATAGAGAAGTGCTACACTATCCAGGCGGTACAGACATGTTTTGGGGTGCGATAATGTGGCATAATAAAACGCCCTTGATATCTATACCCAAAACGATGACTGGTCAAATTTACATAAAACATATCCTGGACCCGATTGTTCGCATGTAACGGGGTGCTGTGGTTCCAAACTTTTTATTCATGGATGATAATGCTACCGCACATAGAACAGGAGTAGTGATCGAATATAAAGAAGTAGAAGGAATATCAAGTTTGGACTAGGCTCTGCGGTAGCCGCACTTAAATCCAGTCGAAAATGCTTGTGATATATTGGAAAGGCGTGTAAGGAAAAGAAATGAATTTTTTGCTGGTTTTCCCAAACTTACTGAAGCTGCTGTGGAGGAATGGAATGCAATTCCACACCACTATATAAACAACCTAATTAAAATCATGCCAAAAAGGATTGAGCAGTGCATTAGAGCTGGTGGAGGGCCAACAGACTATTAAGTTTTTGTGTTATGTTGTCGCTATTTTTTCGCATTTCTTTTTTAATCTTTTTTGTCGCATTGTCGTCGCTTTGGTATAGTTTCTTTTGTATGTTTCGTAATAAAAACTCATTTATATTAATTATTTATTCGTTTTTTTTAATGGGCAACTTCTCTGAAAAATCTGTAATTGTGTCCTCAAATGTAAAATAAACCATTTGGACCTTGGAGAATTTCATCTACCCTGTATTAAGACTCCAAGTGTCAAACTTTGCGATGGCATACAATAGATCTAAAATTAGCTTTACTTCTTTTTTACTTGATGGGTATACCAAAGCATAAAAATAAAAAATAATAGAAATAAATAATTTTGTAAATAATTGAACTTGGCACTACTGTTCAAGGAAATTAAAATTAGGAGTACATCTCTAGGTTTTCAAAAATATTCAATGCCTAAGTGTATTTATTAACCATTAATTAACCATATTTCTAAGTTATGATTTAAAATGTATATTTTTTTATGCACATTGTATTAAACATTAAAATTTCAAACTTCGTTATATGGTAGAGTAAACCTTTACGTATCCGTAGCATATGAAAAAAATCTGCATGCCCCGTCTCTTTTTGCTCATATTAAATTTTGGTTTATACATGCTCACGTAATTTTTAATTTTCCCGGTACAGTACAACAAAATTTTTCAACTCTGCCTAAGGCTTCAGAAAGTAGAAAGACTGACCTATCAGGAAAAAAATCGGTTGAATAATAACAAAAATATATGCATTTGAAATTAATGTTAAAAATCCGTGATGCATTATAAGTGTTGACTAGTGTATTTACAGAAATTCAAAGAACAAACGAATAAACTTTTTTCTAAAAAATATAAGATTTTATGGGGTATAAAAAATACGTGAATTGTATTATTTATATTTCATATACCTTAAAAATATTTACAAAAATTCAAAGCAAAATAACTTGGAATAATGTAATGTCTTCAATTAAATCTACATAGGTACATATGACTAATACACTTTTTTGGGACACTGTATCTCTGGCCGCAGATATACGATTTTCCTAAAATTCTCAAAATTTATTTTGCCAAAGGGTATAACATATTGAACAATTAGCAATTTTAACCGAGACTACTTTTGTTCAAACAAACTTTCCTGTAATAAAAAAGGAAAACTAGTAGATGAATTAATTCATTTACTTACCCCAAAACGTTCTGTAAATGTTGTCATTCCCTTTAACTCCGATAAATGAAAAGTACCATTTTGGGAAAACTTAATAATATGTCTAAATAAAAAGGATTGTATGTTAGAGTAGCTCACTTCCATTGTTTGACCAAATTTTTCCAATCCTTTTTTTGTCAAGTCACATATCAGAAATTCTTCTATTCTGTCTGAACACACGCCGAACATGAGCAGTTCAAGAAAATCGGCAGTAACACCTACAAATATGTTGTAATTATAATACTGAGGAATAAAAAAACAGCACTTTTATAATAAGTTCTTGACGAACCCGTGCACTTCGTCCACTATAAAGGGATCTTCCTCGTTAACGTTTTTATTTGGAGTTATAGTGAAAAATATTATACAAGACAATTATATACACTGAGGGACAAACATATTCCATAACATATAAATCTTCCATGAGATTAAATAGAAACATGTTGCAACAAGATGAATATATTCTATGAAAAAAACACACTTTTAAAAAATGAAAAAAACACACTTTTAAAAAGTGATAAAAAAGAAAAAGTTACAAAAGAATGGGGCTTCAGGCTGATTACAGAGGGTTTAAAAATCTCGGTATAAAAACCAAAATTTTTACACAACCTGTATTAAGCTAAAAAACAATTTGGACTTTAAAGGCAGGCAGACTATATAACTTTTGTTTATCATTTTATAAAACTCTAAAACCAAAATTAATTTTGTGCTAATAACGGGCACATCAAATTTAATGTTTGTATTAAATCTTATAGAAATCTTATTAATTATTATGAAACATTTTGTCAGTGAAAGAAAAAAAAAAGAAATATATATATATATATATATATATATATATATATATATATATATATCACAACTGGGAAGGATTTGCATTCGACTTTCGATTTCATAAGGATTCGATTCCCTTTTTTAATAGCTCGAATTGCTTTTTTATTAGTGAATAGAAATATTTCCTTTTTTTCTCTGAAGGTTTGTACAACTTAAAAAAAATGCTTGTTTAAAAAAAATAACTCAAATCCAAGATCAAGTTAAAGATTCAATTTTTTATCAAGCTTTTCTGAAGATATTCTAGTTAAAAGTAAAATTGTATAAAAAAATAAATAGCACGGTGTATCTATTCTGCTCCTATAACTTAAAGAGAAAATCCGAATAATTCGCCGTTATTACCGGAAGCTACCAAATATAAAGTTGGCAACTAAAAATAAAACACACTTTGTAAACTCCCCCGACCACCACCCCTCTCTGAATGTCCCTGTTAACTGGCCATAAACACATATTCAATAAAATTTTCCACTATGAGTGTGGCCGATCCTTTGTTAAAAAACATAAATTAAAAATTTAATAAATAATTACTATTTATTTTCCATATCCATATATCATTTATTGAGGTTCTAAATTATAATTTAAAGTTTTATCACAGTTTGTATTTAAAAAATAGAGAAGAAAATATAATGGTTTAATGTGTTAGTTTAATTAAATGTCCTTGTATACAATATTTTATAAATTATAGGTTTGCATTAGTAACAGTGCCTAGAACCCGAAAACCTAGCATAAAGATCTGAAAAACACTCTACCGGTTAAATTTTGATAACACCCGTACAAAAAAAAAATCGGCAAATTTTCTTGTACCCACAACTTCCTTCGTACATATAACATAATCTATATACACATACTTATTTAATACTAACATAATACAAATCATGTAAACTGTAAATTATTTAAATTTTTTTTAAATCATTTATTGTTATTATTATTTATTTTTTATAATTTTCTTTATACAGTCTATAGAAATAAAATAGTCCTTTATTATTTTATTCCATAATAAGAATGTTTTATTCCAGGAAAGGGAACTTTCCCAAATATTTAAACATTTTATTAGGCCGTCATTTTATTTTGCCGTGTAAGATTCCCATTAAGATTAGTCCAATCTATCTCTGTTTCACACTTGATTTTTGTGCAAGATTTCAGTCAAAAAAGTCAATTTGATAAATATTATTTTGGTAGAGAATTTTTTAATATTTCATTAGGCCGCCATTTTGTTCCCTCATAATGGCTCTATACAAAAATGTTATCAGTTTATTGCCACGCTTTATTTTCATGCAAATTTCGAAATTAATCCGATAAGTAGTTTCTTAATATTTTTTTTATATTTTCGCGCCATTTTGTTTCACCATATTGGATGTTAACCAAAATGTTACCATTTCATCCCCAGACAACCTTTTACCAAAACTTTGAAGTCAGTATTTTTTGAGTTATGCTGCGTAAAGACGGACAGACAGACCGATAGATTGACGGAAATAGGAGAACATGCTTTTCGGAGTCCAGAGTCCCTAAAACGCATAGACCTCTGGAAAAATCTCGGAGGGTGATTTTTTCACGATCACAATACTCCCTCTTACAGGGGAAGTAAAAACTAAATAGGATTTTTAAGTATATGGTCACATTTTTTAATTAAGTTAATTTTTGTTTAGTTAAATAAATAAGTATACAAACAGTTAAACGAAATGTTTTGTTAATTTTAATCGTCCCTATAAAATCTAGGATTTAAAAAAAAAAGTAAATATGTATTTAACTTAATTTAAGAACGAAGAATAACTTAAAGTTTGATTCCAAATATAGTATAATATATATATATATATATATATATATATATATATATATATATATAT